>NW_018922501.1:111259-136912 GCF_002207925.1 Prunus avium
GGGGGGGGGGGAGGGGGGTGTTTGTTTACAAATGAATGTGATTCACGTATTTTAATAGAAAAAAATTAGTGGGATAAGGTTTTCCAGACTGCGCCAGCAATCAGAAATAAGCTTATGGTGTTTATTAAAAAAAAAAAAAATAATAATAATAATTAAAGAATACTTCATAAAAAATAAATAAAACATTGGAAAATAAAATAAAAGGTTGTAAACTTGTAGCTGCTATCTTGGGGATGTGACACCTTTCCAGATAGCCGACACACCATTACCTTGTTTCTAACACTCCATCACCTTCCACATGCACCCATTTGCATACTCTCAATACAAAAGTCAAAAAATTATATAAATAAATTCGAAATAATAAATAAATCATTTAAAAATTCATAAGCTACCAATAAAATAAAAATATTTGGTTTTCTGCCAAGATTCCCACCCAGCCAGTTGCTTTGCCTGCTGCAACAATTCCTGAGAGACCCTTTGGCTTTCCTTGGCTCAACAAACAATCAATCACTCTTTCACTTCATTTCTGAAAACCCAAATAAATCAATCAAAAGGCTCCAAAAGCAACCCAAGTGGGGCAGCTTCAGATTTTCTATCGTTTTATGATGCGAATGTGTGTTTTGTGTGTGGTGAGTTTGTGTCAGGCACTGACAGCTCCTTGCAACTCAATCATACAATAAGCCTGGGCATTCAATTATCCCCAATCTCTCTGCAAAGAAAAGAAATTTCCAACGCCATCCCATTCCCATTCTCATGTTCACTGCACAAGGCACTTCTCATCTGTACTTCTTCATCATCACCCGGTCTTCTTAAAAAAAGGTTGCTTTTTTAAGTGTCTTTTTATTTGTGATCTGGATTTTTCTCCATCAACTCGTCTAATCATTTTGTTTTTATCCTCCTTACCCAAAAAGCAAAAATTATAAAAGCCAAACAATGTTTCCAAAACTTGCTTCTTTTCCCATTTTTGGTTTTATTGAAAGTTGAAGAAATTGCAAATGTCACTGTTTCGGTTACAGTCATTTTACTCAATTTTGCTGGGTTGGTGATTGTTCTCTGTCTTGCACAATCATTAATCCCATTTGTTGAAATCCCCTTATTTATTTCTTTGTTGATGATTTGATCTGATTGATATTTTAGTTATATATTTGATGTCTCTGGGTTGGCTTCTAATTTCTTGATTTTCTTTTCCTGAAAAAAATGTTTACCATTATTACTGCCAAAAGCTCACACCTACCAAACCTGAATCTTGTGCATTGCACGTTTCTCTACTTGTGTTTTGTGGGATTAAGCCCTTCTTTGGTAACAAATTTCATTTACTTGTAAAGCTTACTCGCATTTTCCTATCTCTGTAACCCGTCGAAGTCCACAGATCAAATTCTTTGCTTCAATCTTGGCACCAAGAAAAAAAGCCTTTTTTTTCCATCTGGGTATTGAGAAAAATCCTCCCTTTTCAATCCCCTGCCGTAACTTTGTCTTCGCATATATAAAATCTTTGAGTTTCCAATCTGGGTTTTGAGAAAAAAAACGCTTTCTTAATAGCCCCTTGTGCAGGATTCTTGTGTTTATGTGTGAAAGCTTGAAGCTTTTCATCGGGGTTTGGAACTTTTTTTGTCTGATGCCTATTGGGGTGTCCAAAAATGGCAAATCTTGTCCCTGGCGTGCTTCTCAAACTTCTACAGCATATGAACACAGATGTGAAAGTTGCTGGTGAGCACAGGTCCTCTCTATTGCAAGTTGTGAGCATTGTTCCAGCGCTTGCCGGCGGTGAGCTTTTCCCAAACCAAGGTTTCTACCTTAAGGTATCAGATTCCTCTCATGCCACCTATGTATCTCTCCCTGATGAACACGATGATTTAATTCTCAGTGATAAGATCCAACTGGGTCAGTTTATTCATGTGGACCGGCTCCAAGCCGCTACCCCTGTCCCCATTCTCCGTGGCGTTAGACCAGTACCAGGGAGACACCCTTGTGTGGGGAGCCCTGAAGACATTGTTGCTACTGATTCTCTTGGATTTCTTAACAATAATTCGCGTTCAGGTTTGAAAACTGTAGAGAAAGTGAAACCTGAGTCTAAAGTATTAGGAAATGGTCATGCTGGAGAAAGGGACAAACATGGAATAGTGAGATCAAATGGTAGTGGTAAGGAGGAGCAATTGGATAAGAAAATAGGGTCTTTTAGCAGATCAAAGTCTCAGCCATCAAAACCAGCATTAAATGTTGAAGTGAAGAAGGAATTGCCGAGAATAAAGTCGTTGAATTCATGGTCTATCCCATCATCTCCCACAAGTTGTTATTCGTTGCCGACTTCTTTTGAGAAATTTGCCAATGGGGTCAAGCAACATGCAAAAGTCAAGGGAACACCTAAGGTCGTGGGAGTGGTGGAAAAGACAAGTTCAGCTCGTGGGGCTAGTCCTGGGAAGAGATCAGTGTTGGGAAACCCGATGAAGAATTTTGTTCAGGGGTTTGAACTGGGAGCCAAGGCCCTGAGGAAGAGCTGGGAAGGAAATATGGAGGTGAAGAATAGAGAGAGTTCAAAATTGAGGGCTACCACACATGATCCGAAGCAAGAAGTTCGGATGTCTGTAAGTTTTACAATTCTTCCATATTAAATTTGAAATTGATGTTATTTAGTTTTTACTTGTTATTAGTTTGCTTAAGTGTACTTTGGGTTGATTTAAATTGATTCTGTTCCTTTATTTGAGATTAGATTGATTTCTCATTTGGTGGATCTTCTGAGAGAAAAATTTGATTTTGGAGATAAACAACTCAAATTAAATGCCAGCAATTATGAATTTTAGGGTTTGAAAAATCTTCTTCTTCTCTCTCTGGTTTTGATTCGATTTTGCAGTAAATTCCAAAAGATGTAGAAAGCAATTCAATGTTTGGTGTTTTTTTTCTCTTGTACAAAGCAAAAAACTATATTTATTATTTGAAAAAACTTGCATTTGCCAGGCTCCTAGAAAAAGTACATCAAGTGAGAGGTTGCCATCTAAAGAGGAGAATAAGATCCAGATGTCTGCAAAGTCATTGAAAGAAGAGAGTAAGGCTCAAATGTCTACAAAGAAAGTTACTGCAAATGGAACTTTGGGTGATCAAGATAGGTCAAATAAACAAAGAGTTGTTGGAAAGAAATCAACAGATGCTAATAATGGATTTCCTGGAAACTTGGTCAAGGTTTCTTTAAATAATAGAAAATTGACAGATGGAAGTTTTCCATGGGCTTCACTCCCATCATCAGTTGCAAAGCTTGGAAAGGTATATCTTTTGTAACATCTTAGATCTTGGTAGATGTCTTAGCATAAATGTTCTTGTCTGCCAATTAAATGTACTACAGTGTTTTACTTCTGCAATTTTCGTT
Source organism: Prunus avium (assembly GCF_002207925.1). The sequence goes on from NW_018922501.1 coordinate 114,618, forward strand.
GGTAGATGCCGCAGAAGTCAATTAGAGAATCTTATAAAATAACGAAGTCACTGATATCTGAGGTCCCCAATTGTTCTTGCATATATAGGGTTACGGACTTGTGTTAATTTCTTAGCTTTTGATCTGCTGTGTGCCAATGAGTTGTTTTGATGGTTCAATTTTCTTTATTAGCAGACAAGTTTGTAGTTTCATTTTAAATATGAGGAAGATTTAACTTTTCTTTTCACTGAAATTTCAGTGACATTCATTTATATTGGTGTTCTGATCTTTCTGAGGATATATTATGCTGTAGAGCTCAGCTCTTCTTTTTCTTAAAATATGCTTTTACATCTACTATGACAGGAAGTTTTGAGACACAGGGATGCAGCACAAATAGCAGCAATAGAGGCGATGCAGGAGGCCTCTGCTGCAGAGAGCTTGCTACGATGTTTGAGGTATAACTACATCTTTTTGCCAGTGACATGGAATATATTATTTTATTATTTGTGAGTTAGACTTGGAGTTGTGGATTTGCTTGAAGTTTCCTTCTAATGGTGCTCAACATAATCAGTGGCCAAAAGTTTCAATGTCATAAAAAATTGAGCACTTGTAAATTTGATTGATTTTTCTTTAAGCCTGTTTGTCAAATTTTCAAAGTACCAAGCAGAAAATTTCATTTGTCATGTAGGTTTAAAATTCATTTACTTATTTCATTTATAAAAAAAAGCATAATAATTCATTCACTTAAAAGTCATGAAAGCATAAGCAATCATCGTGTTGGTGGTCGTGCAACATGCATTTAGTTATTCTGGAGGCACCACATCATGGTAGAAGTGCCGGGATATGAATGGTAATGGTGGGGTGCTGGACTATGAGAGATGTGTTAACTCTCATTTGGCTTGTTAACAAGAAGATCTTTTTCACTTATACCTAAAAATTCAGTAACTCACATAATTTACACAATATTTTTGGTCTTGGGGTTGTTAATGCATTTAGTTATCATAAAGGCAAAGGCCATGGTCAGAATGATAAATGTGCATGGTAGTCACATGTAGGGTTGATGGAGCCGGACATACTGATCTAACCACGAGATAGTGGCAGGTGAATACAATTCAGTTAGAATATATTTTCTGTCACTATCACCTATGGAAACCCTTACTATGAATATTTTAGATATAATATTATATATGTACATTTTTCCATCCTTTTTTCTATACCTCAATTGAGTTGCACTAAGGAAGGTCATCTTCCAATCCAAGTTGTATATGATATTGTGGTTGGATAGTAAAAATGGTTGGACATTCAGACCCAGAAGATATGGAACAGTCATTAGAACTTCATGCGTAGTTTTTTCTCGGTTATTGACAATATATACAAAAGTGTGATCCTTAAGGTATCCAAGCTGCAGCAAGATGGTCATTGTGATCCCTGCAATCCATATCTTTTCCAACTCCTTTTCTGTTGATTCACTGTTAAATAGCCCTGGTTATTAGAGTTATACAGTTATCAGCATATATGGCATGGAGGCTGTTTTCTTTTCGTAGTGTACTCTCATGAGATAGTTGAGCGATAGAAGCCTCCACCGAGATATGTTTAATTGTGATAGGACTCTTGTACTTGAGTATTCTGCATTTTCTCTTCTTAAATTTGTAGAGTTACTCTTACGGTGCAATTCATTTACCACCTATGTATGGAGTAACGGTAACTTTTACGCTATTGTGGTTAGAGATAACTCAAATGTCTAGTTTGTTTGATAAACTCAGGCAAAATACACGAATTGTAATATCAGTAGTAAACTCAAACTAGGTGTGGAAATGATGGATTTGTATTTCCCTGGCTACAAGATACCCAAAAGCGACTATTTCCTTATCTTGGCATGATCAACTATAATTAGGGATATAATATAGAAGGCTTTGGTCATGGATTACATATAATGTAGCTTTACCAAAAGAGCTTTAGTGAAAGTAGGTGGTGTCTGCATAACAGCGAAGTAAGCTATTTACCAAATGCAATAAGTTTCTATAAATTGGTCATAGGGCCAGCCCTGCTTTATGATTTAGAGAGTGACCATTGTGCAATCAAGAATAGCATGTGCTTCAAATAGGACACAAAAAATGTAGGTGAAGGTTTGAATTGTAATTAGGAATACCACTGATGCTTAGGAATCCAAAGCATATAACATATTTTTGAACAGGAGAATCACTTGTAGAAGTCACCTTGTTTGACCAGGGAATTTTGGGAGAATGGATTTGCTTAAAAGGTCTACGAACATCAAGTTATTTCACGACATTGTCAGGGATTGTAGAAATAACTAGATAGTAGATTCAGTTCCCTTATTGTTGTCATTTCTCACTTGAGTACATGTGGTGGTGGTTAAGAGGTTCAATTGTATATTAGTACGAGTAAGTTAAGGGAAAGTGCACATCCACATTAATTTGTATAAATTTGTTGTACTCTATGATGTGACGATTTCCATTGCTTTTCTAGCCTTTCATATATACTTATAATTGTGGCCAAGATTGATTTGCCTATCTGTGAGCTTTTTATTTGGGGGGTCCATAAATTTATATGTTGAATTTTTAGCCTAGGTTCTCTACTTTGTTGTCTGACATTCTTTTTTGTTATCCTTTTACCTCGGTCCTGCAGCATATATTCTGAGCTAACTACCTCTGCCAAGGAAGATAACCCACAGCCTGCGGTGGAGCAGTTTTTAGCCCTCCATGCTAGCTTGAATAATGCTCGTGTAGTTGCTGATTCTCTATACAAAATTATACCAGCTGGTTCATCCCCAGACCGTGAAGAAAGCCCATCAGAAGATGCACAAAAGATAACATCAGACAGACGGAAACAGGCAGCATCTTGGGTACAAGCTGCATTAGCCACCAATCTGTCATCTTTTGCTGTATTTAGTAAAGAGTCCAGTTCAACCTCTGTTCCAGCTTCAGCTTCCTCTCAAAATCGAAAGATTGTCTCTGCAAATCAACCCATGTTAGTTCTAGAAAATTCTACGAAGAATACTTCAACAAAATCCCAAGGCAAAGTTCGCCACACAGTTGGTTCCAAGCTTCCAACACCAGGAACTCCTCGCCGACTAGGGGATGGATCAGCAATCAGCCAAAAGCCACAGGCACAACCTCTACCCGAATGGAATAGAGGAAACGGCCTTGATGAGGCTGTTGACTTGGCTGAAATGTTGCGACTGCAATCACAAGATTGGTTTTTGGGGTTTGTGGAGAGGTTCCTGGATGCTGATGTGGACACTTCAGCTCTGTCAGATAATGGTCAAATAGCAGGAATGCTAACACAGCTCAAGAGTGTGAATGATTGGTTGGATGATATTAGTTCTAGTAAAGATGAAGCAGAAACAAACGCTGTTTCAGCTGAAACCATCGAGAGGCTAAGGAAGAAGATCTACGAGTATCTTCTTACACATGTTGAATCTGCTGCCGCTGCACTTGGTGGCGGATCACAGTCATCACCGCGAATTCGAACAACAGATACAAAAGTAAGAAAGTGAATCGATTAAACCCTAGTTTGGTCGTGTGTGTTTTGGTGTCTGCGGTTGCATAAATGCAGCAGCAAGCCCTGGAAGCTGTGCCCTTAACCACCAAGTGATCCTAGGAGCTCAGGCTGTTAATCTATGTACATAACTTCACATGGGTGTGAGGAGGTATAGATGGAAGGGTTGTTACTTACAAGAGAGAATTTGATTTGAAGTGCAAGGTGTCATTATTTTTTCCATCGTTTAATTCAATTGTTACCTGAAATTATACAAGATTGAAAAAAATTGGGGAGCGGGGAATTTTTTGGTTCTTATAGCATCCTTATGAGCATTAGAGATTCTATTTGAATCAGTTAGCTTTGCCATTTTTTCTCTCTTGAGAAAATTACTTTTTTAACATAACCTTTTGTTTTCCATGTAAATTTTCTTCTAATTTTAAAAAAGGTAATGGCAATCAACCACGGAAATGGCCATTTATCATGACACATAAATACCAAGAGCTAGTTATTTTGTTTCCTGAGTACTCCCAAAGCCTAATATGATACAAAACTCTGCATGCAATTCCACCATCTTCTCAAAAGCAACCTTGCTCGTTCTGGTACCATGAATTATGTTACAAAATTCTTTCTTGCTTTCCACAAACTCCAACATAGCATAGCAAACAACTCCCAATACTAAAGAAAGAGATCGACAAAGGGAGAGGAGGAAGAAGAAGCATATGTGCTTCTCTCTTCTCCTCTTCTATTTTTCCCCTTTTTTCTTTGAGGTTAGTGTATAACAAGTCCCTTATGGTGACTTGAATAGCAAGACTTTGGGGGTGACTTGAATAATAAGCCTCTTGCGGTGATTTAGTTTAAACCATGCTTAGATATGAGCTCTCAATCACCTTTTTTGTTGTTATTGCTAATTTCTCAATCCAATCTTTTTCCCGAAACCCTCCTAAATTTTTTCATTTTCTCTAATCTACTTCTACCCGGCATTTGAAGAAGTTTGCTGTTTTTGCCCAATGTTGTTCCATTAAAGATTGTTCGTTATTATGCACAATTTTAAAAATGCATTTTTTATTTTAAATTTTGAAAACCTATAGTGATCGACCATCTACTTTAAATTAGGGCTATAAGAAAAGAAGAAGCAAAAAATACATAGGGCTTGTTTTTGCTTTGGCCTTATGACTTGGGCTTATGTTTAAATGGCCCTGAATAAAATAAGGCCTTCTAGAAGCATCCAAATTACTTTTGGGACTACTGAGAATAAAAATAGGTGCGGTGAATAATCTGATGCTCTCTTTCAATAAATAGCAAGTTGACCAGTGTAGCTGCAAGTCTCTGCATTGATTTCTAGCAGGAAAATGAGAGAGCCAAAAATGAAGCTTCTCAGTGCCCTCAAGCTTCTGCTTCCATTTCTAGTCCTTTACTTGCACTTCGCCTTCTCTGAAGTCTTCTTCGAAGAGCGATTCGAAGGTAAAAGAATCAGAACTATAATCAGTAAACGCTTTTTTATTTTCCCTTAGCATTTCCGCAGAATCCGAACAGTGTCTAGAAACTTCTTGCATTTCAGATCAGTCTTTAGAGCTTGATTTCTTAGATTTGCTTGCTCTCTCTCCTAATTAGTAGTGAAAGGGATGATTTTTGGGCTTGTATGTGGTTGTCTTGTGAAAAGTCTAAATGTATTGCTTAGTTTGAATGCTGTGCTCGGATTTACCAAGCTCTGTGTTACACCTTGTTTGGTTTGTGAGAACATGGAAGGACAGTAAGGATCATGAATCAAATGGATGCATGTATGATTGTATATATTTTTATTAAAGCTTGTATAGTGACAAACTGTCAACTTTGTGAAGCTCACTCAGTTGATTATGAAACTGGGTGTCTGTTTGTGGGACAATTACTTGGTTGGTTCAGTACAAAGTTTTTTCATTTATTCTTTGTTTTTGAAGTTTCTGGTGTATTCTCATAAATAAATAAAAGTTTCTTATGTATTGTAATGATTGTTGTGGAAAAAGATGGGTGGAAGAGCCGGTGGGTCTTATCAGACTGGAAAAGGGCAGAAGGAAAAGCAGGAACGTTTAAGTACACTGCAGGGAAGTGGTCTGGAGATCCGGATGATAAAGGTATCCTAACAACCCTTTGCTTATTAGTTCTGTTTTAGAACGTATATCATTGATTTGTTGTTGAACTTACATTTATGAAATAAAAGGCTGTTTTACTGTTCATCTTTTGTAGTTATGTAGAATTTATTGAGCAGTTTATATTATTTAATTCAGAAATAAACTGAGATAATATACTTTGCACCTGAAAAATTATGTATATGTGGAATTTTTTCGTTCCAAATCGGATGCGATACTTTAAAATTTTCAATCATGGGTTCAAAAGCAAATGTGAACTACTACTGTATTTGGTACCCTATAATTTACTGGTTTGAATCTTTTAGTAAGTTTTGGAGAATCTGAAGTCATAAATGAACTCAATGCTTAATTGTTCATTCATGTGTTTTATTTAGTTTGATATTGAGTGCATGCATTTGACATGAGAACAGTTGTGTGATATGAGAAAAGTGTTCACTGAGAGCTGACATCTATTAGTGTGACTCTCTGCTTCTTTGGCGCTCAGAGTTGTACTTAAGGCTTAGGTCAAATCCATGGTCGTGCTTTGTGTTGACCCCTGGACTAGTCTCTACAGTATTTTTAAAATGTGTTTTTTAAAATGTGCCTTTTCCTATCTCATAATATAGGAAAAGGAATATAAGAACAATGGAAGGAGGACCTCTTAGAAAGAAGGGTAATATGTAGTCGCATTAAGAAGAGAAAAGATGAGATGTGAGTTGCAATAAAGAAACGATGACCTGTATCTAGATGGTTACTAATATGTTTTCTTCATTTTCCTATGATTTTTTCAGGGTTCTCTAACCATCAAACTATATAACACTGCTCATATCATGTTTCCTGGTGGACAACTCTGTAAAATTTAACTAAAATTTGGCATAAATTATATCAGCTTTATTGTCCTAGAATTTGTGTACTGAGATTAATATGAACTTTCACTTTGGTTTGACGAACCAGTTTATGCTAAACAAAGAATAATAAGATCACGAATAGTGAAAAACTTAACATGACAGAGGTAATAGTCATTACCATATAGGTTTGTAGGAATGTGAGAGAAATGCCTTTCTTTCATAATCAACATGTCGTGGTTTTCAATTTTCAATTAGAAGCCACATTGGAGTCTCAATTAATTAATGCCTTATATAACTGGAATTTGTGTACTGAGTTACCAGTGTCTGCATTTGATAGCTTACTTTTTGAAATTTATGCAGGCATTCAGACATATAATGATGCCAAGCATTTTGCCATATCTGCAAAAGTACCTGAGTTCAGCAACAAAAATAGATCTCTAGTTATCCAGTATTCAATTAAATTTGAACAAGAGATCGAATGTGGTGGTGGTTACATCAAACTTATGTCTGGCTATGTCAATCAGAAGAAATTTGGTGGTGATACTCCATACAGGTCTGTGAACATATTACCTTGTATATACATATATGTGTTAAGTGTGTTTGAGGGTTTAAACATGTCAGGAGTTGCAAGGATTTCTTCTGCATATACAAGGAACCCAGCCAAATCTTGTTGGATTTGGATTTATACATTTCTATATGCTCTAATAAATTATGCACACAGAGAAAGGAAAAGGTGTTGGCAACACTAAACATTAAAACATTACGGAAGACTGACTCTTCTACATATTTTCTAGGAAAGGAGTAATTAGACTGCAGGCCAAAACCCTCCCAATAATGGGAGTCTTTTTCCAGGGGTCGGGGTCCATGTGGGTTATTGTGCATGGTTGTATTTAAGCTGACAATAGATTATGTTAGAGCTGACTTTTTTGTGGTGTGATATACTGTGCTTAAATGATCCATAACCAGATCCCATTGGTCAATGAGGATGCTTATAACAAACTTAGAAACAATAACGTTAAAATCCATATACTTCTCAAATGTAACAAGCTGCACTTGTAGATGGAATACTGAAGGATATTCAGAAATATTTTTTGGATGTAGAATAATAGATAAGCAATAACTGGTCCTATAAGCAGTTTATCTCAGTGAAGGCTTTACAAGATCATGGGGAAGATAAAAAGTGTTGCAGATTGACTTGGTTAGGAAGAACCTAAAAACTGATCATGAAAGCGTAGGCATGCATGTGCGCAATTATATTACTCTGTGGTATTTGGTGGTGTTGAATTCATCTTGGAGTCTTCTTGCCTTTGCCTATATCAAGCTCACATACTGATGACTACTTGAGTTGGTTGCATACTTTGTAATTTTATTAATTGTTATTAATACTTAACTGTATGCAAAGAGAAAATGGCTTCTGACTCTTCACATTATGTTTTCTGCAGTTTCATGTTTGGACCTGATTTATGTGGCACACAGACGAAAAAGCTCCATGTTATTCTTTCTTACCAGGGGCAGAATTATCCCCTAAAAAAGGATCTTGAGTGTGAAACAGACAAATTAACTCATTTCTATACATTTATTCTTAGGCCTGATGCAACTTACAGCGTCCTTGTTGATAATAGAGAAAGAGATTCTGGAAGCATGTATACAGATTGGGATATACTTCCTCCACGAAAAATCAAGGATGTCAATGCCAAAAAGGTATAGTGTTATGATTTCAGCTGTGGACAAAAATTGATGTTGGGCACAAGCAATCAATTTAGTGCTTAAAATTTGACAGCCGCTTTTGACTGAAAGTAATATTTCTAAATCAGTACACAGTACTTTGTATCTTGTAGAATTCTTTGGTTAAATATGTGCCTATCCCACATCATGTGGGGCTCTTGCATACATCGTTGTTTCTTTGTGCGCCAATCTCTCTATCATACCCCAACCAAAGAAAAATATTACCTTACCACAAATTATATATTGACTTGTGTCCTCCTCACAGCCAGCAGACTGGGACGACAGAGAGTTTATTATTGACCCTAACGATGTGAAACCGGAGGTATCACACTCTACCTGTATTCATGATTGAATAGGTTACAATCATTTTGCATGATTTATACTCAAAAAACGTTTTTTTTAATGTTGTAGGGATATGATTCAATTCCATCACAAATTCCTGATCCAAAGGCCAAAGAGGTTTGTCAGTGTTTTATGTTATCAATATTAACACAAACATGATGTCCTGGAAAGGAAGATTCTCCTTTTGTTATGTTTATGTATAGTGTGGAACTGTTTGATATTCTTAATTGATATGATTTGAGAAAGAAATCTACCTGAACCCCACCTGTATTCTTTGGCAGCTGATCAACAATTATTAATTCACCTGCTTATATCTTCATTGAATAAATTTGTTAGTTTATCAGGAATTTTTAATATAGTCTGAACTTATTGGATTCTAAATTTTCCAAAAAATGCTGATGGTTTCTTAGCCTGAAGACTGGGATGATGAAGAAAATGGAATTTGGAGGCGACCAAAGATCCCAAATCCAGCATACAAAGGACCATGGAAGCCCAAGGTGCTTATAAGCTAGACGTATAACATCGAAACTCATTTGTTGGTGAAGTTTCTAACTTTTGGTACCTATGCTATGCTACAGAAAATCAAGAACCCCAACTATAAGGGAAAGTGGAAGACTCCTTGGATTGATAACCCAGGTATGTTAACGTGCCTCAGAATATTTCCATGGCAGATATGGTTTATATTTTAGACTAAATTATCAAATGAATTCGGACCTTCATCTGGTTGGAATCTTAGGAAGAAGTGAGAATGAAAAAATATATATACTGGAGATCTTGTGCTGAATACTTTCATTATCTTATACCAGGACTTGATTGATCTATATTATCAACCTATTTGATCATTCAACTTATAGTGACCCCTGACTTGAAATTCCTGGCTACAATAGAATGCTAGGCCAGTAACATATATTAGATGCAATCCTGTTTAAGGTCTATTTATTTATTCAAGGGATTCTAAAGTTCTGTTCATATAGTTTGCATTTTCTTTAACACACATAGTTGAGTTTATCTATGTGTGTGTGATGGTGCAGATTTATTTATTATATAAATGATCAATGTGTCTGGATAGGTTAGCCGCTTTCCACTTTGGTTTAAAGAGCTAAAGAGCACTTACCTTTTTCCTCTGTTCCTGCAGAGTTTGAGGACGATCCTGACCTTTATGTGCTGAAGCCAATAAAATATGTGGGCATTGAAGTTTGGCAGGTATGTGTCAACTGTGTCATGACTCATGCTTTTTCTACCAGGATTTAATAAATTAGATTGAAGTCTCTCTCTCTCTCTCTCTCTCTCTCTCTCTGTGTGTGTGTAATGTGGAGCCTCATCAAAATCTTTGCAGGTAAAGGCTGGTTCAGTTTTCGACAACATTTTGATTTGTGATGACCCACAGTATGCAAAAGAAGTTGTAGAAGGGATTTTTTCAAATAGAGAAGTGAGTTACTACTCTTAAATGCTTATATTTGTCATTTATCTCAGTTAAAGTGTCTAAGTTTCATAACAATGAATACACTTTTAGGCTGAAAAAGAAGCTTTTGAGGAAGCAGAAAAGCAGAGAAGAGCTCGAGAAGAAGAGGTGATTACAAGAAGCCAAGTTGTTTCTCTGGTTTTTCTGAAGTCTTACTGTAGTGGTCAAACAATCACCCTTCTGAACAACATTTTCATCCCATTTGATTGCTTGTGTAGGATGCTACAAGAGCGAGAGAAGAAGGTGAAAGAAGAAAGAGGGACAGAGATCGTCAGTATGGAGATAGGAGGCGTCGTAAAAGGGTATTGTATTTCCTGATTCAGTCTCATTAATAATATTTTGAAATTTTTCGTTTTGTCTAAAATATCACCATATTTCTAATGGACTCAATGCTGTTAATCTATTTTAGGGTATTGAAGACAAGTTTGATAGATAAAATAGATCTTTTCATAAGTACTTCTAATCAAAATGGTCATACTGGTAGGTATTGAACTTAAATTGTGAATTAAGTTTGTGGGGAGAGAAAATGAAGGTAATACAGCATATTTGAAAAGGAAGTATGGCTTATATGCCTCCACACAGTAAAGGGGTCAGAAGGAAGATCCAAAAAAAGAGTCTGGGGGAATAAGGTCTTGTGCCCCAAAAAAAAAAAAAGGTCTTGTGGATGCATTCTTTTTCCGTTTTTGGGTGGATTACTGTAAAAAAATCATAAAATGGGGAAGACACAGGTAACCTAATTAGATGGGGATGCCCTTATAAAAAAAATTCAACTGATAGAGTACTTAGCTTTTTTTCTTTTTAACCACGAAGAAGAAAGGAAAGAAAGAAAAATTAAAGCTACAATATTTGTATTTAAGTTTGGCTAAGCAGTTGATGACTTGATTATGACCACAATATCATTAAGATAGTAGGCACTTGTCAGGACCGATATTACCTATTACCTATCCCTAGTAAAAACCTTGTGTCCCATGTGTTAGATTATTGTGACTGAAAGTCTAATTTGAGAACCTTGTTTTGTTGTGCAGCATGATCCCCGTGATTATCTGGATGATTACCATGTAAGGATTAACCTTTTCTCTATTGTTTCTCTTTTCTTTTGTTTTTGACTTCCTCATATCTTCTCTTATTTGTTCCTGTTACCTTAATTCCTTTTCTACCATTAAGTAGTAATCAGTTTAGCAAAATTATTTACCCCAAATTGTATGTAGAAGTTAAAAGTTTCTTAGCATGGGCCTTGCTTAAGTTGCTTGCATGACTTGGAGTAGGAGCTTTACTGCTGCGCCTTTTATGGTGCCATTTAATCAGTGGGCACCTTACCAAGTTTTTTTTATTTATGTTGGTGCTGGTCTTGAGATCCTGAAAGTGTATCATTACCTATGACCTAAAAATTAAATTTTAACCAAAGTTTTAAACTTTTAACTTGCTTTTTTCTTTTCGATTTCTGTTTTTTGTTGATCTTGCAGGATGAACTATGAGGCAGCAGCGGATGTGTGTTGTTTGTACCGTAGCTTTGGGAAAGGAAAAGCATTCCCAACAATAAAGAAGCATGATCTAAGGACAAGCCTTGTGTGTTGTACAATTGTTTAAACATCAAACGCAGACTCTTATTAATTGCCAATGTTGGGTTTACTGAAACATGAGTTGTGGATTGTATACTATTCTGTACTCAAACATAATTTTGGCAGAATTACGGGTGACTGTTTCTTTCTTTAATCATTGAAAGTGGAAGATTTGAAATTGTGACCTCTTCCAATATTGGGAAAGTGAAAAAGTTCCACTAGACTAATCGCTAGTTGGTTATTATTAACAACCTGAGAATATAAATAATTGAGGGAGGGGGATTTAAACTCAGGACGTCTTCTAATATTTGGTACTACTAGGCTAAGAGTAGGTTATATTCGATATGTTGAGAATGAGAAATTGTGATGGAATTGGATTGTTTTGTGACCATGTAACACTCAAACTAAACATAGGATTGAATAATTGTGATTGATATTATATTTCTCCAAGAGAGGGATATATGCACAAGTACAAGAAAAAGTAATTAGCTAATTATAAGGAATCCTAACCATGTAATTATTCTAATTAGGTAACGTAAATTACACTAGGAAATCAAGGATCACAAGATCCTTAAATTATGGCTCATGCCAACGCTCCTCCTCTTACTCAAGTTGGTGTGTAGATATATCATATGCCCAACTTGTCAAGTGAGTTATGAAAAACCTTTGTTGACACAGCATGTGTTAAGACATATGCCAACTGTTTTTCTGACTTTACAAATGGTATATCGATTAGCTTATCTACCAGCTTCTCCTTGATATAATGCCTATCCACTTCAACAAACTTAGTTTTGTCATGTTGAACTGTATTTTTTGCTATCTCTCTCATTGCTTTGGTTGTCACTATAAAGCTCCATGACTTTCTTTGGTGGAAAACCAATTTCGGACAGGAGTATTCTTAGTCTAAGGAGTTCACAAACTCCTTGTGCTATGCCCATGTATTCTGCCTCAGCTGAAAATCGAGCCACTACATTCTGCTTCTTACTTCGCCATGTAACCAAATTACCCCCAATGAAAGTGAAGTAACTTAATGTGAATGTCTATCTATTATATTGTCTACCCAATCTGCATATGTATAACCCTTAACATCCAAATGTCTCAGTTTTCTGCATATCAAGCCTCGACTTAGAGCTTTCTTCAAATAACTCAAAATCTTCATAGCTGTTGCTAAGCGATCCTCACTAGGAGAATGCATGAACTGGCAAACAACACTAACTGCATATGCAATATTTGGTCTAGTGTGCGAAAGATAAATTAGTCTTCCCACTAACCTCTGATATCTCTCCTTGTTGGTTGGCACTTGATCATGATAGATTGTTAGGTGATGATTCTGCACAATAGGGGTTTCGGCTAGTGCACACCCTAACATACCAGTTTTTTTTCAATAGGTCTAAAACATACTTCCTTTGAGAGAGACAAATACTAGTAGCATAGCGAGTTACTTCGATTCCCAGAAAATACTTCAAAGCCCCAAAGTCCTTCATCTCAAACGCTGAGACCAACTACTTCTGTAATTTAACCATTTCAACAAAACCATCACCAGTAACTACCATATCATCGACATATATTATTAGCAAAGTTATCTTACCATCCCTATCGTTTGATAAATAGGGTATGATCTGAGTAACCTTGATGATATCCATACTTTTTCATTGCTTCAGTGAACCGCCCAAACCATGTTCCCGGAGACTGCTTCAATCCATAAAGGACCTTTCGAAGCCTACACACCTTCCCACTGTTATTAGACAACCCATAACCAAGTGATATGTCCATGTACACTTCTTCTTCTAGATCTCCATGCAAAAAGACATTCTTCATATCGAATTGCTTGAGTGGCCAATCTAAATTAGCTGCTAAGGACAATAGAACTCGCACCATATTCATTTTTGCCACCAGTGTTATGCATTTTCAAACACCAAAAGTTCTTTCTATTATGCATCTTAGGGATGAATGCCTATGGTTAAATATTTCTTTCTTCCCTCTTGGTAAACTTCTACATCGAAAATCAAGAAGATGATATTGCTCAACCTTATATGGCCCTACATATCCTTTCATTTGTGGATAGCCTGCATCCACTAGATAATATTTACCTATAATAACAAAGAACAACATAAGCATCATTTACTATATCATAAATTAAAACATATTTGATTTGGAGAAAAAAAGAAGAAGATAGATTTAGTTACCAGTAGGTGGATGAGGAAACTTTAAAATTGGTCTTCGTAAGGCCTCCATGAATATTCGAGCATCATGAGCAGCACCTTCCCATCCAATCCACAAAAATGTAAAACACATATATTAAATTGTTGAGGCCCAAAAAATCCATGGTTCGGCCCAAATAAATTCTTGGCCCAATGCAATACCTTATCGAGAGGAAACCTGATTTGGGCATGCGAAAGTTCGTCATATGCGCTTGCACACATGCCACGCCAAGCAAATAAGCAACACGCCATGCTACAAGCTTAAGTGGGCCCAAGCCACGCAAGATGCCTGGGGCTTGCTTGAGTGGGTTGTGGTATGGATGGTAATAAGTTGACATGAGGCCCATTAATGGGCCAAGAAATGGAAGTCCCGGGGTTGCTTGGGAGCCTCGGAACTCAGGCCCATTTCTTAGGCCCAAACATGTGGGTGAGCACAAAGAGAAAATATCCCAACCAAAAAGCCCAACCGAAATAGCCCATTAGCTTAACCAAATTAGCCCAACACCTCAACAAAGAATAGGCCAACACTTATTGAGGTTAGCCCATTTATTTTGACAAACTAACCCATCACCTTAGAGAGGCCCAAGTAACCAAGGAAAATATCTGCCATCTCTCCAGCACTTAGCTGGAAACAAAAACAACGAGAAAACCAAAGCTACCCATGTGAGTGGACTGCTGGGAGCCTCCAGCACATGGCCAAAGACAAATCCCAACACAAGCCATCCAAAAACCAAAGGATACTTGAGCAAAACACCCTTCAAACCAGTGTACATACCCATTTCTTTCCCCCATCAGACCTGGCCATAAAAAAAAAAGGAAGAAAGGAAAGGAAGGAGATGGCTGAAAATGAGAGTTTTGAGGTAGCTGCGGGAAAGGGTCTTGAGCTCCCAAAAATCCCTGATTTTGTGGGATTGGGTAGAGTGGATTTCACCAAAATAGGATGATGGAAGGGATGAGGGGAGAAAGGAAGGGAAAAACTTGGCCAAATTGGATAGAAGCCATTAGGGTTTCTTGAAAAATGGTAGTTTCCAGCGCCTATAAAAAGGGGCATTTCCTACCCATCATGACAACAGACAACCAGAGAGCAAGCTTCCTCTCTTGCATGCAAAACCCAGCAATTTTCGTGCTTAGTTCATCTCCTCCCTCAGCTTTCCCCTTTGTCATGCTATTCTGACATTTGATAGAGTCACTGTCGAGCTGCCGGAAATAGCGCCCAAGCCATCTTTTCCTTTCCTTCCCTCCTTTCTCAGCCAAACCTCTTTGCAAACTCTCCATCTCCTACCTTAATACCCCTTTTTCTCCCAAGAACACTCAATTTTCTCTTCGGTGCTAAACTCATGTCGATTTTGCTCTCATGCCACAAGCTTCTCATGCTAAGCCAAGAATTTATCTGTAAGCAGCCATTCTTTTCGTTGGTGAAGGTAACCAAGGTGTTTCCTAAGGCTTTACAACCCTTTCGAAGAATTTTGGGGCCTGATCTCTGAACTCAGACTCAAGGGGCAATTTCATCCATTTTGCTATTTACGGCAGCCCAGGCCCGTAGTAGCTGCCGGAAGAAAAAAAGCCCCTACATAAATCACATACAACAATAACATTTTGGGTAGTGATACCTTTTCTCCCAATATAGAGTACTTGTCTTGCTCTAGGCATGACCATTGGTATATGTGTACCATCAATTGTCCCTATACAATCTTTGAAGTATGGCCAATATCGATCATCAACTTTTATTTTATCCGGAACTCTCCTAAAATGTGGGTCTTGTGGACTTATGATATCACTAGTCATGCGACAAACAACATCTAAAATTATCCCAAACCACCTTGACATGGTCTCACCAGAATGTTGGAATCTTTCTTGGACCATTCTATAAGTGAACCCATGACCTAAAATGATGAGGAGTAATGCCGCAACTACTGGTATATCTCCAACTTCTTTCAAATCATATGCACCTGTAAGTGTCTCTAACAATTTTATGAAGACATGTTTTTCCATCCTAATGTTCATGGCACCTTATCTTGCGACCATTTAAAACATCCATTACCCATTTATCGGTTAGCTTGTCACATAATTTGTCTTGTGACCATTTAAATTGTTCATGGCACCTTATCTTGTGACCATTTAAAACATCCGTAACCAGGACTAAATTTAAACTTTGTTACTCCTAAGCCACATAATTTGTCGGTTGGCTTGCCTCAATGCAACAAACATCTCTCTATTCTTTTTATCAGTCAAGACATTTGCATCTTTCATGAAAACCTCATCATCCTCAACAATTTCATGTATGCCTTCTACAACTTGCATCATTTCTTCAATGCTATGTACAACCAAGGTCTTAAATATCGATGATATCGGAAATATCGATAGTCCAAAAAGACGGAAATGTCGATGGAAATATCGGGATATTATCGATATCGATAAAAATTGAATAAAAACCACGGAAATTGTAAGAAAAACTTGGAAATTTTTATTGAAACTTTGCAGGATGTTTATTTAGTCAATTATCTATTAGTTTATCACAAAAAAATTGGAAGGAAATGCATTGCATGATTGATTTAACTTATTTAAGTTGATTATATAGCGAGCTGGCAAACACTGTAAGTGTAGAAAATATGTAGTAATTAATGAAAGAAGATTAAACACACCATAATCATTTATATATAATGAATTACTACAATATTTTACACTTTATACATTGCATGGTAAGATACATGAGTGACTTAGTACCACATAGTAACTTAGTAAAATGGGAGGGGTTCGAATCCCCTTGGTGTTTTTTTCAATATCGAAATTTATCCTAGATAATAAATGTTAGCTTGCAGACATTTTAAAGATGTTATAAATATTACACGCCGAAAATATAATCACAAACACATCCTCAGTGAGATGGATAAGGAGTTATGGCTGTTGACAGAGGGGGAGGGGTTCGAATCCCTCTCTGCGCAACATTCTCCAAAGCTATAGACACCATCTTCATTACTATTTTCAGTTTGAGGAGGTAGTACATTCTCAACATCATGTACAAAACCTTGTGATGGTGCCCAAGCTCCATCACCCATGACATCTATGAAAGCAAAATATCTACAGATCCTAGGTCAAATAATTAAGCCAATCAATTTGGGAATTATTTAATTTTCACCTAAATTAGGGATTTCAAATCCCTAATTAAATCAATCTCTCCAAATTGGGGAGAATAATTGCCTTCCATCTGTGGAATTATTCTTATGAAACCGTAGCCTCCAAGGCTCCTATAAATATGTGGCTACACCAAGTGTTGAGGTGATTCTAAACTTTTGTCTGAAACTCTGCAGAAATCCTTTCTCACAAACCCTAGTCGCCATACTCTTTCTCTCTCTCTCACACAAGGCTTCGGCCACCACACACGGCTTCGGCCACCCGGTTCTCACTCTAGAGAAATCTCCATATTCTTTGTTAGCTATTATTTTTCCTACAAACACTCGACCTAACTTAGGCATTGGAGGGCCTTTGGCCAACACCCCCCAGGTGTGGTCTTTTACTCCGTATTGTTTTGTAGGGAGAAAGATAAGCGAAGAGGAAGACAGAATCTTCAGACGAATATTCTTGGGGACGAAAATCACTCCTACAAATTGGTGCTTTCATTGAGAGCCCGAAATAATTCTCAAAGCGTGCTCCAAATATATTTTTCATACCTTGCTCCCATCAACCATGGTTAATACAGGACGTACGAGGAGTAACACCATCACAGTAGGTTCATTCTGCTCTGCCACTTGTCCAACAACATATACTCGTCCTTGAGTGAGTTGTTCTCGTCTCCTTGCTGCTTCTGGTGCTCTAGGTCTTTGTTGTATAGGTTGTCCTCTAGGACGTTGTGCATGTTGATTAACAGGACCTCTGAATTGATTCTATGAAGCTTGGTATGGGGCTTGAAATTGTTGTTGTGGTGCATGGAACTATGGTTGTGGAACAATAGGTATCTGATACGTTTGTAGCTGGGGACAATCCCTCCGGTAATGTCCTATCTGCCGACAATGATAACAAAATCCAGAGTTTTGAGTTGCCTCAAATGATCTTGGATTTTGATACCGAGAACGAGAGGGAAAAAAATATTTGGCGTTTACTACTTTGTCCCCCGTTAGGATTCTTAGGTTCCAAAACTCTCTTAAAACTAAGTATACTTTGTTCGGCCATTAAGGCACGACCAACAATTTCAGCATACTTCTTCAACTTAAAAAGTTCCACTTTCTCCTCGATGTCTCAACCCTTCTTCAAATTTCTTTGCTTTTGCAGACTCATCAGGAATCATGTGAGGAGATAAATGCATCAGTTCTTCAAACTTAGCTTGATATTGTACGACAGTCATATCACCTTGATAATGATTAGTGAACTCACGTACCTTCATGGTTTTCATAGTTTTAGGAAAATATTTCTCCAGAAATATTGTCTCAAAAAGTTACAATCTCAACAACAGGCATAGCCAAAACAGATTCCCACCAATGATAAGCTTGTCCTTCCAAATAGGTAGAAGCAATGGTCACTTTCAGGTTTCCAGGTGTTGGCGTTGCAAATCTCGCGGCCTGGTGCTCCGGGCCGAAGGGATTTGCATCAACACAGGTCGTCCTTCTTTGGTGCGGTGTGCTTGTGCGCGGGCGTGCCAGCACGGTTTACCGTGCGTTTGAGGGTGAAGCGATTGGGTGAATAGATGAGTTGTGCGCCTGTTTTGAGTCTGACTTCTAATCAGAGTGACTGTGGCCGAGAGAGGAACTGATCTCGGCCGTTAGGTTCACGGCCTGAGCTACAAGGCCGTTAATGGTGGCGTTGATGGTGATTTTCTAGGTGGTGCTCCGGCGCGTTGCCGGGTGGCAACGGTCGTATGATATATAAGATGAATGGAAAGATAACAAGGATGGTGCTCCGGCGCCTTGAAAATCAAGGGTCGTATGATATATTGATGAATGGATTTTCCTACAAACTGTCGCTACTCCTAGGAAAGCTAGTAAAAGTATTGAAATTGCATTACAAGATAATAAATGACATGAAGTAAATGACAGGAAAATATAATCTGCTCCGTGGGAAGCTTGTGTTTGGTGTTGAACCCTTTAAATGTAGTTGAAGCCTGGCATTTATAGGGGAGGTCCTGAGAAGACAATCAGGCTGAAAATCTGCATGATGAGGCTGATCAGAGATAATGGTTGGTCAAACTGACGTTTGGGGGCGTGAAGCATGGTGGTGTGACCCCCATAAATCCTGGCCGCCACCCCGACGGTGGGCTCTGCATCTCAGGCCTTGGAGGAGCATTTAATGCCATGGTCTGATGGTTGGTGACTTAATCTTACAAGTTGTGAGATTTTCGCACCTAATCCCTGATTTTACTCGCCATATCCTGACTTCAATCACTTCCTCTCCTCTCTTGCACATTAAATGCTCTTTACGTGACGTGGGTCTTCTGCCGGAGTCAGAGGCGTTACTTCATTAAATGAAGCGTGGGACCTTGACGCCACGTGGCGACGCCACTTGACTTTCCTATCCTGGTCGTGTATCAGGGGAATGATCACTCTCTTCGGCCTCGGTCGAGATCACCGAGGCCGTGATGGCTTTGCCTTCACAGCTCACCTTTGCCTTTAACGAAAGAAAGCGAACAATGACTTGCAATGCTCGGCCGTGGGTAGGCGCTAAGGCCGAGAGGAAGTTCCTTCGGTCAGCTTCATCGGCCGAGATTTATTAGGCACAAACACCAGGAGCTCTTTGTTAATTCATCTTTCTCCTCATTTGTCTTAACCATTCTTCTCCTGCCATAGGATTTGGATCACTCTTGAACACAGGTGGCTGTGTCTTACGAAATTCTACTTGAATCATCATTATTTGATCATTTTGAGTTTCCTGATGGGGTTCATGGTTATGTTGATTTGTCTTACGAATAGCAAAGGCCATATCCTGAATGGATAACATTATTCTCATACTATCACTCACATCATTCTCATTTTGTCTTTCTACTCCAGCCATCTTAACAATTGAACCTTTACCAAATAATTCCACAAGATTAAAATATATATAAATTATACTTAAAAAAACATTATAGAAAATCAAACATGCATATTAAACATTTATAAGTTGTTACAAACCTATTTCACAAAATTTAACAAAACAGTCACAAACCTATGTTACAAAGAACTCCCCACTCCAAGACCTCCATAAGGCTGTCCACAAAAACTATACAAATTTACCATACCAAAATCAGCCTGTTAGGTTCACACTATCTATTTTATTAGTCAAACTTTTGAGAGAATCTATTCATCATCAAAACTAATATCTATAATTTCAACGGGAGGGATAACAGGCTCGAGATATTCATTTTCATCATCAGAACTCAGATGATGACAATTGGATTAGACTTTTGTGGTTTAGTGATAACCACTAAAGCAGCTGACGTAATAGATTCAACAGATAGAGCATCAAGGTCCAGAAGTTCCAAATATGCTTCATTTTCTGGGTTTGGGACATGGGGTAAGTCTAACCCCTGTGCTTCTGGAACATAAGGTAAGTCTATCCATGGTGGTGGCCAAATATCAACAGCTATAATCGCAGCATCTTCCAACACTTGGTTGTAAGAGTGTGCTTCAATATTTAATTGATATTGACTCCCAATATTGTTGGCCTGCAATCGACGTCTAACAACCATTCTCTGCATCTCTGGTGTATAAAACATCCTTCTATATCTTGTATCTATAACTTCATTAACTACGTCCACATAAGCGTGGTTGTGTAGACGGCTGTGATATACTTCTTTGTCTAATGGGATGAGGCGATCGAGTCCCATTTGGAACCCTCCCCATGTATCATCGTTGTGATCGAGTTGCATCCTAAACATTAATTTAATAGGTTAGTAAATAACAAAATAATTTAATGAAACCGTAAAACTAGGCTCTCATACCAACTTGTCACGCCCCAACTCACGGATTTACGTAACCTTGGGTTAAGACGTGATTCACACCTTAATTGAATTTATTAAAAACTATAACTAAAATGTGAAGAAACATTTAAATAAATAAAATAAATATTTCACATAGAATATTCAGCGGAAACGATAACATCTAAAATCTTAAAAATTTTACATTATTTAACAAGTTAGAACTACTTAAGAGTTCACTAAAAGAGTAGCTCATTATTCATCCATAAGCTATGTACACAATACACTCTATAGATAAAGCTTTAGATTTCAGTTTCATTACTTACAAAATCTGTTAGGGGGTGAGCGAAACCACAGCTCAGTAGGGACATAAACCTTTTTACGGTAAATTGATATAACTAAATTAAGTGACATACAATCACACAGCCAAATATCATCACATTATTAATAATAATGCATGAATGCTTTTCATCTAATCCTGTTAATTCATATAACTGGACAAGCAGACCTGCACGTCCCATACCATGCTTATACCACTTGGTCCCGAATGCCCATTTATATGAACTAACCCCCATCTCAATCATCCCATAAATCCCTTTTTGTTAGTCATCTTGTCTAACTCCCTGTCGCCAATCCCATATCACCCAATAAAAACCAAGTGGACTATGGGATCCCTGAGATCCGGTACCTACCAAGAGTTAGACTCAACTACACAAAATATCATTTCCATTACCCTCTTTTTCTATCATTATTTTCTCAACCAACAATTCTAGCCAATTTCTATGACATTATATAATTATGCCTTTCACATATCCTTCACAACAATGTAACCATTTAAAACATCACCAATGTATATGCCAATATTGTTCAAATAGTTAAGAATACGTAAACACCCAATACAAGGAATGTCAACCAAACTGTAATACCATGCATAATATAATGCTCACAAAATTTAATTAAATCAATCTCTGTAAAAGGCCCCTAAGAAACCCCTACCTTGACACCAAAGCTTTTGCTAGAAATGTAAGATGTTTCCAACTTTTCCACCGCATTCACAAACTCAGTCTCCCACTCTTTTTCTTAACAATTCTTCTTTTCTCTACCTCTATTCCAAAGATAGCTCAAAATTTTAATAAAACACAAGCTAAGCCCTATATCTCCTCCAAGAATTTCATCACTTTTCTTCTTCTTTTTTCTCTCTCTCTTTTACTTCCTCTCTTATTTCTTTCTTGTTTCTTACTCTTATTTCAAATCTGGAAGGTCCTATTTATATACTAGCATAAGTCGGCAACAACAAAGATCCTATTGGATAATTGTTTGGCGGCTAAGAAAGGAGATATGCATGGAAAATATCTTATATAAACTAATATTAATCCTATCACAAAAGTAGATTAAGTAACTAGAAAATTGACACATCAACCCTAAGAGATAAATGATAGTGGCAATGCTCCAGCTTAAGGTAAATAATGGCATGAAATTGACGCCAACTCCCATCTAAAGCCACCTCTTGCTAATCAAAGGATAATTCTAACACCTCATTCTTACTAACTCCAACTCAAAAAAAAGTTCAGGGACCCAATTGCAACTCAAGGCAAAGTTCAGGGACGTCTATAGTTAAAAACCCTAATTATAATCATAAGCTAGGAAGAGAGAGAGAGAGAGAGAGAGAGAGAGAGAGAGAGAGAGAGAGAGA
>NW_018922501.1:138139-149481 GCF_002207925.1 Prunus avium
TCCCTCGTGCATTAAATGCTTATTCGTGGTCAGTGGGTTTGCTACCATAAACAGAGGCATTGCTTCATTAAATGAAACGTGGGACCCTGCTGCCACTTGATGATCTGACCGTAGTGCTTTTGGCCGTGATTTTGTTCGGCCTCGGCCTCGGCCTATAGTCAAGGCCGAGATGGTCATGCCTTCACAACTTTTCCTTTGCTTTTTAGGAAGGCCAGACATCTTGGCGAAACGCCGCGTTTTAGCCTCACGAGCGAGTGTTAGGGCCGAGAAAAGGGGCTCCTTCGGTCAGTTCTTGGCCGTGGTTTATTAGGCACAAACAGAAGTTGGCCGACGATGCTAAAGGCACTGAAGACATTGACCCGAGCCACCAGCACTGCGGGCAAAACATGTCGATAAGCTAGTGAATGACCGACTCTAATGTCTCCAACTTAAAGGAAGCACGGAGCAAGCCCTACGCAAGAAAATTGATCGAGTCAACTCCTCGCCCTTCACCGACGAGGTGGAGCAGGCTACACCTCCGAAGTGATTTACAACACCATCCATCACACCGTTCAAGGGGAACTTTGAGACGAGCAACTCAGGACTGGTTCCACACTCTACCGTCCGCATCGATCGACAGCTTGAAGGAGTTCGCCCTCATTTTCACAATAGAGTACAACTCCTACCGGACGGTCAGAAAACACCCAAACCACCTGTTCAACCTGCACAAGACTACAAACTAGTTTCTTCGAGACTACCTCAAAATATTCAAGGCTGAAAAGGCAAACATCATACGATGCAATGATCTGATTGCATCCTCAGCTTTCAAGAAGGGCTTGCAAAGTAAGCATGAGCTATACCGTGAGCTGACCATAACTCCAAGCCTAATTTTGGCAGAAGTTTTCATGACAGCAGAGCGCTACGTGTTCTAGGACAATGACCTTATTGCCGCGAAGAAAGTCAGCAAGCAAGCTGACCACCAGACAAGGCATGCAAGCGTAGATCAAAGCCCTAAGAAGGAGTCCCAATAATAGAAACCTTCACTGAATTCATTATCTCGATCCACCAGATCCTGGCACAAGTGAAGGACAAACCGTAGGTGAACAGACTGCTGCCACTAAGAGGAACCCCTGCTAAAAAGGACACTAGTAAATATTGTGCATTTCACAGGAAGCACAGTCATTACACTAACAACTACATCGCCTGGAGAAAGTACCTCGAGGAGCTGGTTAGAGAAGGCCATTGCACGGAATTCATTGCAAAGAATGCCATCTAGCATATTAAGGATTGTGATGGAGCTGCCAAGGAACCTCCCCAAAAAATCATACGGATCAACACCATCCTAGCCGACTACTAGGAATCTTAGCTAACCATTAAGGAGTGCAAGAGAAAGATCGCGCAGGCGACTTTTGACTCCCAAGTCATAACTGGCAATCCAACCTTTGAAGACACTCCTATCATCGGCTTTCAGAAGAAGGACTTGATCGAGCTTGATCTGCCGCATAATGACGCCATTTTCATCTACAAACAAATTGAACAAGCTGTGATTGAGTGAATTTACGTGGACGAGGGTAGTGCAGCAACATCTTGCAACTATCTGTTATCCAACATATGGGATTGGAGCCCAAGATCACTAAACTTGCCAAATCCCTCACCGGCTTCAATGGGGCCATGTCGATCACTGTGGGAACAATTGACCTTGACATCCACTCACCCCCAATGGTCTGCTCGCGGACCTTCATGGTCATTGACGAGGTTTCCCCTTACAACGGAATCTTGGGCTGACCATTCAGCAAGATTGAAGCCGTCACATTTGCTCTACACTAGAAGATCAGCTACCCCATCCCCTGGGGTGGAATCTGGAAGATCGACAGTGACCAAGCCATGGCAAGGTGATGCACAGCACAAGGGCTCAAGAAGAGCAAACAGTTGCAATTAACATCGGTGATGCAGGTTGTCGACGCACTCCCAACAAACAAGCAAACCTGAATGGGAAGGGAGTTGGTACCTCACAATAGCAATTAAGGAGCCAAGATCAATGTGAAGGAATCCGCCTAGAAGACTCCCCTAAAAAGGGTTGGCGGCCTGAGGACGATGTTGAGTTAATACTCCCTGATCCTGGCCTACCAAACGGAATAGCGCGGATCGACTAGCACCTAAACCCAAATGAGAAGGATCGAGACGAGGGAATCCGCCCGGAAGACTCCCCTGAAAGGGGTTGGAAGCCTAAGAATGACGTTGAGTTAGTACCCCTTAATCCTGATCAGCCAGACAAACAAGCGTGGATCGACTAGAGCCTAAACCCAAACGAGAAGGCTCAAGGCGAGGGAATCCGCCCGGAAGGCCCCCCTGAAGAAGGTTAGAAGCTTGAGGAAGACATTGAGTCAGTACCCATTGATCCTGACCAGCCAGACAGAAAAGCGTGGATCGACTTACGCTTAAGCCCAAACGAGAATGCGGAGCTGACCACCTTCCTCCAGAACAACAATGACATGTTTGCATAGTCGCCATCTGATATGTCTGGCATCGACCTGAACATCATCTGTCATCGCCTACATGTAAATCCCGCCAGCAAGCCAATGGTGCAGAAGAGACGCAACTTCGCTCCTGAGCAAGTTGAGATCATTGAACCCGAGATCGACAAGCTCCTAGCTGCCAGCTTCATCAAAGAGGTCTCCTACTCAGAATGGCTAGCCAACGTTGTTCTAGTGGCAAAAA
Organism: Prunus avium; assembly: GCF_002207925.1. The sequence goes on from NW_018922501.1 coordinate 140,837, forward strand.
TAAGAAAATGGCAAATGGAGAGTTTGCGTTGATTACATCAAACACTGTATTGCCGAAAACTTCTTATTGCCGAAAACCTTACTCCGGCTATAATCAAATACTGATGCACAAGGATGACAAGGTGAAAACCTCTTTCATCGTCGAGAGAGGGACCTACTGCTACAAAGTCATACCCTTTGGGTAGAAGAACACTGGAGCAACCTACCAAAGGCTCGTGAATAGAATTTTCAAGGAGCAAATAGGTAAAACCATGAAAGTCTGCGTAGATGACATGTTGGCCAAGGCCCCTAAGCGTGCATACCACATCAAGAACCTCACTGAGGCATTCAACTTGCTCCGCCAGTATCTCATGAAGCTAAATCCAAGTAAATGCGCATTCGGTGTATCGTCCAGCCAATTCCTAGGATAACTAGTCACTCAACGAGGTATCGAGGCACACCCACGCCAAATCAAGGCCATTCTCGAGATGAAGTCATCTTCAATAGTGAAGTAAATACAAAGTCTGACGAGCAGAGTAGTGGCCTTCAACCGATTCCTCTCGAGATCTACTGACAAGTGCAGACCATTCTTCAAAGCTTGAAAGAAGAAACAAAAGGACAAGTGGGTAGCTTTTTAGAATTTGAAGACTTACCTCACTTCACCTCCCCTACTCTCAAAGCTAGTTCCTGGTGAAGACTTGTTCGTGTACCTAGTAGTGTTCAACTTGGCTATTAGCTCAGCTCTTATATGAGAAGATAGCAGTATTCTACACGTCAAAAGCTCAGGATTGTTCGTGTAGCTAGCAATATTCTACTCATCAAAAGCTCTCCTCGATGCAGAGACTCGATACCTGAAATTGGAGAAGCTCATTTTGGCCATTGTAGTTTTCGCGGGAAAGCTGCGACCCTACTACCAAGCTCACCGGGTCATCGTCATGACCGACTTTAGTTTGAGATCAATTCTTCACAGCCCTGACTCTTCTCAATGACTCAGGAAGTGGGCTATAGAGCTAAACCAATACGATCTCCTCTACAGGCCAAAGACTGCAATAAAAGCCCAAGCTTTAGCAAACTTTGTCACAGAATTTACCCCATTGGCCGAAGAAGAGAAGCTGGTTAATGAAAAGAAGGAAAGTTCGATAGCAGATAGGACCTCCTCCCTCGAACCTGACCAACCCAGAGACATGTGGCAGTTGGACTTAGACGTCGTCATCATCGCCCTGTATGGAACCTTGCTGGAGCAAGCTATCACACTTGGCTTCCCGACCTTATATAATGAGGTAGAGTACGAGGCATTGCTCGCTGGCTTGCGCTTGGCAAAGGCGCTATCAATCAAGAAGCTGGCCATCTACTTAGATTCCTAGCGGATCACGAATCAAACCTCAGGAGAATACATGATGAAGCACCCAAGAATGATCTTGTACCTTGACAAAGTCCAAGAGCTGTTAAAGGCATTTCCTACCTTCACCATCCAACAAGTGCCCCGAGCAGAGAACTCCCACGTAGACGCATTGGTAAGCCTAGGATTAGATTTGGGTACCCAATTCAAACTCTCCATCCCGGTCGAGCACCTTGACTAACCAAGCATAGAAGAGGCAAAGCAGCAGGACTTGATGCAGATCGACGAAAAATTAGTGGCAAGATCCCATCATTAACTACCTAGTGCACAAAAACTTGCCCAAAGACAAATCAATGGCCAGAAAAATCAAACAGAAAACTGTGAGATACTACATGAGAAACAACATGCTTGTTCGCAGATCATACTCCCGACCTCATCTTACCCGCAAACGCTCGAGGTGCTCTACAAAATACATGACGGTGAATGTGGGAATCACGCTGGGGGTAGATTGCTTGTCTAGAAGACTCTCATCATAGGCTATTTCTGGTCTACCATGCGCCAATGCTCGAAGATGTGATCGATGCCAACGTTATACGCCAATCCCTAGCCTGCCAGCCGAAGTATACCATCCACAAAACATTCCCTGGTTGTTCATGCAGTGGGCATGGACTTGGTGAGACCTATGTCGTCACACCTGCCAAGAAGGAGATGATGATTGTCGCCATTGATTACTTCACCAAATGGATTGAGGCTGAGGCTTTATCATTTACCAAGGAAGCTGACGTCGAAAGATTTATTCGGTTGCCCGCAGTCGATAGTAACCGACAATGGTACACAGTTCGTAGGCAGGCAGATCACCGCATTCTTTGCGAAGTATGGTATCAGACAGCACCTGTCAACTCCCATATATCCGCAAGGTAATGGCCCAGCAGAGGCATCCAACAAGATCATGCTGGACTGCTTGAAGAAAAGATTAGAAGGCGCAGAAGGAAAATGGGTCGACAAGTTGCCAAGAGTCCTATGTGCTTATCGCACAACCAAAAGGAGATCGACCGGCGAGACACCATTTTCCCTGTCCTATGGGACAGAAGCAATCATCCCCCCACACATCACAGTTCCTTCCATGAGCATGAAAGTCAACCTTAATCTGCTCGAAAAAGAAATGGAGAAGGCCATTATTCGAGTTATAGCCTACCAACAGCAGCTGACATCTTACTACAATAAGAAGGCCAAGATTAGACTATTTTAACCAAGAGACCTTGTGCTCATAATTTTTTTTATCACAGTACCAAGGCAAGGGTCAAAGAGGATGAAGCCCAACTGGGAAAACCCCTACATGATCAGCCTACCTGAGACAATGGAATGCCCACCACCTTCGAAGGTACTATCCATGAAGCTCCCCACTTACCGGTTGGGCTCCTAGCAGGCGAAGAGCCTTCCTCACTTCCATTGAAGACAAGCTTCTTTCGATGTTATCCATGTTGTTACGGCACTGTTCACAGGTGATAAAATGGCGATAGAAAATGCTGTTTGTGTTTTTCTTTAGTTTTCTTGTGTTATTTCAATTCTTTTGCACTTCTTTACTTATTTTTAGTTTCCATTTTGCATTTGCGTATTTGTGGTGTGTCAATTAAGTGTTCTTTACGTACTCAAATTAGAACTTATAGGGAGCCGACAAGTTCTTCGTGGGATCGACCCCGTACTTGTATAATCTATACTTCAATAGACTCGTGCACTTGCGGGTTTGGACGTACGGTTGGAAAGTTATAGGCAAAACACTGGACAGAGGTCGAAACTGAAAAACAGAGAAACACAGACATACACATACATGCAATGAGCCTTACCACAATTGAAGACGAGTTACTTTTGAGTACAAGCTTCTTAAACAGAGTATTTTTCGAGCGTTATGTCCCACGGACATACACATACAAGCGACGAGCCTTACCTCCATTGAAGACAAGTTGCTTTCGAGTACAAGCTTCTTTAACAAAGCAATTTTCGAGCGTTATGTCCCACGGACATACACATACAGGCGACAAGCCTTACCTCCGTTGAAGACAAGTTGCTTTCGAGTACAAGCTTCCTCAACAGAGCATTTTTTGAGCGTTATGTCCCACAGGCATACACATACAGGCCACGAGTCTTACCTCCATTGAGGACAAGTTGCTTTCGGGTATAAGCTTTTCAATGGAGCATATTTTGAGCGTTATGTCCCAAGGACATACATATACATGCGACAAGCCTTACCCCCATTACTTTCTAGTACAAGCTTTTCAATGGAGCATTTTTCGAGCGTTATGTTCCATGGACATACACATGCAGGTGACGAGCCTTACCTCCATTCAAGACAAGTTACTTTCGAGTGCAATCTTTTCAATGGAGTATTTTACAAGAGCTATCTCCCTTGGCATACGCTTACAAGGTACAATGCAAATTGAAGATTGAAAAACAACTGAAAATTTCATAGCAAAGCGACCACTTCCTCTTCATAGGAAGCTCGGTCGAGGACTTCTCCCGCTCAGCTGGCAGATCATTTAGGTCCGACGCCGTTTAGCAACTAGCTTCCATCATAAAAATGGATTGGGATCTTGAGAGCTTGCTGAACCTTGGTCATGTTTGGGTCGAGACCGAGCTTCTTGCAGATGGCATTCTCTACAAGTAGAAGACGAAAGTCAATCAGATACACAACAAAGAATTCTATAATGACTGTAACAGATCAAAGGAGTGCAACTTACCATCACAGTAGGTGAGAGAAACGAGCGGACCATCGCCAACCTACCTTTCCCATCTGCCGCTCACGCGAACTTGAGAATACTTCTCGCAGTGTCTCACCTCGAAGAAGTAGAAGAATTCCTGCACAGTCAGATCCAACTTGAAAAAGCGGCTCAGATTTTCAAAGCAGATGATTGCCCGATAAACATTCGGAGTAAACTGGCTCAGGGCACACTCCATGGCACAGAACACCTCCCTGAAAAACTTTGATAGCAAAAATGTGAAGCCCAGCGAAAAGTAGAAAGGACGGAACGTGATAATTCTGGCGCTTGGATTGTTCGGATCCGCACGAGGTACACCGTCGGATGAGAGCTTCGCCAACTTGACATGCACGTCCTTCCGTATGGCAGAGTCAAAAGTGGCACGCCATGTTTTGAACTAGGCCTCGGTGGTGACACGATGTAGATTTGGCACAAACCTCTCTTTGTGTACTTGGGAACCACCCCACAGGTACAAGGGCACTTGCGAGTTCGTTGATCGGCTTCTCCCCATAGAAGACATGGTCGCTGAGCCGCTGCAAAAATAACAAATAAAATTCATGTTCGTGGCCCAACAAAAAAAAAACAACAAGAACCAAAAAAACAAAAACAAAAAGGAAAAAAAAAGGTCCACCTTGGAGTAGCCCAAGCTGCAGGAGAAGCCCAGCACGCCTGCCAACTCCAGCCCAGCGCATAGGCCCACGATGCGACCCACTCCAGCGCACGCTAGCAACAGAGCCAATCCGCCTGGCCCATCCACCAGCTCCAACACATGAGGCCCAAGCTGCGCATCTCCAGCTTGGCATGTGCCGCATGTCTCATTTAGCAAACCTTCACCTCCAATTGGACCCAGGCGTGCATCACCAACCCCTGCTGCCTTCCAGGCTCTCCGCAAGCCTTAGCCACCAGGCTGCACCTCTTCTCCTTGCTGCCAAAAAAAAAAATCAAAGAAAAAAAATTTATTGGAAGTCACAATTTAGTCTAGCTTGGGATGCACTCTTCTCCTTGACAAGCGAAGCAATCTGCCAAGAACTCTCTCTCTCTAAAAATATGGGAAGTGTTTCTTGCAATTTGAAAAGAAGTAAGGAGCAGCCTCATATTTAAAGCAACTGAGTTCCTTGACCTACAAGGAATCTCAAGCCCATTCCCACTGGGAACCCAATTTCAAAAAATTAGCAAGTCAAAGACCTTCTCCACTCAGAAGCCCAAGTCACAGAAGGAAGCCTAGTTTCAGCTGGACAACCCAACAATTAATTCACACCTCCTCCATGCCACCACGAGCCATGCAGAAGCTAAGGGGCATTTGTAGAAGCAAAATATCTATGGATCTTAGGTCAAATAGTTAAGCCAGTCAATTTGGGAATTATTTGATTCTTACCCTAATTAGGGATTTGATTAATCAAATCCTAATTAAATCAATCTCTCCAAATTGGGGAAGAATAATTCATTTCCATCTGTGGAATTATTCTTTTGAAACCCTAGCCTCCGAGGCTCCTATAAATACATGGCTACACCAAGGGTTGAGGTGATTCTAAACTTTTGTCTGAAACTCTGCAAAAATCCTTTCTAACAAACCCTAGCCGCCACACTCTTTCTCTCTCACACACAAATCTCCGTACCCTTTGTTAGCTATTGTTTTTCCTACAAACATTTGACCTAACTTAAGCATCGAAGGGTCTTTGGCCAACACGCCCGGGTGTGATCTTTTACTCCGTATTGTTTTGCAGGGAGAAAGAGAAGCGAAAGGCGGAATCTTTAGACGAACATTCTTGGGGACGAAAATCACTCCCACAAATATCCCTAAATAAAATATATAATTGATCAACATGTTTTAATCAACATGTTTGAAATTTTGATGCTTCAGGATTCTCCTACAATAATATCAACTTAAAAGACTATGTTCTTACAATACTATGTATATTAGCTTCAAGTCGAAGAAATATAACTCAATTGTATGACAAGAAATTCCCCTTCACTTTTTTTGTCCCACCATTCATTGCTAGCACTGATGGTTTTCTTCACAGGATCACATCCTAGACCAGTCTATTTTCAAACCAATGATGTCCACAATTGCCATTCTTTCTTAAGTTCAGTCCATTTGTTCTTGAGTTGCATTTGAGAGTAGGTCCTTTGAGTCAACTCACTAAATTTCCTTACAACATTTTCCCATCCTTTCTTACTAAAATGGTCACCTGATCGATTTCCAGCTATTGTCTCAACAACACAAATTTTGATAAATGCATCAAGAGCCTCATCATCCCAATGAGCCCTTCCTTGTTTCTTGCTTTCATCTCCACATTCATCTTGTGATGACTTATCCATATTATTAGACATTATTCTATTAAGGACATTGTACAATGAACACAAATTAAATGAAAACTTAAGCAAGTTACACATGCCTTGCAAAACATAAATAACAACTATGTGACGAGACAAGAAACATTTTGCTATTAGAGCAAAACAAGAAAAAAAATTATCAACTATGTTATTCATGCATGCAATTATAGTTTCATTATTGAAAGAAAAAAAAAAGGTTCATACTACATAGTTTTTTTTGTGATCAAATCTGAACTCATAAAACCTAAATAGGAGGGAAAAGATGCAAAAGCAAATTCATGAAACTCGACCCGTAGAAGTTCAAACTAAACCAAATATGTTTGAAACATGAGGGCATATTGTGTGAGTGGGCAGCTTTGGCTATGAACAAATTCGCTTATGGCTATCACCACAGCAATTAACATATCAATGATTGGGCAATATGAGAATAAATAATATTCACAACAACTGAACAAAAAGAAACAATCAAATTCTGGTTCACCATCAAAAGAGAGAGTGAAAGGCTTACCTTAGAAGAAAATAATCTAGTTCACACATATATCTATCAATCACAATAGTTTTTGTCATAAATAAAATCAGAAATCAAAGAACAAATCTCTTCAATATTGAGAGAAGAAATGAGAGAGATGGAGTGGAAGCTTAAGGGTTTCCTTGAGTGTTTTGGCATTTGTTGGGGTTTTGGCGTGTGATAGTTTTTTGGTTATAATATGAGCCAAAAAGACAGCAAAAAAGAGAAAGGGTATTTTGGCATTTAAATAATTAAATAGGGGCACTCTCGACATTTTAAAAGTTTTATTAAAGGGTGCCAAGTGCTTCCTGTGTTTTTGTCCTGCAACGCTTTTAAGAATAAGCACATCTCAAGTGCTTCTTCGGACTCGTTTGGGACTGCTTCTCTAGGAAGCACTTATGCTCATAAGCGCTTCTAATGAAAGCGCTTTTATTATAAAGTTGTTGAAAATTTCATAAAAAATTGAAGTGCTTCCTGAAAAAGCACTTAGGAGTGCTTCCTGAAGAAGCACATGGCAGGTGCTTCTCCAGACTGCGCTTCGATGGCCCATAAGTACTTCTAAACTTTTCTGCCAAACGTCTTTAGAAGCGCTTTTGGTTGTCATAAAGCGCTTTTAACCTTTCCAAGTGCTTTTGAATCTCACCTAAAGCGCTTTTACAATTTTTGCCAAACACCAGCTTTGAAAGATAGAAGCGCTTTTACCTGTTTAGAAGTGCTTTTCGCTACTCCAAAATCATTCCCAAAGAAGCTAATGGTTTGATAACTGCCTTTGCTTTCGTTTTTATCTTTGATCTTTTTTTGGGTCATTTTCATTTTCTGAAATGCTACTCCAATAACTATAGGAACATCTTAAATTGTCTTTTTTCCTTCCTTGTCCCAACCATGCTTGCAAAGAATCGCTAATTAATAATGGTAGTGGTGTACGATTTGGTTCAATCCTTGAAAAATACGGTTTTGCCAAAATGTTGTTGTTAAGCACACAAAAAGATGAACTCACGCATGCCAAAAATCTAGTATTTTATACATAGTTTTTTAACAAGGCTTTTTGGGAGCGATGGTCCCTCCAACTCGATTGGTTTTGCTAGTTCCTCAACTCCACTTCTTCTAGTACCGTTGGTCTTGCCATCATAATCTGTTATATTTTCTGTCAAATCTAGGGATACAATGGTCACCTTGATGCATATGTATACTTAAGTTCTCCTTCTCCACAATCTATTACCACAACAACATACTAGGATTTGAAATCATTTTAGGTAAGATATACAGTCACTATACTAATATTTTCAAGGTCAACAGTTGTATCATTTATTCAACATGTACTGCTCTGCTTGCAGTGTTTTAAATAGCTAATTTGTCACGACCTTCATAGTGTCTCAAATTCATTTTTCGACATAGCAGACTATCATCACATAAGTATTAAATCGCGGTCATTATATGACCGTTGTGTAAGCTATATCATTGCCGCATTGACACAAATCCATGAAAAGAAAAAAGAAAAAAAAAATTAGGTGTTGCTTCTCAAAGAAAACAAACCCTAAACCATAAATTACCAAAATGTTGTAGGAATTTCAAAACATTTTTCCAAAGTTCATTTGAATATTAAACATGCATTTAATCAAATTAATCGCAGCGGAAGTCTAAGGTGGTTGTTTAAATTCAAAAACAAAACTTCTTCCAAGTATCTTAAGCCATGAACATTGATATGTTTTTCATAAATGAAAATTCAAGAGAAA
>NW_018922501.1:151306-169425 GCF_002207925.1 Prunus avium
CAGGTCTAAGGACTAATTTGCATTATTGCAACTATGAGTTCTCATTTGACATGTAGATAAATACTCCATATGAGAACTACGGTTGATCGCGTTCAGTGTACTCATTCACTAATGAGCACCCACATACTTGTATTAGTGTCAACTACACAAATGGTTTGAGACTAACCATCCTCCCAAATGAGCATACATAATATGTGCTAATCTTGACGGTTTATCAATGCCCATTTGATAACCTATGATTAGGAACATTTGGGATGCTATAATTAGAGATTAAAGGTCTCCTAAATCTAATCCTCTTTAGATTACTTTATCTCTTATTTAGCATACCCTGGACATTTGTTTCTTTACACGATGTAAAAGATAACAAATTAAGTTTGCCCTTTATATATCATATACGAAATGTATTCTAAGGAGATTACATCAAATGTATTGGCTCTTAGGGCACATTTCTAACAAATGTTTACACAAATCCATGAAATTGAAGACCATAGTTTGAGGTTTTGAGTCAATAGGTGTTACTTCTCCTCTGTGTTATATGACTTGGGGTCCCACTTGAGCAGGATTTTCAGCAAGCATAGGTGTTTATTCATCTTTCTTTTTTCCTCGTTTGTGGTTGTATATTTTGGGCAATTTCATAATTGAATCTTTGGTAACTACAGAAATTCTTAGGTATATTTAGTTATTTAGTTGAATCAGGTTATGGGTTAATTATTCGAATAAGTTCATTTATATTAGGGTTTTTATCACAAATGGTTTATAAGGTTTGTGAAATTATCGTCTTTGGTCCTTCATATTTTTTTGTGACATTATTGGTCCTTTATGTTACACCTCACATATCAATTTGATCCATGCCATTAGATTCCGTTAAAATTTCTGTTAAAGTGATGACATGACACATATGTGGTGCCCATATGTCCAATGAGATATTGCCAAGTGGATCTAAATAAATAAAAAATTATTTTTAAAAAATAGTTGAACATTTAAAATCTAAAAAAATTAGAAAAATAAAATAAAATAAAGAAAAGAAAAGAAAATTGCAACTCTCCCCCTCCTCCACCCCTTCAGAACCTATTTCCCTCCCTTACCCTTCGTTCGTCCATCATCCCCTTCGTTCCCCTCCCCCTCCCTCTTCTCTTTGCTCTCAGCCTCTCTCAGCTCTCTCTCTCTCATCCCCTCCCCGACCCATCCCCCAACTCCTCCTCTTCCTCAACGAACAACCCGAGATCCATCAGCCCCAACCCTTGCAAACCATCTTCGATTCCACCTTCGACCTAGTGCCCACTCCACTCCACCCCCAATTACCCACTCCCCAAGCCTAGTGAATGATGAAATACAAATGCAGATTCATTGGAGTTTTTCCTTTCTATAATTAATTAGGGATTTTGCTTTTGTTTCTATGCATTTTTTTTCCATCCAGAGTTCGTGAGAACTCTTGCGGTGATGGGGTGCAATGATGGCTAGGTAAGGAAAGGCGATCTAAAAGAAAAAAAACATAGGGGTGAGGCACCCAAATCGTATTCCATATTTTTTTGAGAGTGAGAGAGAGAGAGAGAGTAGAGAGAGATGGAGGGGTAGAGGAAAGGGTGGAAGTTGCTTTTTTTTTTTTTTTTTTTTAATTTTAATTTTTTATGAATTTTTTAAAATAATTTTTTTATTCAAATTTACGTGGCACAATGCCATTGGAAATGCGGGCTCTACTTGAATCCAACGTCATCAATTTAACAGAATACTCGACGGAACCTGATAAGACCATTTTGATGCAGAAGGTGTAACATAAAGGACCAATAATATCATCCAAAAAATAAACATAAAGGACCAAAGGCAATAATTTCGCAAACTTCATGGACCATTTGTGATAAAAACCCTTTATATTAAATTATTCATTTGAAGCAGTTTGTTGGTAATTTAAAGGAGAATGTTGATCATTTGATATTTTATTGCTTGAATATTATGATTAAATGATAATTAGACTTTTTGATAGCCTATATTAGGTATCATTATTTTTAGCTATAATATTTCTAGTCCAAATAGCTTATGCGACAACGTGTCGATGCTTACGCTATGTTTAGCTTACATAATTTACCAATTCTGAAGACCAACACCGAATCATTGAAAAGTTTCATAGACTATGGTCGATACATCGAGAAATTGACTCGTTTCGGTCTGTTTCTAGGTGAGATCAAACCAGTGGTGCGAGAAACAAAGAGAGAGGAGAAGTTGGTGAGGTGGATCTAGATCTTGCCATGTAGTGGTGGCAACGAGTCAAGGCAAAGTAGATGAGAAAAAGAACAAGAGAGAAGAAGATGGTGAGTAAAGTGAGAAGATCGAGATAGTGCGACCACTATGGTTTCCACTTCGAATGGAAATAGAGAGAGAGAGAGAGAGAGAGAGAAGTACGATGCAGTTGCTAGGGTTTCGAAGAGAAAGAGAGAAGAGATAGGGGTGCATTTTTGCTCACCACTTTAACCATAAGTGTACCATCACCACTATCCTCAATGCTTGACACGTGTCCATATGTATAATCATGATTCCATAAATATAAAGCAAAAATTAACTATGGTTATGTCTATGGACACGTGTCAAGCATTGAGGATGGTGGTGAGGGTATACCTATGGTTAAAGTGGTGAGTAAAAATGCTCCCAAAGAGATAGGGGTGAGCTAATTCAACGTGGGGAGGAGATATAGAATCACTTTAAGGCCAACCAATATAATAAAGACACGTGAAAAAGGTTAGTTTGAAAAAGAAATCAAGACCAATTAGAGTAAGTTAAAATGATGAGTTTAAAATATATATGAGATCGTAAAAAGAAAAAAGGGCACAAAACCGACCAAATTAGTATGATTCGGCTGGTTTACTGATTTGGGGCTGTAGAAATGCCTAACCCTATTGAGGCTAGACTTAAAAGGATCATTTTTCCCTTAAATTTGTCGAAAAATGTACCGAACTAACTGCATAACCAATAATCGAGTTTAAGGACCAAAATGTAAATTGGGCTTTAAGTTCAAAGACCATTACTCCTCAAAACCCTTTTTTAACAAAACTACAAGTCTTCTATACAATTTTTATTTTTATTTTTTTTATAAATTTTTGGCGACAAGTCTTTAGTTAATAAAATGTGCTATTTTGAATGATCGCAGAGCTACAGTCATAAAAGACCCATTTTTATTTAAAACCTGCACTTCTCTTTGTTCACCCTAACTTCTAATTCAAATTTTCACAATTTCTAAGAAAACCCCACTATCTCCCTAAACTACCCCTAAATACACATCCAACCAAAAAAAAAAATATATATATATATATAACTTATTAACCTCACACCCCGTTATCTTGCCCCTCACCACTCTAAGTCCTATAGCTAGAGCTACGATTTTATTACAGAGATAGAAAAATAATATGTTTCAAGTAGTTGAGTTGGGAGACAAATAAACTAGAACCAGACTCATATCCTCTTTCATGGGTAAGCCGTACTGTGAGTCTAGTTTCATCTTTAATTTGGCAAACAAACTAAAGAAAACTGATTTTTTTTTTTTTTTTTTAAAAGTGAAAAACATTCAATTTTATTGCAATTTCTTTATGCTCATGACTCTTCCAAGTTCCAAACTTTCCTCTCTTTATTTGCTTTATAGAGAAATTCAACCCCCCAAAGATTTTTATTACATAGATAGAAAAATAATATGAAGATCTTTATTTACTTTCCTCCCTTTATTTGCTTTATGGAGAAATTCAACCCCCAAATATTTGTGTTTTTTTAAAACGTAATATAAAAAGTGATGGGGTATATGGAGTGTGTGTATAGATATACTAGAGTTAAGTATTAAGTTGGATGACTTTGTTATCTTTTTACACAATAATAAAACTTAAGAGTTTAATAATTTTAAGCATTGAAATGAGAAAAAAATAGTGTGGACGCAAGAGACTTTGCCCTTCCTTGTGGCGGGGCCATTGCGATCTCGGACACAGCTAGTATCAACACAGAGGGAATTAAATTGGAAATTAATTAATTTAAACGCGTCCTGCCCCAGCATGTGGTGGTAGTACCTTTGCTGGTGTAGTGGTGGGGATCGACGATGGATGGAGAAAGGAACCAAAAGGTTCGTTTTCAACTATTTAAAAAAAAAAAAAAAATCTCATCTCGTCTCATCTCACAGAGAAAAATAAAAATACATTAAATTAACAAAAAAATAAAAAATAAAAAAGGAAATTGAGTGCTCAACTGCCAAAGGTGCCAACCCACACCCACAAACCCAAAGCAAGCACACAGCCCTCTCTCTCCTTCTCTCTCTTTCTCTCTCTAGAAAAAAGAGAAAGGGGGGAGAGTGAATCTCATTTGTTGAAGAAGAAAAAAGGTGAGTGAGAGTGTGAGGGATGCAGATGATCTCCAAGGCCTCTTGTGCCATGGCCTCCTTCCCTTGCTCTAAGGTTTCTACCTTCACCCCCCCTCTCTCTCTGCTTTTCCTTTCTGACTTTCCCCTTTCTTAATTTTTATTTTATTTTTGTTCATTTCTCTGGTAAATTGCGGTATCTTTTGTTCCAAATTTTTTTTTTTATTAACACATATTTTTTGGAAATGAAAATGGACCATTTTCTAGTGTGCTTCTATATCATATGTATGTATTTCTGTATCTGTTTATCTCTGTATTTCCTCTTTTTCCTCTTATTGTTAGGGCTTATAGTGACCGTTCTGTTTTCCATTTCCTCTTTCCTTTCTGAAGTCCAAATTTTTAAATACAGAAATGTGATTGTGGGCAGTAGCGACAAAACCTGATATGCCTTGGTAGGCAAATGCGTTTTTCAGTTTTGTACTTTTTGTTAAATCTATTTTGGGATATTTTGTTTATTTTAAAGTCTAGCGGCAGAGTATTGCAAATGGTTTTGTAAAAGTTAGAGCCCGCCGCTTTTAGTAAACTGATAAGAATGTCTCGTTTTTTTTTAAGTAAGGGAGATGTGAATACCAAATTTGGTACTCTTGTACAATTTCATGCGTCGTCTAGGAAAATGGGTTTTGCTCTTTTTGAATTTCTTTTGCAATTTTGGCCTCAAAATCTATATATATGGGGGAGGGAAGCCTTCAAAGTTTTGCGTTTGTTGTGTTTTCTCTTTTACCCTTTTGCGAAGGGCAGGAAGTGGCTTTTTCTTGCTGATCTGTAGATAATAATCTTTCTGCTATTTTGAATTTGAAACCCTTTTTCATATGTTAGGGGAGGAGTGGACTCTGTGTATGGCCTGGCATGAGACAGCTTTGCCTTCGAAAAGGCCTTTTGTATGGATTCATGCAATTATTGTCTACACCATTAAAAACTCTGCGTGGAGGAGCTAGTCGATCTCTTAGAGTCGCTAAATTTTGCAGTGTTGTTAATATGTCACCCTCATTACATATTGAATTGGTGAGTAGATCTCTCTATTCTTCTGCATTTGAATTATAAATGTCTTGGATGATTATCTTCATAGTATTTCTGGGTGACAAACCAGTTTTAAGGATAAAAATTCCGATAGTTGGTCGAATAGAAACATCAGTTTTTGAATTGAAGTATTGATGAAAATATAAATTTTGATGGAAAGAACAGTAAAAGTTTTAAAGACAACAGTAAAATTTTGATGAAAAGATAATACTGGTGGCAAATATATGATCATGAAACTTGACTATTTTGTAAAATCTTCTTAATTTCACTAAGCCAAACATTCTAAAGGGTAATTTTTAAATGTTTTTGCTTTCTTACATAGCACACAGCATGAAAGATTTATTTTTTACCCAACCCTTTAGCTAGGTTTCCTATAGCCATTTGTTTGTTAAGGGTGTGTGCCCTTTTCTGTAAGCTCACTCATTTTACCTATCCATCACAAATAAACTTTTGAAAATTTCTCAATAGTTGACATGGACAGCAAAAATTAAAATCATCAACATCTCCACAGCCTTGCCAAGATGTCTGATATTTTTCCACCTCTCATCAGGAGCAGTGGCTTTAGAAAATGGGAATCGCAGCAGGTTCACCTGCACTGAAACTGGGCCATTTATTTATTTTTAATTTCCCTCCTCTACTCTTGTGTGGGTGTGCTTCTAAAGTTAATGTGTTTGTATACACACATATACACAAGCACACACATAAGTTGTACGTGGTCATGCTTTTAGTCAGCCAAACTTATTATTCAACTCAACTAGTACTTTTATATATGTTCAGTTTTTCCAACTTGCATTGCATATATCTACTTTGTTGTTGAAATTGCATATATCTTTTCATTTTCAGGTACCATGTCTTAGAGATAACTATGCATATCTTTTACATGATGTGGATACTGGCACTGTTGGTGTTGTTGATCCTTCTGAAGCTGTACCTATTATAGATGCTTTGAGTAAGAAAAACCGAAATCTGACATACATACTGAACACTCATCATCATCATGATCATACTGGTGGTAATGCTGAGTTAAAAGCAAGGTACGGTGCAAAGGTATGGTAGCATTAACTTCTGCTTTTTCAGTCTGGATATCATTTTTTTTCCCCATTTTCCAAATCATGTCTTAGTTAGTGGACTTTCTGATGGACAGTAAATCTGAATGATAGCGAGTATTTAAAGTCTGGCAGACATTCTTTATTCAGAATTTCAGAGTTGCAATGTGAAAGTATGTTTTGGCTTGATATATGCCAGGTTCTTGAATTTGGTACCACTGTTGACTTAGATGCCCTTAGGAACTGCAAATCAAGAAAACATCACGTTGGGAATAAAACATTACACCAGAAATCTTTACTCCGAAATGGTACAGGTCATAATGTTGGGGAGTGACACAGGTGGGAGAATACATGACATAGTGCATTAACATGTTTACATGTCAGATTAAAAGAACAAGCTCATAATTCATTTAATATTTGATTGATGTAATTCTTCTATTTTCTCTTGGGTGATAGCACTTCTCAAAACATGAGAATTATATAATACAGTTGTACAACATAGCACAGTTGTTATTTTCATCTTTTCTCTTTTTAAGCAAGCGTAGTACAGTAGTAAATGTTACAGAACTTGCAAGAATCTGGCATAGAAGTTTAAAACTGCCGTTTTGATTTTTTTTTTTCTCTTTTTGTTTGACAGTTGTTGCATATTTTACGGAATACTTTTTCTTCTATGAAGTTGTTTTGGCTCACAAGTTTTTCTGCGTGTTTACTGTTGTTTTTTTGAAGGTGATTGGTTCAGGAATAGACAAGGATAGAATTCCTGGCATTGACATTGTTTTGAATGATGGAGATAAGTGGATGTTTGCTGGCCATGAGGTGCATGTTATGGAGACTCCTGGTCATACTAGAGGTCATAATTTATTACTTGATTACATTCTAAAAGTCCCTTGACATTTCCTGATAAACACCCTTTTTCGCCCAAAAATTATGAATAATTTGTGCTGCATTTGGACCCTCATCG
Source organism: Prunus avium (assembly GCF_002207925.1). Next base: position 158,715 of record NW_018922501.1, read on the forward strand.
CTGAATAATTTTACTTTCTTGGTATGTAATTGTTGGTGTTTAACTAGACTGACAAACTATTCAGTGAAGCACATGTTACACCCTTCCTTCTATAATATTTCTTCCTCATATATTGTTTACTTTTTTTTCATTGGTACTGCATTTTTACTGGCCAATTTATCTCCTCAAGCACAATTCACATACCTAGTCCTATGAAATGTAATCTAATATCTTTTTTTTCGAATCTGATTTTATTGTTTCTTTACAAATTACATTATACATTTGTATATTTCTTCTGTATATGAGCAGCACCATGTTGACGCTTTTTTTAATTTTTTGTTTTTGTTTTTGAAAAAGCTTAATCTCAAGTTTAGAATGTTTGTGATCATGGTTAGCACTTCTGCTGGCACCTTTCTAAGCATATTGTGATATGTTCAATTTATGTAAACATGGTGGCCTAGAAGTTAAGTCCATCCATTTCAAAGTAACTTCATAGATCTAGTTCCAAATGTCATTACATGTACAGATGATTCACCATCCCTTGTTTTTCTTATTTCTAATCTTAGTTCTTGGTCTTTGTTGCAAGCAGGTCACATTAGCTTCTACTTTCCTGGATCAGGGGCAATTTTTACAGGAGACACTTTGTTCAGCTTATCATGTGGCAAGTTGTTTGAAGGAACACCTGAGCAGGTGATTTTTAGCCTACACCTTTTGACATCTTCTTGTTCAATGGTTTGAGTCTTTTGTAAACTTGATGCTCTGATCATGTATTGCATTTTTTACTTTTAAGTTGACATCATACTGTCAATGTCTTGATCTGACAAACTGGTTGTATGTACCTGTTTGATTCTGAAGAGTGGTAATTAGAGTTGATAAATTTGATCAAACCTACCAGGGAACGATTATGTTTAATGTATGGACTTATAAGATTAACAGCAGTAAGTTTTTCATAAGAATAATTATTGTATATGGAAACAGTAATATATCTGAGGTCCAATACAATTATTGTTTGGAAAGACAATAATATTTATCTTTTACAAATATGGGAGGCCTTTGTGATAAGTGTGTTTGAAGTTTTATCCAAAAGGTGAAATTGTTTTTCCTATGGATTTTTGCCGTGAATGCTTTGGAACAAAAATATTACTTTAATTTCTTCTCCAATCATTAAAAGGAAAGTGCTTATAGTCTTTATAAATACCTGGATTTGTTGCTTCATGTTCTTGGTTTAATTCTCATCGTTATGATTAAAGTGAACCTTTTCAATAATGAGAGGTCAAAGCAATGGTTTTTACTAAGGTTAATAGCTGAAGGTGCCCCCAAAGATTTATAAGCACTGATGCCACCTTTGCCAAGCAATAGTTATCTTGCTAGACTTGCTCGACTTTATAGATTATAAGATCAGTTATTTTTCAAATTTTCTCTCATTTTTTTAAGGTGAAATCGATGAATTTCTCTTTTTTTTTCTTTTTTCTTTCTGGTATTCATGTATATGCTGAAGCAGTTGATTTTCTATGTTACAGATGCAATCTTCCCTTTCAAAGATCATGTCTTTGCCAGATGATACAGATATATACTGTGGTCATGAGTATACATTGGTTAGTCACGTCATCCTTTCAGTTTCTTTCTGTGGCCACAGAAATTTTCAAAGCTCAAAACAAGGCCCTGACTAATAGACAATCATTTTTGACAGAGTAACTCAAAGTTTGCCTTGTCTATAGAACCTGAGAATGAGGCACTTCAGTCCTATGCAGCACATGTCACCCATCTTCGCAACAAGGGCATGCCTACGGTAAACTTGAGGACTTCCTTTCCTTGAACTAGTATAATCTTTTGAGAGAAATTTTGGAATGTTGGAATGTTAAACTTCCTATTTTATTTGGGTTAGGATTTCTGTTTTAGCAAGGGATTTTTTTCCTATTATCTCTAGGTTTTAGTTTGCTATAAATACCCCATATAGTTCTTTACAATTCAGATTTGGATATTGAATAAACCCTCTCTTAAAACTCTCTGATTTCTGTATTTTCTTCTTGGTTCTCGGTTTCTCTGATTTCTGTCCTTTCTTTCACCCCTTCAATTCATCTTTTCTTCTCCTCGACCACTTTATTCTTCTCGGTTCTACTGTTTCGAGTGTTTAATCATACCCCTAGAGGCTGTGCTACATCAGTGTGACTTTGCATCTGGATGCTTGGAAAGCCTTGCAACTAACAAATAATACTACTGTGTAATGCCTTGCCAATAAGCATGCCAATGCCTAATCAGGCAGTGAATATATACGTCTAGAATTCATAGTATTGTTCTGTTTATACTTTCCATGCCCTTCATATGATTTGTCCAAGTGATGTCAACTCTTTTGCGGTGGTGTATCAGGTTCCAACCACATTAAAACTGGAAAAGGCATGCAATCCTTTTCTTCGCACTTCAAGCATAGAGATTCGGCAATCGTTGAATATTCCAGCCACTGCAAATGATGCAGAAGCCTTGGGTGTCATACGCCAGGCAAAGGATACTTTTTGATACTTATCAGGCCCTTGTTGCTTTCTTTCTTTGTATAGTAAGATTGAGATGGCCCATCCATTTTGTGAAATAATTACTTACTAAGATATATATGCATTTGTTGTTCATATATCATCAAGAGTTCTCAGTTCTTTGGGTTGATTCTCACTTGCTGAAAAAGAAAATGTGAGTGATATGAAATTGATACCTTGGAAGTTGGAAACTACCAATGCATTTTTCCAAGACTGATTAAAAAGGTTAGGAGTTCAAAATTCAATATTCGTTGAGATTTGTATCCATTTCATTATTCAAATAATTTTGCCTTGAAGGTGAGGGAACACTGTTCAAATGGTTGTACTAAAGAGCCACAAAAAATTAGCTTTATAGACATATCAAGTATATTGTTTGATTGAATATTCTATGTTTTTTTTTTATGAAGGTTGTGAAAGAAAATTTTAATTTTAATTTTTGTTGAGGAAATTGTAGATATTTTTATTTTTTATTTCGTTTGAGTAACACTAGTGCGATCTCCTCATTATGTAATCCATCTAAACTTGGAAGGAAAACAAAGTACTAAAAAAGGGGGGAAGCATATATCAAAAGGAAAATTGAAAAATGGCAAATTGAAAATGACAGTCCAATGTGCCAATAAGGGTTAGTTGAGTTGGTAGGGATCGTTCTCTTCGTTGTGAAGGCCTAGGTTTGAGTTTCGCTGTTGGCAATTCCTCTTGGTGGGTAATATGTAAAAACTTAAAAATAAGCGAAGACCCCCTATGTAAGTCCTCAAAAAGGCCTCGGTATGCCCTAACTTTTGGATGAGGTAGCCTGCACTCCCCCTAAACTTTTTTTCACCTAGTGAAAAAGACATTCCAATGTATACTTCACACCACTTAATCTCACTTAGAAGTTGGGTTACAACAAAAATATTACAATAACTTAGAGAACTCGGCATTTGCTAGGAGAGTGAACCTGCTAGATTCTAGCATTCTAGTTTCGAGTCCATAAACTATTCTAAGACCTTTGCCTTATATTTTCTTTTTCCTTCTATCTTTTCCCAACAAGAAAATAGCCTGGGAATTCCGAAAAATAAAAGGTGTTTGGTTGGAATATGAAGGATTTTGAGTGATTGGTGGAGATTTGGTTGGAGAAAGCAACACCGGTGGTTTAGTTGGAATTCCCTTCTCTATTTTCTTGTGATGTTACTTTGCTTTTTCATGGTCTGTGTTGTTTTGTGCAAGTTGGGATTGGTTCACCAAAACAACACCTTCCCAGTAGCTTCAATTTTTTATACGCCAAGTAAAACTGACGCTACTTTATTATCATCATGAAGTTGACTGAGGACCTTCATCACCTAATCTTTATTTTCATATCCCAATTATTGGTCTGCTCTAGCTCTTTATGGCATCTACTAAGCTACTACACTCAACTCAACCCAATTTTTTCAACCAACACAATTTGAACATAACTCAAAATTTCGCAATTGGAGTTGGTAATTCCCTTGTTTGGGTTAATAAGCAAAAAACTTATAATTTCCACGTGAAAAAATAATAATTGGAATTCAGAATCACAAGTCTCAAGTTTAAAAGTTTTAAAATTTTATATTACAATCTATCTTTGAGAGGGGTACCAATTTCTAAATGAGTGGTGTAACATCTCTTCCCGCTTTTAGTTTTAATTTTCAGAATTTTAAAGTGAAATGACGGTTTTATTCTTAGGATTTCTAAGTGGTTTAGGATTCACTTTTTGTTTGGGAACTGGTTTTGGAAATTTTCATCATTTCCATTGCGTAAAGCTCGAGTTTACGAGTTCGTAGACACGTAGTGGGCCCAAATAAGAGTTTTAACGAGGGAGTTACAGTCAAGGTAAGTGCAGTGCCACAATTGTAATTTTGAGAAAGTTAAATTCTTTAAAAAGGGAGCCAGTGGGCCCAATTAGCCACTTTCTCTCTCTCCATCGCAATTAGACCTTCTCACTTCTTTCTCTCACAGTGAACAGTGACGATGTCACTTCCTAGTGACATCTCGTCATTGTTCGGCCATTTCAGGCTGCACGACTTTTACGACAAACATTCATCTCTTCCTCCTCTAAAAAGCCCAACCCATATCCAACCTTAAAACCAAGTGGATAGCAAGATTTTTCGATCCAAAAACAGGCCAAAAACAGTTTCGGCCATTGTCTGATTTTTAGAGCTCAGATCGGCGGTTTCGACCACCTTTGGTCGTGCTTCCTTCACCAAAAATACCCCCCAACGTCCCCATTATCTTTTCCCTCATACACCAGACCTTTTACTTTGTAGGAAAAGCCCAATCGACGCCAAAGAAATTCTAGGGTTTTCTCGTCAGAAAACCTCCAAATCCGACCACTTCTAGCACATCCTACTGTTGACCTAGGTTCCCAGGCGCGACATACTACTTCAGACCCACCTAACTTGGGTTGAGCTTGCTTGTACTCTCAGTGATTGGACATTTGTTTTCTAAACAATTTTATGAAAATATTGGATTTATGAATGTTACATTTAATGCTTTTACTTTCCAAGCATGTTATGTATGATTTATATTCAGATTTGGATCGAGAACTATTTTGAATGTTATGCATGTTTTTAATGTACCCTAGTTGGTTGCCTTCAGATAATGACATGTCTTTGGACATGGTTAGCTTACCCTTGTTGCCTTCGGATTAGTCTACGCGCGTATGACATGCCCACACGTGCTTCAGGGAAGCTCGTATTAAATTGTCAGGAATGCTCGCACGTGTAGTTGCTAGGAATGCTTGCATATGTTATGTACATTGGCAGTTGCCAAAATATGCATGCACAACCATCATGGGGTTCTTCTTGTGCGGTTGCCAGTGCCTGCATGTGCTGATTTGTTCTTCACGTGCGGTGCCAGAATAGTTCCCGTCTAGCTTGTTCATTTTGTTTGCCACGGTTGGCCAATTTTCTTGGGTACACTTAGGTGGAGGGTTTTATACACTTGTTGAGATGGATTTGAATGGAAATTGTTATATATGTATAAATATATATCACTTTTTTTGTATGCCTATATGAAAATGGTTTTCATGTGGTTTTCAAAATGGTTTTTAAAATAGTGGGGTTAGTATGTTTTGTAAACTATGTTCAAACGCTTTGTTTTTGTTAACTCACACTTTTACTATTTTGCGCCCCCAGAAAGTAGATAGATGAGTACTGGACCACCACATGAGGCCATCCTTCTTCCGCTGCTATTCAAATCTTCTCCACATAGGATTTTCTTTTGTTGTAAACCTAATCTAATTAGAATGCTCTGATATTGTCCTAGATGTTTGTGAGGCCTAAGGCCGTTGGATTTGCTTGCAGTTATTGTGTGAACTTAACTTGTGCATGTTGAACGATTGGGAGTTATAAACTATATTTTCCTTGTAGGTGGAATTTTGGTTTTAGAGCAATTTTTAGGGGAGAGTCTACCAATTTTCTAGTAGAAGTCAGACCTTAAGGTTGCTTTGGAATTAGTGCAAAAGGGTATTTTGGTAATTTGATTCCGGAAACATGGTTTGTCATGGATTCTAGGAGGGGATTCGGGGTAGGTCCTTTCAACTTAGTATTAGAGCATTAGGTTATATCCATGTAGGCTTCGCACCTTATGTGCATTTTATTATTATTATTTTTAAAAAAATTTGTGGGTAAAGAGAGTTTTCTTGAATTTAAGAAACATTTCTTGAGCAATAATAACATTGTCAATAATTTGTCTTCCTGGGAAGAAACTGACTTCGGTTCGCCCAACCAATTTAGACATAATGGGGCGGAGTCTTTCCACCAAAACTTTAGAAATTACCTTGTAGAGGGTATTACAGAGGCTATGTCTCATATGCATCATACTCAAAGGTTTATCAATTTTCGGAATGAGAGAAATAAAAGTATGATTGAGGCCCTCGGGAAGGCAACCAGAGCCAAAACAATCTTTAACTAACTCAGTAACATCCTTACCACATAGATCCCAAGCGTGTTGGAAAAAAAAAAATAGAGATATTTAGTCATATACCCATTCTTAGCACTAAAACTATAAACATACCCTACACCATTTAATTTCTATAAACAAACCCAAAAAATGATAGCTTGACCTATTGAATTTAATTTTGATTATTAAATTACTTTGATGCCCTATTGAGTGTTTTGGGTTTTTTTTATGAGGTTTTGGGGTCGGGTTTGTTTTAAGAAATCAATGGCAGTTTTGTAATTTAAAAGAAGTTAAAAGTCTTTATTATGTTGTAAATGAGCTTTGGGTGTGTTTCTAAAGTCCATTTCATATAGGGTTTTTTTTTATAATTTGAGCTCATATATTGGGTATAATAGTGAATCTCCCAAAAAAATAATCTCTTTTTGATTTATTCATTTTCATAATGACTTTTTTTTTTTTTCTCAATCTTAGCTTATAAATATGTCTATTTTCTACTTATTCAGACTTCAAGGTTGTAATTGTGAAGCATTAGATGGTTTAGCCTGTTTTCGTTTGTTGTTTTCTGTGGCTATCTTGCCCACTTTCGCTTGTTGTTTGTCCATGCTTTTTGTCAATATTATGTGTCTTTTTTAAAAAAAAATTCCATTAGACTTTTTATGTAAGTTTGTGTTTCATTCTTTATAGGGATGTATTCCCTCCCAGATATACCTTTGTTATATGTTTTTACCCAAGTGGAACGAGTTCTTTGTTTCTCGGATCTTAAGAGCAAGAGAGTCTATACTGGCCTAGCCCCTACATTTAGACCTAACATAATTAGTTGGTGGAAGTCCAATGGACCTCGAAGCTGTGTTACACACGATGGGATAGTAGGGCCAATCGGGTGGCTTAAACGCTTAACATTTCATTCAAGTCTGATCCAACATCTTGCTCATGAGACTGAATGAAAGATGGATGACTATTCGCTCGACGCAGATCACCCCATCCCGAGGTCAAAGCAGAGATGATTCACGTTCCCCTACACAAGGTCTTGACCCCCATTTTGCCATGCATAGAGCCTAAGGTGGGGAGCTGAGAGACCTGACACAGAGTTATGCCAAACAAGCTAGGATATTGGGGGCTTATACTTTTGTTGGTTGTGTCGACCAAGTGTGGCTGAGACTTGAAGGGTTTGGATGGAGAGGATTATGGATATTATGAGGGTGCTTGATAAGCACATGGTATCCAATGTGGCTTTGTTCTTAGACCAAAATACCTATTTTTTGTGGGACTCCATGAGGTGTTGATACATCGGACCCTCAACTATTACGTAGCAGACCTTTCGTGATGACTTTGGTAAGCATTATCATCCCCGAGCTTATCATGAGAGCATGATGGAAGAGTTCCTTCACCTTAAGTAGAAGACATGATGGTATTGAAGTACGAAAAGAGATTCACCGAGATATCAAGATATTGTGCTCTATTGGTGACTACTGAGGCTGGCAGGTGTCAAAGGTTTGAGCATGGATTGTGGGACTCCATTTGACACCATGTGGTTGGTGGGTGTTATACCACTTTTGGTAAACTACTGGAGGCAGCTATGAGAGTGGAGAGCAGCCAGCTGGAGGCACCTGTACGTCGATTCGATTCTAGTGGCTCTAGTTAGTGACCATCCAAGAAGGGCAACTTCAATTCAAGATCTTCTGGAGGCAATGGGTTATTTTTCATGGATTCAGGATAGGATCCGGTAGTGGTGGTGGCCGTTTTTATGTGATTTGATTTTCTCTGGCTCTCCTGCTAAGAGAAGTCAGAATTCTGTAACTTGTTAATATTTTCCTTCTTTCTTTAGAATTGACAAACAACGTCGCCCAAATAATTCTTCGAAAGGAACTCCAGAAAGAATTTTTTAATCGATTTGTAATCGTCATCTCACCATGTTTATAGGCAACTTTTACCCAAAAAAAGTCCTATTTAATAAAACAAATAAAACACTTTCATAATCTAATACATATAATAAAAGGTGGTATCCTCAAGATCTCATTTCCAATTATTCATGGGTACCCCAAACCCATATGTATAATAATAGTAAAAACAAATTAAACATGCCACAACCAACTTCACTTGAACCACTTGGGTTTATTTTCCATCTCTTTCTTCTTCAAAACCCACAAATGAGAAATAACGCATTCTAGATAGTCGTGAAAGTTGTATCCTCCAAAAATATACTCATGATTTTTCGAATAAAATGAAAATAAATCAAGCATCTCTCAAACACCCTTAGCTCAACTAGTCCGGATCAACGAAGCCATTCCTCCCAAACTGTTTATTTCCAACGTGTATACTACATTTTCATATGAAAACCTTAACAAATTTTTCAAACACTTCTTGATGCCTTTTAGTCAGCCATGCCGACAAGGCAAGATAACATGAAGCAACATCAATAGTTCACTAGAACAACGATGCACACGAGGTGCTGAGTCTATAGGAATTTAACCTAATGCTCTGATACCAAGTTGACAGGACCCGACCCAAATTCCACTTTGGATTATGAGCCGAACCCTGTGCGTGTTTGACACCTGGAAAATGCCAAGCACTTTTGACCAAAATGCCCTTCTAAGTTTCCCAAAATTCTTTCCTTCAAGTTTGACTCCTGCAGAAAATTCGACAGAGTCTTCCTTGTAATTCGCTCGTTTCCCAAAATTATTACCTGTATAAGACATGATTTTTATAATCCCAACGTTCAGTATGCACAATAATACCATTCAAGCAACCAAACATCAAAGCTTTATGGTCTCAGGCCTCTCAAAGTCAAATAAAATATTCTGCCAACAGAGAATGATCCAAACTTTTGAAACAACGTGAATACGTGAATAGATTTCAAAATAATTTAATTGAACAGCTTTTCAATCACTTTATCTAACGGCTGCACCTAGTAACTCCAGGTTGCCTACGTACCCTTAACAAGGAATCAAGCCACACGTAGTTCTTTCAACTCCTTATGTTGCATGTGTATATCTTTAGCAATTGTTATATTTCAATGTGATTGCAAAACAATCCAAGTTCTCATGTTAGTAAGATACTCAAAAATATTCGCAAACTCTAAAGCAATATTTTCCAACTTCCCCAATTCTCACAACAGTTTATATTTGCACGAGAGTAGGCTACTCAAGGAGTTTCCTCTAAATCATAAATCATTTTATATATGCTTGCATATTTTATTTTATCTATATGTAACTCAAACAAGCTCCAAAGGCACTGTTAACCTTTCCTTTGAAACTCATATAAAACTCGTATACAAATATTTATATATGTATATAATTAATTTATTATAGATAAGTAGGAAAACGAGAAAATTCTTAAATAGTATTGAACACGTGAAAACTTAATGTCAATATCAATAATTTAGATAAAATATGTTTCCCTCTTTTACATGTAAATAAACTCATCCCTTAAGAAATAATTGTGAACTATATCAAATCCTTAAAACTTAGAAAACACTATGCTCTCCACCTAGGCGTACCCCCATTCATATTCCATCAATACCTTTAATATACCGTCAATTCCGAGTATCCTGTCTGTTACATCCTCGCAGGCCTCGGAAACACAAAGTCACCCGAGCCACATTCCTCACAGGCCTTAGGGGACCCTTAGTCAACCTGAACCGCATTCCTCACATAACTCAGGGAACATGTAGTCAGCTCGAGAACGCACATCCTCACACCACACGGTTCAAGCGTCCTCAAAACTCGTGGGGCAATGTCATAAATGACAAATCCGTTTCCAAAGGAAACTAGGGGGTACTCCTACAGTGGGTTTGAAAACCATATTCTAAAGCTTATCTTAAATTTCCTCTTATTTCACAAACCATACTTAAATTCTTTTCCCTACTTTCCAAAAATCTGTTTTCAGCTACTTTGAAATTTACACCACATACTGTTGAGAACTAGTGTCCATGATTCATCATTTTCAAACCTCTTAAGAGCTGGGCCAGTACCTGGTATTAGAGCCAAAAGTCCCTAGAAGAGTTGTTAGGTTTAAGGTTCTAACTAAGTTTTGCAGGTTTAATTTTCTGGTTTTTCTGTCAAGTTTCCTTTACTCACTAGTCATCGAGTTGTCTAGCTGTCAGATAGGTGATCGGTTCATAATTGTATATCATTTTGTACCCTTCTAGCTTATGATTTGGTTATGTTTTTGAGTTAAACTTGTGCTTTTAATCCTTTTTGTGTTTATCTTTCAGTTCATTGAGCTTTAGGTAATAATGATGGCTTTAGAGAGCATAATTCATGCAATTCAAGCATGTTAAGGCCTAATTTGGATGAATGGATGAAGAG
>NW_018922502.1:1674-12432 GCF_002207925.1 Prunus avium
CAAGTCAGCCATTGATATTGCCCATAATCCAGTTCAACATGATCGAACCAAACATGTTGAGGTGGATAGACATTTTATCAAAGAAAAAATTGAGAAGAAGATCATCCGCCTACCATTCATAAATCAGAAAATCAACTGGCAGATATCTTAACCAAAGCTGTTTGTGGCAGAGTATTTCATGACTCACTTACCAAGTTGGGCATTTGTGACATATATGCACCAACTTGAGGAGGAGTGTTGAAGTGAGTCTCCTAATTAATCAAGGAGATTTATTTCCTTGATTAATTAAGGGATTTACTTTCCCATTCTTTTTAGTTGATGAATCTTTGTATAATTAGGAGATACTTTCCTAATTCTTTACTGTATCTTATTCCTTGTAAAGTACTCTGTAAACTCATATATATACCTCCTTATGGAGAAGAATAAAGTTAACCTAAAAAGAACCTAACATATTCAAAACCATATTCATATTTTAGCAACAAAAAGCATGTCTGCCTTTGATTGACTATAGCTCTATGAGCACCAAAATAAAATTGAGAGGGGAACATGCATGCCTATTAAATTAATTATCGATGATCAGGTTAAATACATATTATTTATATTGTAATTTAATTAATTAAAACCAGATCTCTCTCTATAAACCATCACCTGAGTAATTGGGAGATCATAATCATCCTTCTACATTTCCAGCTCTTATTCACCCTTGTTTTCATGATCATGCTTCACAACTTCTGTCTCTTTACCATCGTCTCATGACAATCAGTGACGGATCCAGGAAAAAAATTCCCTTTATTTTATTAGAAAATGTTAAATTGTGATGCTTAATTTAGAGAACTTGCACTTAATATGGCAAAACTCAATACCCAAAAAAATCTATTATATTATATTGACTAGTTATGGGTTAAAAGAGTTTTTGGGCTCGTTTGGTACACCGTATTAGACTTTGAATATGAGTAAATAGTCCATGTCGGGTGTTTGGTGTTGTTGGGGCTTTTTCGTTCCGGCAGGTACAGATGAGCCTAGACTGCTGTAAAGAGCAAGTGGGTGAAATTGCCCCTTGTGTCTGAGTTCAAGAATCAGACCCCAATAGTGTTTCGAAAAGGTTGTGGAGCCTTAGGAAACACCTTGGTCTCCTTCACCAACGAAACCAACAGTTGCTTACAGATAAATATATGGCTTGGCTTGAGAAGCTTGTGGCATGAAAGCTAAGCATTCATGAGTTTAGCATTAAAGAGAGAGAGGGATGTGATTTCCTATGAGAAACAGGGTTTTAAAATAAGGAGAGAATGGATTTGGAGAGAATTGGTTGAGGGGAGAGAGGAAAAGATGAGGGAGGAGAAGTGGGTGGTTTGAGCAATTTTCCGGCAGCTTGACGAAAGCTTTGTCAGGCTCTGGAATGGCTTGCCATAAGAGAAAATGGGAAGAGATGATGGAATAGGGCTCGAAATTGAAGGGTTCCAGGGATGAGAGGTGATGCCTGCTATCTCTGGATGTGGTTGCTTGCCTTCCTCTGGATGTGGTTGCTTGCCTTCAATGAGTTGTTTTGCTGGGTAGAAGGTGCCTCTCTTTTATAGGCGTTGGAAGCTCCTTCTTCCCAAGAAACCTTAGTTGGTTCTCTCCAATTTTGCCAAGTCTTCTCCTCCATTTCTCTTCTCTTCCTTCAAGTCAACCTCTTTTTATGAAATCTCCCCCAATCCAAACACACAGAGACAAGATTTTTGGGAGCTCAAAAGTCTTCCTGCAACTGTTCCAGTGGTAATCTCCTATCTCTGGTTATCACATCTCCTTCTTTCCTCCCCTATTTCATGACAAGAGCTGGTAAGGGAAGGAAATAGATAACAACGTTGGTCTGAAGGATACTTTTTCTCCTAGCAACCTACGCGTGCTAATAATACCCTTTGGTTTTTCGGGCGGTCTACCTTGGGTTTGTTTCTTGGCCATGTGCTGGAGGCTCGCAGCAACCTGCATACATGAGTAACCCTTGGCTTTTGTCGTGGTTTTGTCTCCAACCATGTGCTGGAGACTTTCAGATATTTTGTTGGTCATTTGGGCCTTTCCCTAAGGCAATGGGCTAGTTTACTAAAGAGATGGGCCAACCTTCTAGAGTTTTTTACTAAGGTAATTGGCCAATTTTCTAAGGTAATGGGCTATATTTTTCTCTCTTTCATGTTTACCCACATATTTGGGCTCAGTAAGACGACGGTTGTCTTTTGTGTTTGACGTTTTAATGTGTAAACCACTTCGGTTTTTAGACTTAATACCCGACGTGGTGTATCAATTAATACGTCATGAACGAGATAAAACCGTCGTCCTATTGTCATACATGGTATGAGAGAACTGTTTAAGACGTCGGTGTTTTCTTGGTACAGTCGTGGTATTTTTGTACGACGACGGTGTTGTTTTACAACTGTCGTCCTAAATTTAATATCACGGCCGTCTTTTTCCGACGTATTTTATTTATTATTACGTCGATCTGTTTAATTAACCGTCGTTGTTTTTCTTGCAGATTAATTAAAAATGGTTTTGAAATCTCAAAGCAAAGAAGCTCAAGTGTCAAAGGCTCAAAGGGATGAAGCCAAATTAGTTTTAAAGGCTCAAATGGATGAAGGCAAATCAGCTCAATGCAAACCCTCGAAGAGGATGAGATTTTCTTCAACCTCCGAGAAAGACCTGAGCACAGCCACATTTGTTGAGGAACCAAAATCGACTCGTGGTATCAACACAATGAGCCGTGTTGAGAAGAGGAAAATTCAGAAGATTGAGCATGTGGTTGAGTTCAATAAAGGGGCAGACCACATGGCAAGGCTGCTGTTGAGATGTAGTCTTACATTGGTGTTTTGGCACGCACCAGAGTCCTTCTTGTAGACAACAAATGAACTCAATTGCCCAAGGACCTGAAGGATCAGATTTGGGAAGCTGTTCAAATAGCTTATGCTATTGGGGAAGGGTGCAAGAAGATGGTGATGTCGTCTGCCACCAAAAAATGGAAGGATTTCAAGTATAACTTAACTAGGCAATTTATCCTTCCAGAACCCCCTCAGCTTTATAAGTTCATAGAGAAATCGCAATGGGATGCCTTTGTAGTTCAAGGTTATCCCCAGATTTTGAGGCTGTGCATTCTGAGCAAAAATAGAGAAGGGAAAAATGCGAGTACAACCATAGGTTGTCTAGAAAAGGGTTTGTTGGTTTGGAGGACCAATTGTAAGAAACCATGCCCGGTGAAGAAATCGATCGATCTCTGCTATGGAAGAAGGCAAGAGAAGATAAAACGGGAAACATCCCTGATCCAAACGTTGCAGAGAAGGCAAAATTAATCGTAAGTCTCACTAACTCTGTTCTAAATTAGAAAAATAGAGTGTTTTATTTTGGTATAGACGTCGCATGTTTAAATAACCGTCGTTATAACTTAAACACCACGACGGTTTCTATTTACCGCTGTTTCAAAGATAATAGCATGTCGGTTTTTACATGAATTAGACGTCTAGATTGAATTAATACGACGGCTTAAATTCCTGAGACGACTGTCTTTTTTAAAGTTTACTCACGCACACACTCGCCCTCTCTCTGTCTATTTCACTGAAATTTGTGGTGCACAATTTCTGGAAAAAAATGCATATTTCTATTAAGTTTTTTCACTTCTTCATTAAAATTTACGACGGTTTTATTTCATCTAGACGTTAGAATGCGTATACAACGATGGTAATTTTATGCCGCCCTTTGAAATTATGTATTACGTTAGTTTTTTCAACAGTCTGTTGTCTTAATTGAAATACTACGACGGTACATGTTTTTTTTATTTATGTTCTATTTATTTGTTTATAGCTTTTGAATATACGACGGTTTTTTCTACGGACGTTGGAATTGTTACACAAGGACGATATTTTAATATTGATGTGTGAAATCAATACTACGTCAGTTTTGTAAAAAAACTGTCGTTGTAACTGATATATTACGTCGGTTTATTTATTTGTTTTACATTCTGTTCAATGTCTAACATTCTCTCTCTCTCTCTCTCTCTCTCTCTCTCTCTCTCTCTCTTTTAGGATGATTTGCAAAAACAAGTCTCCGAGGGCACTCTGACTGTCTCCGGGAGCAATGATCTTTTGACTTTGGCTTTGGGAACCCCCGAGCATGGTGGGAGAGTCAGAGGAGTTGGAGCTGGCGTTTCCCCAACTCAATTCTTCAATTTGCCGAGACAGCAGAGAGTAAAATTTGCTGACAAATTGAAGGAAAGTCTTATGGAGGCAGTCAGAGAAGAGACATTGAGGATGGAGGCTAGGTCAAGGGAAAATGTTTAGGAAGCAGTTAGAGCAGAGAGGGAAATTATGTTGGCACAATTCCGTCAACTAATTCCTAATTTTGATCCCATCATGCTCAAAACCCCAATTACCCCAATTACCCCAATTCCTTTACCACCTCAAGAACAAAGCCCAAAAAATCCAATGTCTGATAAGGCAAGCTGCTTTGGAGCCACTAATGTCAGACCCCTGGTTTTGGATGATCGTATTCTTAACTACTTTGCTTAATAGTAACCTATTTCCATTGTTTCTTTTATTATTATTATTATTATTTCCCTTTTAGAAAGCCAATGTTTCTATGTTAGATGTGTAAAATCAAACTTCTAATGATTACTGCATCAATACAGATCCTCGTTTTTTAGTACAGTATTATATTTATTTTTCACTTAAGTCATGTTCTGTTGATAAATGTTATCTTTTTGAACCAGAGCAATATCATTAACTCCAAAACTAAAAACAATATAAGAGAAAAGAGATGGCACATCTACTCCAAAGGAAACGTATCATACAAAAGAAGATGGAATATAAACTTATACCAATTTTTGAGCTGTTGTTGCTGTGTCCTTTCGAGAATGAACGAATACCATTGCATGTTAACCTTGCCTGAGTGAGTCAACAACCTGGCAGAAAAAAATATCAATCAGTTAAATAATCATTCACATGACGCTTTTACTTGTTTTGCATTTATTATGCCTTGAAAATAACGACGGTCATTTTTGCCGTCGTCTCATTCTTTTATAAACTGTCGTCTATTTCATTAAAGCATTCATTGCATTTTAATTAGACGACATTAGAACCTTTACACAACGACGGTTATGTCTTTACCGTCGTCTATAACCTTTCCTTCGTCAGTATGTTCTAGAAACCGTCGTTTATATTATATACCACATCAGTTTGTTTGGTTTAGTTAGAGTCGTTTATTTTACTTGGTGTACAAACTACCTTATATTTCTTTATTTATTTCTTGTAACAGGATCTCTCAAAGATAGACATGCCACCTCCTCTGTTAGCCCTATGCCAATTTGTCCAGACCAAGTTGCAGCCTGCTAACGAGACTGTGAAAGTTCACATTACAAAGGAAGTGTTTGGCATATTGATCGTGATACCTTCATCTTGTGTGAAGATATTTTATAGTTTGCTTCCATGGTTGAGATTGGAGTCACAGTGATTGCTATATACATGAGGTAATTCTAGAAATCCTATATTTTGTTTTACATTTCCCTTTCTTTTAAATTAAAATCTCATTTAATTGAATTTCATATATTTAGGTACCTATTTGACTATTTAAAAATGGCAAATATGGTAAACCTTGTTGGTCTCGTCGACCCTGGACAAGTCAGCGCTCAATCTGGATCTCTATCTTACCGAACAAAACAACTGTCAGACCGCCTGAAAACAGCAGATGGGGATCAATTTTTCTTGGTCCCTTATAATCCAGGGTTAGTCCCCGTAATTATTTAAATTATTTTCCTTGTAATATTTTTCTTTGTACTATTTAACCTATATGGATCATTATAAGTAGGGGTGATTGGGTGTTGTTAATTGTGAGGCCAGCAAAGGAGACTGTGCATTACATGAATTCACTGCCAAACCGCTCTGTTGACGACGACATGAGAAGTATAGTGAATACGTAAGTTGATTTATTCCAATCTAAGATTTTTTTATCTGTGCATTTGAATTATACAACGGGTTTTTATAATACCGACGTTATAATGAAAATACAACGACGGTAATTTATTACCGACGTTTGAAAAGATTTATTACGTCAGTATTTTCTTGAAAACATCGTCTTAATTAAACTACCACGTCGTTTGGGTTTTATTTAAGGACGTTTTAATTTTTTCTGTTCAATTTTTTGTTATACGACGTTTTTCCTGGTTACCGACGTTATAATGTTACACAATGACGGTAGTTTCATACCGCCGTTTGAAATAAAATACCATGTCATTTAAAAAAAAAATTAAAAATCTGTCGTCTTCACTGCTTTACCACATCGGTTACTTTTTTTTTATTTAGATTTTTCGTTTTGTCATTAACACTCTTTGTTTTCTTGAAACAGGTCAATGAAAATGTTTAACTCTCATCTAAACAAAAATTCATCACGTAAAACAAACATTTGGAAAACTCTACAAGGCACTCCTGAACAACCAACAAGTGTAGAGTATGGCTATTACGTGATGCGATTCATGAGAGATATAATTCATGATCCAAACCTAGCTTTTGAGAAGAAGGTAAAAGACAAAATTTAAGATATAATTTCTTTATTTTACTACGTCAACTTTTCTTTAAAACCGTCGTTTGTATCTTTATAACACATCAGTGTTTTCGTTTATTTTGTAGTTTGAAAAGAAAAAAGATCGAGTTTAGTATAAACAAGAACATATTGACGAAGTTAGGTTGGAATGGGCAAAATTCGTTAACAGGCAATTACATAATGATAAGTGATATACATAAATATTTATTAACAATGTTTAGGTTTATTTTAATGTATTAACAATGTACATAAATATTTTTGTTGTAATCAATCGAACAACCATAAAAAAAAATTAAATTTTTTTAGTTAAGGATATTTATGTCTTTAAATAAATTCAAAGGACAGTAATTCATAAAAACTTAATTTAATTCCCAAAAACCAACGTCTCATTCTCATTTACACGTCTCATATGTGTACACAATGGTCATCTTATTATAACGGGAAATATAACATCAACGGCAATTCTTAAAAACGACATGTAACATGAATAAACACGACGGTTTATATTTACTTCATCTTGTACGGAAAAATTTTGTACCGATATACTATGTCTGTTAGTACAACCTTATTGACGTCTTAAAGACATACAAAGGCGGTTATCTTACAAAATTTGACGTTGTATATGTAAACAACAGCAGTAACAACTTTAAAACACGTTGTATATACAATCCACCGTTGGTTATATAAAACAAGATGACGTGTTAACGTAATAACCCACGTCGGTGATTCAAAACAAAATGACGTGGTAACGTAATAACGTCGTTTTGTGTTCTTTTCGACGTCTAAAATAATTTAGGACGTCGTTTTGTGTTGTTTAACATCGTTGTAAAGAGATCCAACGTCGGTTATGCCATTTGTCATTTCATTTTAATATGACTTTTATATTTCATTTAATTCGTAATATTCATAATAAATTCAAAACTAATTCCAAAAAATAAACTGACAACTACCATGCACTCATTGAAATATTTTCTCTCCCCTAAAGCTTAAAAAAATTATGATTTTACAAATATTTTTTTATTGTATTTAATTACTAAATTTTACATGTTTTAAATAAATAATAATTAAAAAAATAATAATTTTTTTAATTTTCAAAAAAAGGCAAAGAACCTCTCCCGACGAAAGTTCGTCGGCAAAGGTCTATCCCGGCGAAAAGTCATCGGATTAGAGTTCTTGCAACGAACTTTCGTCAGCAAAGGTAATTTTGTAGGGCAAGTCCTACACCTGTGCAGACAAAATTTTGTCGGGAGAGATTTTATTTAAAAATAAATATAAATTTAGTATCTTTTAGGTCCAATAAATTTTCTTTTTAGTAATTAAATAATATCTTAGACTTATTTAATTATTATTTCTTTAGTGAATAATTAAATACTTTAATTAACTTAATCAAATAATCAAATATAAATATTTAAATACCAATTATTCAGTAAGTAAATAGTAATTAAAAAAGAGAAATCAAGATTATGCTATTCAAAGGGTATAGCCGGTCGGCTATACTTTTAAAATATCATTTTTAAAATATTCTTTTTTATTCATTAAATAATATCTTAGCCTTGCTTAAATACTTTCATTAGATTACATTTTAATTATTATTTCTTTTGTGAATAATTAGCATTAAATATTTTAATAAAAATCCTAGAAATTTAGTTTTATTACCCAAAATATTTTAGTATTCCAAAAATGGATTTTAGCCTCAGAACTTAAATCCAAGTCACAACGTGATTCGATAATATCAACTACTTGTTGGAGTTTGATTGAAATACATGAACTTGAGTACCACATTGGAAAAGGAGAGAAAGTATCTACTCCTTAGTAGGGCTTATGGTTTGGGTTCGAGGCTTAAGAAAGGTTTGGGAACAATTTCGGAAGCTCGGGTTTTTAGTTCGAGACTTCGAATCGCCCAAACTAATTTTGTGAAAACAAAAATTTAAAACAAATTCCTGCAAATAAATAAATAAATATAATATTTACTATTCATTAAGTAATTTATGAAATGAGTAAAATATTTAAATATTCACTAAAGAAATAATAATTAAACATATTTAAATATTAAACAGTATAGCCGTGCGGCTATACGTTCAAAATTCTATTTAAATAGTACAGCCGCGCGGCAATACTCTTGAAACGGAACAGTACGGCCGCTCGGCTGTACTCTTAAAATATCATTTTTTTAAGTTTTCTTTTTTATTCATTAAATAATATCTTAGCCTTGTTTAAATACTTTCATTAGTGATTATGTTTTAATTATTATTTCTTTAGTCAATATTTAGTATTAAATATTCTAATAAAAATCCTAGAAATTTAGTTTAATACACATTCCTAGACTCTAATCAAAGCAGGGCACATTCTTAGACTCTAATATGTGGATCAAATTCAAAGCACCATTAAGAGAATATATTTATCTTACAAATACACTAGAAGCATTCACACTTACTATGTGCTGCTATGCTATGCATCAAGCATGTGTCTTACTCTAGCAAGAAGGAGGCTAGATCATCTTATTGTCTTACTCTTATCTATCATTGGCTTCTAATTCAAGTGGTCCATTATGAATCCAAAGGTTACAACATATTTTGGAGTTTTATTTCTCAAATCCAAAAGAAAATGAGTGAATCCTTAGATTTCCTATGGACCATTTGGAACTGAAGTTCAGGATAGCCGAAATAAGAAGGGAATTCAAATTCAGAAGGGAGAGAGAGAGGATGAGTACATAGTTATTTTGTCCTCGGGTGGAAGATGCTGATTCATTTGTTCTACATTACCAGAAAAGAGGAAAATATTTGCACTGAGCAATAGCAGGTAGACATTGTGAGACCGAAAATAAAGAGAGGAAATAATACACAATATTCCATTCATCGTTGAAATGTTGGAAATAAACAACATTCACAAGGATATAATAACAAAAGCAATATTTACAAGGATACAATTTTTGGTGGTAAAGGGTGGGATGTTTCAGACTGATATAGGTCATTGATAGGTTTAAGTCCTTCAAGATACAAAAATAATCGTACATTTTCAAAACAACGGTAACTAGTAACTACTACTCCATTAAGGACGGAGCTCAAAGCTTCTATTTCAATAACCATAACATCACACTAGTGTCTGGTTAAACTAATAGATAAACTGAGACTCCAGCAGCCATGTTGCAGAACCTCCTGTATAGTGCCGCTTCTATAATAATTGATAGTGACTGGAACAAAAGCAAGCCTGTAAGGCTATAGAACTAGAACTTGGTGTTGAAATATTGTACCATGGGGGGACTTGGTTTATGGCTTGAAGGAGATGCTTCCAGGAAAATAAAAGAATCCTTCAATTTTCTGCCGGCTGCCCATTCCATGCTGCTTAAAACAGTATGAACAGCAATACAAGGAGCTGCAGCTTCCCTGACCTGCAAACAGAAATCAATTAGCCTCCTCAAAGTCAAAGCTTCATTAGAACAGATGTCATTTAATTGCTGTGATAAAGTCAGAAACGTTTCATTCTTTCAGCTTGATTCTCTCTCACCTTGTCTTGTGATGCCACTCTGCAGTCCGATTCTTCTCGGAGCATCTCCCATGGGTTGCAGTGAAGACATGAATGGATATTGGTTGATATGGAGGTTGCGTGTTCTTCAATTTGTAGGATAGATATACTAGTTGAAGAAGACTACTGATCTGAGAAATATCTCTAGTTTGTGCTGATAAGAGGAAGAGGAAGTGACGTCTCCAAAAAAACTGCTTCTGAGAAAAGACGTCTTTACTTTGTCTGGACTCGTTGCATTCGGAGAAGGGTAGAGAGTTCTGGATGGCATTTCAACCATTTGCATTTGCTGGTCTTTCTTTGTACCAACAAGTTACACACGCATAAACGATTTTTGACAAATTGCCCAAAACCATTGCTGTGTGTCACAGACTAGTAACTTGTGTCGTTTGTCTTGGGCATAAATGTCCAAAACTACGAAGAAGTTATTAGAAAAATCTTCGAATTATTTGTAGGAGAATATCACTGTCTGTAATAATGTGAGTTGGAGACACATTCTTACAAGGGCTCATGGTTTATAAGTCTCTTTTGATATTCTCCCATAAATAAAATGTTGTGGTTCATTAACCATATTGGAGTGTTTTTCCAATAGCTAATGCAGAATATATTTTCCATGAAGTACTTCAGTGTTTGTCTCACTGTTGTACTCCACCATCCCCATCATAAACCCTTCCCAATGACTTTGGT
>NW_018922503.1:5878-18066 GCF_002207925.1 Prunus avium
GTAAGGAAAATCCATTCATCAATATATCATACGACCCTTGATCTTCAAGGCGCCGGAGCACCATCTCTGTTACTCTCTCATCCACCCCATATATCATACGACCGTCGCTCTCTGAGCAACGCGCCGGAGCACCGCCTAAATCAAACCATCAACACCACCACTAAATGGCCTTGTAGCTCAGGCCGTGAACCTAACGGCCGAGATCAGTTCCTCTCTCGGCCACAATCGTTTGATTAGAAGTCGAACTCAAACAAGCGCACCACTTAACCATTTACCCAAACACATCACCCTCTCAACGCACGGTAGACCGTGCTGGCACGCCCGCGCACAACCGCACTGCATCCAAAAGAAGGACGTAACGTGTTGACGCATATCCCCCCGGCCCGGAGCACCAGGCCGTGAGATTTGCGAACGCCAACAACTTCGCTTACAAGCAGCGCGTGGCCAGGTACTAAGACTCTTGTGTGAAGCCTCATGCCTTCTAACCTAGAGATTAGATCATGCACAAGGTCTCATTGGCAAGTAAGAACTTTTTCGAAGGTACCCTCGACCCCAACCTGGGAAAGACCCTATGAAGTCATTAAGGTGTGCTGCCCCGGCACTTACTAGGTTCGTGGTTCCAACGACAAGCCCTTACCTTACCCATGGAATGCTGATCACCTTAAGTATTATTACAAATAAACACACCAAGGATCTTACCTTCGGCCCCCTATTTTCAATTTTCATATTCCTACAACACTTATTTTTTACCTTGGCTCATTTCTACTCACACCAATGCCTTCCCACACACTTACGGTTACCATTTAGCAAAATATTTGTTAAAATATACTACAAGCTATGATAGATTACCAAAATAACCATGCCTTATGGAATGGCAAAATATCCATACAAACTACAAGTACCATTGGCACCCAAACTTCTCAGCATATTTTGCTTCGTCATCCATGCTCGAGGTAACCCTCCTTTGTGGCAGGGCAAAATATCCATACAAACTACGAGTACCGTTGGCAAAATATCCATACAAACTATGAATACATCAGCTCTCAGGCTTCGGTATCCATGCCCGGGGTCTCTTTGACAAGCTTCTCAGCATCTTTTGCTTTGTCATCACCCTTACTTTTGTCACCAGCATCCCCTTCATGACCAGGCGAAACAACTGTATCAGTAGATGATAAGGAAGCAAACATCCATTCCTTGTCATGAGGGATGGGAGGAGGAACACCACTAGTGTCAAAGTTTATCTCCAATGTAGGATTGAACCTCACCACAATCTTCTACCAGCCCAATTGCTCCTCCACCACCTAGGTACGAGCATAAGCGACCTCTTCCCCTTTCATCCACTCGACTTTGGCCAAGGCCTCCTCTACCACCCCCAACTTCCTTTTCGTCTCCTTCAGCTCCTTTTCAAACCTATTGGTTTTCAGCTGCAAGGCATTCTTTTCACGAACTGTGACCTGGGCTTCGGCAACAGCAGGCCTCCATTTGATGCCTCACCAACGCCACCTCTTTATCTGTCGTAGCTAGGGTCACATACATCTTCCCAAAAGCTTGTAGACGACCGCACAGTTGTCAGAAAAGAATTGTTGTTAGCAAACAATAACAACTAGTTTCAGCACTTACGTTGGCCGAAGACAGAACAGTCTTCCACACATTATCTAAGAAGCCCGTAGTTGTTTGTGCCTGATAAATCACGGCCACGAGCTGGCCGAGGGAACCCTTTATCTCGGCCCTGGCACTTGTTTGCAGAGGCTGAAACGCAGCGTTTCGCCAGGGTACTTCGCCTTCTTGAAAATAAAAGAAAGAAATGCTAAGGCAGGATCATCTCGGCCTCAAGCATAGGCCGAGGCCGAGGCCGAACAAATTTGCGGCCAAGGCATTAAAGGCAAATCATCACGTGACAGCAGGGTCCCAAGCTTCATTTAATGAAGTAGTGCCTGTTTAATGCAGCAAACCCATTGGCCACAAAGTAGCATTTAATGCATGAGGGAAGGTGGGAAGTGACTGAAGTCAAGATTTGGTGATGAAGATCAGAGTGATTAGACGTGGACATTCTCACGAAGATTCTGACAGCTTGAGATGTTGGTTCACCAGCTATCCAGGCAATAAATGCGTCTCCACGGCCAGAGGTTCACACGGAGCAACTTATTTTCTTCTGTAATGCACTTTCAATATCTTTACTTGCTTTCCTAGGAGTAGTGTTAGGTTGTAAGCAGAATCCATTCATCAATATATCATACGACCCTTGATTTTCAAGGCGCCGGAGCACCATCTCTGTTTGTTCGCTCACTCACCCCATATATCACACGACCTTCGCTCCCTGAGCAGCGCGCCGGAGCACCGCCCAAAAACCACCACCAACACCATTACTCAACGGCCTTGTAGTTCAGGCCGTGAACCTAACAGCCGAGACCAGTTCCTCTCTCGGCTACAATCGTTTGACCAAGAAGACAGATCAAACAAGCGCACCATTCACTAATCCAACGCTCATCAAAACATCAACGCACGGTAAACCGTGCTGGCACGCCCGTGCACAACCACACCGCACCCAAAAGCAGGAAACCCCGTGTTAACGCACGTCCCCTCGGCCCGAAACTCCAGGCCGTGAGATTTGCGCGGCAGACAGTAGCTGTGGTATGAGTCACCTCCCCAGCATCAATCTTCACCCTGGTGAGGAAGGCATTCACCAAGGCCACCTCCTGACGATGCATGGCCAAGGTCACCTCCTTCTTTTGCCACCGAACCGCAGCAAAGTCAATATCTTCGGCATCTTCAAGGAACAACTCCTCCATGCCAAGCGAAAGTTTCGACTGGGTCTCCAAGTCAAACTGGGGCAGCTCCAGCTTGTTACCCATGACATCCCTTATAGCAGTCTCTAAGCCCTTTCTCTTCTTATCTAAAGCTGCTAAAACCAGCTTATCCTCATCACCCCGTACACGCTTCCCGACGGCACGGTTTTTAGCCCCTTCGGTAATACCCTCCGTGACGCTAGCGGTGGCCTTGGCCTGCTTTTCTTCAGGCCTTACTGACCCTGGCCGCTTTGTCTTTCTCTCTCGGCTCTTTGAGGCACTGTTGTTTCTTCTCAACACTTATTTTAGCCATCTTCGGAGACTACGCCACCATTGTCGCTCCCTTGACAACTCTAACCACTCCGAAGACAACATGGTTAGTTGACACAGAGGTCATGCAAATAAACACTAAAGACATGTCACTACTTACTTCCTTGCAATAAACCTGATTCAAACAAGTGCTTTGGCATCACCAAGTTCCTGTATTCCTACTCCCGTGCCAAGAGCGACAACCTCAACAACTCTACTTCGTCTTCCTTCTCCTTCAACAAAGGATTGCACTTCATCGAACCTACACAAACAAGAATATGATTAAGTTCACGTATACCGATCGGCAGGATGACAATTCATACAAGCACATGCAAGCAACAAAATCAAAAAGTTATGACCAAGGACTTATAGATTGGAAATGGGTAGGTACATGTCTGTCGACGGTCTTCCTTGAAAAACACTCCCAATCGTCGTAGGCAAGGAACCACCGATTCCTCCATGACCTTTGTAACGAAGTCATATGCCCTATGAAGTAACCTCTCTCCTTCGCCTTTCAGCAGTTAGCCTGAACCTAGCCAAAATGACCATTTTGTCTAGAGACGAAATACAGGTACACGAATTGCTCAAAGGTCGACACTCCCAGCTTTGCCAACCACCAGGTTATATACACCCCATGAAGTACAATCCAAAAGTTGGGGTTATATTGCCCTGGTGCATAACCCAACTTTGCCAAAATCATCTACACCTAGGGACGTAACGGCAACCTTAACCCATACTTGTACATTGCTAAGAAAATCATAACACAACCCTCAGGAGGATACCTCACTACATCTGTCAAAGTTGGTAGCTTCAACCCCACTTAAGAAGGCACCCTATACTCTGTTTTGAGCTTTTCCAACTCATATAAGTTTATCTTATTTCTCTTCGATAGTGGAACCCCCACTAGAACATCCACCCCAACTGGTGCAGAAGCTACCACCACATTCCCAGACCCAGATGGCCTCGCATGGTTGCTTGACCCCACTTCAGGTGTATGAGGCATATCAAGAACTCGATTAGCCACCGCCTCTAGCGTAACATAATTCCTTTGCATCTCCCTATAAGCTTCACTCTCAGAGCTTACCGATTGCTCTTCTACCCCAACCCTATCCACCACCACCCTACCCTCTTCTATCAAAACCTCCACAATACCTTCAGATTCGGTGCTTTCATCACCAACACCTTCAGAAATGGTACGCACCTCACTTTCCATATCTTCCCCACCAAAGGCGCAAGAATTGTTCACTTCTTTATCATAATTGTCAAACATCTACAAACATAAATGAACGATACTAAATGGCAGGCCAAAGATCAAAGCAAGGTACTCAACGGTTGGAATGCTTAAGATTTTACTCTAGGAATGATCTTCAAATGTTCATGCATAATTTCAAAGGTTCACGCAAAACTTCACATAAAATGTGCATTTCAATTCAAAGAGGGTGCCAAAGCGAAAATACCTTGTTATTGCCGCCGCAGAATTTGGCGGAAATCGCTGCCACCATATTGAGCTCCATTGGAAATTGCCTCTGTCGTGAAACCTTTGATCGGAAATCACTTTTGCTCACTCAACGTTTCGACGGAAATCACCTATTCCAAACCCTCTCCAAATGACTCTAAAAATGCTAAGTGCTCCTCCTTCTTCCCCTTGAAGCCATTTTATAGGCATCAACCATACTAACACATCAACTTACAAATTGCCGCCATCCCCCAATAAATGCCTCGATTTCCACACCAATGAAACCTTAACAAATCTCGCTCGACTCCAACTAGTCAGGATCATGCAAACACGTGGCAGGACTCGCACATGACCCGTGCATGATGTCAACCCTACCGATCGATAGGCACCGTGCCGATCGCGCAGGGGACTCGCTTACAACTCATGTATGACGTCAACCCTACCGACTATGCAGGGGACTCGCACACGACCAGTGCATGACATCAACCCTACCCATTGGCAAGCACCATGCCTATCGCGCATGGGACTCACACATGACGTCAACCCTCGCGCATGACCCGTGCATGATGTCAACCCTATCGATCGTCAAGCACCTTGCCAATCATGTAGGGGATTCGCGTGCGACCTGTGCATGATGTCAACCCTACCGATTGCATAGGGGACTCACGCACAACTCACGCATAACCCATGCCAAGATCATTTTTCCCTGCCAATTGGTACTGCACGACCTCATCCTTCGACAACAAACATACCGATCCTGTCACCATCCATCTCAGGTCCGCTCTTCAGACTATGACCAATCACCTCAACGCCGAAGCAACTTCTGGCTTTCAAACTTGGGGGACTGGGGACTAGGGGACTGCCTACGGCATCTGCCATGCAGAACCACTCGGTTTGATTACTTGATATTTTACAATTTCCCAACCCAGAAGCAACTCCTTAATCAACAACTTGAGGGACTATTATTTGTATCATAATTAGTTGAGCACATTCGGCACTAGGAGACTGGCGCATAGACAGAACCATTGCCTGCCGAAGAAAAAACACTTCCAAGGCAATCCCTAAAACACTGATGACATCATCATGATCCCAGCCTATCGAAGAGATACCTTCCTTTGATGCGGCAATTTCCTATCGAAGCTCTCAACTACAGAACCTAAGCCTTGGACACGTGTCGCCACCACAGTGATTTGCACAAAGTCCCACATCAAACTTTGTGCAAACTTCCACTTTCATTTCTAAATAAAAGAGGAATAGTGCCCAGGTAAAAAGGTAACACTTTTCACCTTTATTGTTACTCTGTTAAAATTACTGTGTACCCCACACTTGCTGACTTAAGCAACGGAGAGCCTTCGGTACGTACCACATTGGTACCCGAAGTTTGACGATTACTTCTTCCATCCTTCTTCTATAGGATGACCTTGTGACCGAAGATCCCCCTTTTCGAAGGTCCACAACCCTCTAGTCTTGTTGAAGACTCCACACTGCTGAAGACTCCCCTAGTCTAATATATAATGTTGCACCGATTGGTGGGATTTGTCAAACCGCAATGGGGTTGATCTTAGCTAAAGAGCATTCAACATCTCCTTCTCCAAATTCTCCCCCTTTTACAATCCAACCAACTTCCTCTAATACTTCACCAGCCCCACTTCCTTCCCTTTCCCCTAGAAACTTCGTCAACTACTACAACAACAGTTGCTCCCCCTCGAAAATCTTGACGACCACACCTCCAATTATGATTTTTCAAATTTTTGTTTTACTATTATGTAGTATTTTAATGGGGTATAATTCTTATTTTCCTTAAATTATGAATTTGTCTTCAATATTGACGGAAATTTGATTGAGCTTTGAAAGAATTAGGGGTGGGCACGGTACGGTATGGTACGGTATTGAGCCCGTACCGCTACCGATACCGGAAATTTAAATCGGTATGGTACGGTATGGGATTATCGTTTGTCAAAATTGGTACCGTACCATACCGTACCGTGTCGGTATCGGTACGGTATCGGTACCATTTCGGTACAAAAATGACACAACTAAAAAATGAACCAATTCAATATTCAACATATTCATTTACCAAAATAAGTGATGCCTAAGTTACAAATTCAAAGATTCAACATATTCAATTATCAATATCCAAATCCTAATCAACATATTCAATATCCATCAACATATTTATTATCCAAATCAACCAAATCCTAATCAACATATTCAATATCCATTGAATATAACATATTCAATATCCATTGAATATAACATATTCAATATCCATTGAATATAACATATTCAATATCCATTGAATATAACATATTCAATATCCATTGAATATAACATATTCAATATCCATTGAATATAACATATTCAATATCCATTGAATATAACATATTCAATATCCATTGAATATAACATATTCAATATCCATTGAATATAACATATTCAATATCCATTGAATATAACATATTCAATATCCATTGAATATAACATATTCAATATCCATTGAATATAACATATTCAATATCCATTGAATATAACATATTCAATATCCATTGAATATAACATATTCAATATCCATTGAATATAACATATTCAATATCCATTGAATATAACATATTCAATATCCATTGAATATAACATATTCAATATCCATTGAATATAACATATTCAATATCCATTGAATATAACATATTCAATATCCATTGAATATAACATATTCAATATCCATCAACATATTCAATATCCAAATCAACCAAATCCTAATCAACATATGCAATATCCATCAACATATTCAATAGAAAATTATATATCAATTCTCAACCGGGTGATAGTTCACCAGGGGAAAACGGCAGTGTACAATTTCGTATCTGTATATCGTGTCTTTCCCTGAATAGCCCGAAATACCACCACTCTTGTCGAAATTACAAATTGACCCCTCAAAACTCTCTCGCACGCATCTTCGCAGCCCTGTCCAGAAATGGAAGTGATGACGCTCCACTGACGAATTGTCACCCACGAAGCAGCGTCGACATTTTTCTTTTTTCTCTCCAAATTAGAATTCCATCATTCCGTACAAGTCCATGACTCAAAAGCTCTGGTCTCAGTTCTTAGTCCCATAGCCTTCGAAGCACACAAATTCACCACTCCAAAACAGAAATAGGCAGAGAGTTATGGTCCTTCCAGCGGTAAAGTTAGCAACCCTTGCCCTCAAAACCATCTCCAAACCCATTGCGAATCGGCTCAAGCGAGAGGCTGGCTTGCACCCGCGATTTAGGCAGTTCATCGTTAACATTGCCCAGGTTCTCTATTTTTCTCTTTTACCAGCATTTTCTGTTTTCATTCTCTTTGTTTTTAAGCTATTTTATTATATGGGTTTGCCTTAAACCTGATTTTCCTGCGTGGGTTCTCCCGGTTTTCTCTCGTATTCGCTTGGTGTTGGGCCTTTCATCTTTTTTGCTCATTTGGGTGTTCAACTGTAAATATTAATTTTTCATTTTAAGCCATCTCCATGGTCACTTTTGAGGCGAGTTCTTTGATATTTTCAAATTGTATATTAAAAATTGATTTTTTTGTTTGTTTTTGTTTTGGCGTTTTGGGTGTCGTTGCTTGGTTCTAGCTTTGCCGGTTTAAATAGTATTACATTTTGCATAAATTATGCATGTCTAGTAAATTATGTGGAGTGGGGCATTTTAGACGACATTAAGCTGCAATAAGTTCTTGATTACTATTACTAATGGATAAACTTTTAAGTATATAAAGTCGTTTGTGATCTGTATGGGTAAAAGAAATGATCATGATTATGCTGCAGTATGCCATTCCCATTCGAAAACGGTTTGTTACCCTCGGAATATGGATGCTGTATTTTCAGAAGATCATATTTGGTTCATATACTTGTTGAATTTCTCACATGCAATCTGTAGCCATTTCTAATTTCTGTATGTATATTGACTATATTCTTGAGCTTTTTCTTCCATAGCTAGTGGAAGTTCTACTTTTTCTTCCACTGCCAGTGGGAAATTGCACTTCCAGATAGTTTCCCCTTTAAATTATTTTAGTAGTTGCCATCATTGTTTATTTTCTGCATAGAGTTCTATTTCCATAACAAGTCCACAGTTGCTTTTAATCTATGGTTTCTGGCTGCTACTTTCTTGGACCATGTGTACCACATGTCTGTGGTGTTCATGTTGTAATTGATTCATGTTATTATCCGCTAGTTCATGTTTCATCCACCTTCCTATCGAATGTCTGCTTTTTGATGGATACATGTCGTACTTTGATTCTTATGTTCTTCATTTAGGTTATGCAGTTTGTGTTTTAGCTCCCACCCCACCAGTCAACCTATAATCACCCACAAATAAATAAAAGTTATAAATGTCCATTTTGTATAGAAATCATCTAGTGTTCAGCAGTTTCTTGATTTGGTTAACACTTGTTTTTTTTATACATAATTTCTCTCTAGTTATATGCACTTATATTATACATAATTATATTTTTTTTTTCCCATTTTGATATTAAATCAGGCAAATCATCGATTTACAACAAATGTGCAAAGACGGATTTATGGTCATGCAACTGATGTTGCAATACGCCCACTGAACGAGGAGAAAGCTGTCCAAGCTGCTGCAGATCTTCTCGGGGAGCTCTTTGTGTTCACGGTACTATGAACTCTCATTTTTGTCCCTAGTCTAAGAATGTTATAAAGATGTAACTGGCATACTGAATTACAAATGATAAGCATTTTTTTTTTGCATTTCTTACAGTTAAAACATAGGCATATCAGTAGTTTACAATCAATGAACGTAAACTTAAAAATAAACTCAATTATGTAATCAAACAACAAATCTGAAGTGCTGGTAACCTAAGAGAACGAAGCCTCACAAACAGATCTTTAATCTCCAAAATCGAACTTTCTTCTCCCCAAAAGACACATCTATTAGTAGTCTGCCTCCTGTTTGACTGAAGACTATTCCTTTTTCATTAAGTTGTCCAAGGTTAGAATTCACCCCAAAGCTGCGGTCCAAAACAAAGAAAATCACACAGGGCCTTTGTGCACCAAGCTGCCGAACAACCAAAAGCTGCGGTTCAGATCCAAGGTTCCCACCAATGCCATATAATAGGATTTGGCATCAAACACTCCTCTCCAATTGAACCTGTGTACCGTTACATCCCTCCTTTCATTTTTTTATCAACATTAGATGTTTAGGACATGAAATGCACAACCTCATGCAACTCAACATCATTAAAATGAGTCAAAAAATTAATTTTTTCTGCAAAGATCACGAAAATTTAGTTTTTTTTAGAACCTTTTTTAGTCCAGTACCTCACCCGATACCTTCCGCAATCTTAAATGACACATGCTCTGAAAACTTAGCGCAGAACATCAAATGCACCCCATAAGAAATTCCTCTAGAATCCTTTGCAAATGAACTTGGTAACTTGTAATTACTGTTACCAATTTACCCTTTGACAAATAGTCTTTGCCAACTATCGAATGTCTGTTCAAACTGCTGAATAATACACAATTTAAACAGGGAAAGTCTTAATGGAGACCTGAAGGCAACCCCAAGCCTCACCCGATACCTTCCGCAATCTTAAATGACACATGCTCTGAAAACTTAGCGCAGAACATAGGCAACCCCAAATAGCTCATAACGAGCGAGCCAGCTGTACTGACGCGTATTATGGGCATGGGCATGCTACTGTGCCTATAAGTGCCTTAGATTTGGCTAGATGGTCTTTGACCAAATAATTTTGAACTTGGTCACTATTTAATTTTCTGGGGTCATAATGCATGCAGATCAATTCAAGAAAGTAAGAATCTTCCCCATAAAATTCAATTTGGCGTGCTTCATGTGCATAATTTTTTTACTAAATACTTGCCGGTAGTGCATGAATTTTATGCACTGGTACTACATTGCAATATTTAGGATCTATTGGGGATTGCCTTTAGAAGTGCTAAAAGAGTTTCAGATTCTCAAAAGCCCTTTTGACAGTGTTCGGAGAAATAGTTAAAAGTGCTTCGTTTTTAGAAGAATAGTTAAAAGTGCACCTGATAGGTGCTTCCTTAACGAAGCACTTTCAAGTGCATTTTCAGGAAGTAATTGTATTTTAAAGAAAAATATTACTCTGCTTCTAGAAAATAGGCTACCAAGAAAAAGTGCTTCCTCAGAAGCAGTCCCAAATAAGTCTTTATAAAGTTACAATTGTCCTCCACCTATGTGACACACTAGTTGCTTCGGTTGTACACTATACGTTTTGGGTTACATTTTGAAATTCTATTGCTTTTGGCAAATGCTAAAGCAGCATAATTTGTCAGAAAACCAGACAAATGTTGCTCATTACAGTATTACAAGTTGATGAGTAACCTCAGATTACCTTTGTTTCACTGTAAAGCCACATGATGTACAAGTTCTTGTCATGGGATTGCTATGGAATTAATACTATGATATGCGATTAATACTTTCTCTCCAGCTGATAGACCACACCATACGTTTCATTGTTCATCCAGCTCTTTCTTATTCTTCCCTTTCAATTTAAGAGAAAGGAACTTAGAAGATATCCTTGCCCAAAGTAGGGTTTAGGAGATTTTTAATTATATAAGTTATGAATCATTATTGTATCTCTTTAGGTTGGAGGCGCTGCAGTTATTTTTGAAGTGCAAAGAAGCTCAAGATCAGAAGCAAGAAAGGAGGAGCTACGTAGACAGGAATTAGAGGTACGCACTCATACTATTGTAGCATAAGGAAACAGCCATGATTGCATCTAGTTATTGTATCTTTGTTGCTTAGTTTACCTTTCAAAATTTTCACTAATCTTTCTCTATGTTCATGCTGCCTTACATTGGGTAAGTCTTGCATCACACTATATAAAAAACTGAACTTTAAACTATCTATTTGACATTCTAAATCGTTGTGTTATCTCTTCATATTTATGCTACAACTTCTTAAGGTTTATGGTGTTTTCACAAAACCTCCAAGGTTTCAAAAATTACACTAACATACCCTAAGGTTTCAAATTGTTTTCACAATATTCCTTCTGTTAAGTTTCCGTCCAAAAATTGTTGATGTCATAAAAAAATTTCTCCAAATGACAAATTTAACCTCAAAATTGCACATACACCCCCGAGGTCTATCTGTATTTTCATGTAACCCTGTCAGGTTTGCAAATAAAAGAAAAAAAAAACATCATGACAATTATATACATAAATATTTGCTAAATGAAATAAATAAATTATTTTTTAAAACATCACAATCAACTGTTTGTGAATATATGTATTGCTTTGAAGATAATAACAGCATGCCCCGCATTTCACTTACAACCGTTGTTTATTGTTCTAGGCAATGAGACAAAGAGATGAAGATTTAGCAAGAGAAGTTGAGCTGCTGAAGAAAAAACTTGAAGAGCTGGAACAACTTGCCAAAGGACGAGGAATTGCTGGATTTTTCAACTTCAGGAATGCTCAAGGCCCTGAGAATGGAAAGGCTAAAATCCCAGTTTGATCACAGCAAAAATGAAGTACAGCACGTAGTATTACTGTAAGAACCAACCCAACTTGATTTATACTTGCTCATTCTCTTCCGGAGTGGCTTTGCCGGGTGTATTTGCATGTATTTCGCCAACCTTCGAGGACAATTTTTTCAGAA
>NW_018922503.1:18084-31285 GCF_002207925.1 Prunus avium
TCCGGAGTGGCTTGGCCGGTTGTATTTGCATGTATTTCGCAAACCTTCGAGGACAATTTTTGCAGAAAATCAGCAAGATCCACAAAACTGAAGCCCTTCAACTAATGGCAATGATACTTACAAGGCAAGCTCACACAAATCTGGATTATAACTCACACTGCAAAGATAGCATTTCAGGATTTAGTGATATTATTTGTGGACTCATCTGAGACTAGTTAAGTAGTTGTGACTTTGATACGAGCCAAACAATTAAAAACCTTCAGTCACTCTTTTTCTTCTTCAAAGCATTATTCATCCAATTGGTCGATTTGCTGTTTTGAAACACAAGCCATGTAAGGAACGTGAAGTTTGAGTCTTTCTGCTTTGTTGAACCCAAAACCTTTGTTCGACAAGGAAAAGATGTTCAATAATTTCTTTGAGGGAAATTTTCACATATGCCACCTGAATTAAAGCGGCGTGTGCTCAATAAATTGAAAATAAATAAATAAATTGACAACTTGCCACTCATACTTCATGCATATCCTGATATACCACATTCGTCAACTTCTGGCAACTTTTATTTTGAAATTCATCAGAGCCTTTTTGTCCATTTTCCATCCAAATAAAAACTAAAAATAATGATCAATAACAAATCATTTATACCCTTTTAATTCAGAAATTCACTATTTTTATTGTTTGATAAAGAAAGGATTATAAAAATAAAAAAAATAAATCAAAATGTTTATTTATGTAATTATGTTATAAATTAATCATAAAGAAGAAAGAAAAAAAAAACATTTTACATAACTTATAGATCTTCAATATTGTCTACTATACAACAATAATATACATATTATAAATAAAACATAATTTTGGGGGGTCTCAATTGCAGTAATTCTTTATTGTTCAAGTATATATTTTTAGATTTATTGGACTATAAATTTTATTATGATATATTATAATGTTAGTGCAACACAAAAATCATACGTCCTGTCAATGTGATTTGCATTAAAATGTGTAAATGATGTACATTGATGAGCACATAAACTATAACATTTATTATCCCTAAATATATTTGTTAGTAATTGATTTTCTTACAATTTTAGTTAATTAGGTTTGTTTTTCACTTTTGCACTTGCTTACATACCCATTACATAATTGATGATGATTTCATTATTTTATCTTAAGGTTGAGGAATTATCAAAGAGAGACTTGGTGGCATTAAACAATTTATAGTTGGGAATGACCAAATGAATGATGAAGATTAGTGCCACACCAAGGCATAAAAGAAAGGAAAAGAAGCAATGGATGGAGCAACCAAGAAGAAAAGAATTGAAAAGAATGCATGAAGTGCCACACCCATGCCAAAAGAAGAAACAATGAAGAGATGGGTTACGGTTGTGCATTGAAAGATGAAGAATTTGGAGAATGGAGTCATCAACACTATGGAATAAGTAATGGAAGCAAATTGGCAATTGGCTTGATGGCAAGTGGAATACATATTAAATTCATGAATGGAGGGATTTAATGAATTTAGAATTGCTCCCATTTTCCTATAAATAGGAGGAGCTATGGCATTGTAAAAACACACCAAGCCTCACAACTTGAGCTTTCTCTCCTTCCTCCATATCTTTCTAAGTTTTAATTTCTGTTTTTAGTTTTATTTTATTATGGGGAACTAACTCCCTAGCTAAGGCTAGGGAGAAAGCTTTTAATATAAGTGTGTAATTTTTATTAGTTTGATCCAAACTTAAGCTTTAATGTGAATTTGTAGTTTTTGTTCAAATGGAATTTGTAGTTTTCTTTTTAATTAATTGATGAATGTTTGATAATCTATTTCATGGGTTCAATCATGTTTTTCCCATTGTGTAGTAAAAACTTTCATGCTTTTAAAAGAGAAGAGAATTACTAAACATTAATAGAATTTTGATGAAGATTATTTTTTGATAGTTTGTTGCCAATGGTACAAGTTATGCTTAGAATACTTCTAAAGGAAATTAAAAAGAGCTTTAATTATTTTGAACAACTACAATGGGAAATATTTTGTGGATCAAATTATTAAGAGTTGCATGCGATGCTTATGTTAAAAGTGGAACCCCAATGCCTTAGTGTTTTAATCAATTAAATTTTCTCTAAATCAAATCTTGCATAAATCTACTTTGCAATCATAATTGTTCTTTTTCAGCTCTGCTATCTTTACACCGCTCTCTGTGGATACGACACTCGGACTTCCGAGCTACACTGCTATACGACACCTCCCTTGGGTTTTGCAAAGTGGTGCGAACATACATATAAAAATATTCTTTAGAGATTTGCAAAACATCATCCGAGATTCTTTTTTTCTTTTTTTTTCTTTTTTTTTTTTTTGTTGTGAAAAACTAAATACAATTGCAAAGATCCTCGAAGGATCTGAAAACCAAACAAGTCAAACAGTAATCTATATAAAACATCAAAAAGGGAATTAGTAAACCAAATACAAGAATTAATATACATATGTTACTTCTTGGCAAGAGTATCGACAGTCATATTTGCTTCAAGAAAGATATGCTTGATCAACACCTGAGGAACAAATTGTAGTAGATGCCAAATGTCCTCAACAAGAGATCTGATATTCTAGGGAGGTGCTTGAGCTTGGATGGATATTCGTTAAAGATATTGGGGGGGAGAGGAATCGAACCTATGACGTCGGGTGCAAGGGTACATGCTCGTAACCACTTGAGCTACAAGCCCCTTGCTTGGATGGGTATTCTTTGAATTGATTATATCTTGTTATTCCAACTTAAGTGAAGGACTGTTCTTTCTTCTTTTTTTCTTTGTTTTCCTGATTCAAGAAAGACAGGATTTCCATAACAAATTTCCTATATTTGGTTTCCAGCAAGTAGTTAAAAGAATATATGTTGGAGGTTATAGGTTTCCACTGCTGCCTTGCTGGCATCAATTGGAACCTTTGCCCAAATAAGAGGCAATGATCCTTGCAGAAGTAGGAAGTAGGACAATGCTTGTCCTTAGAAGTATGGCTCTGGGAACTCGCTTGCGTGCTGAGACATTCCCAGTTTGAAGCATATTTTGTATTGACATTCCCAGTTTGAAGCCACTCGAACAAATTCAAAACAAACTCCAACCAAGCATTTGCCTCATAAAAGATGGCTTCATATTCTACAAGGATTCCTAGGTCGGCAGATTCACGGATCATGTATAGAGGATCCTTAGAATGTTTTCATTCCTGACCTTACAGGATCCATTATACATGAAGATGATTTGAATTCAAACACCTCAGGGAAGAAAGTTTGGCGTCTTCTTTGCCAGTTGAGTATTTTCTGGGTGGCAGGCAGCGGGCCTTGAAGAACGTATTGGCTGGGTAAGCGCCCTTCCNNGTAAGCGCCCTTCCGCTCTTAGGCATAGGCCGGCCATGGCCGGCCGTGCTAGGGAGCATGTCTGTAGTACGAACTTGACCTTAGTGTAGTGTTCAACAGAGACATAGTCCTTAACTGCGTGCCTAAGAATTCTTAAACATGTGTCTTCTTTCTGTAAGCATGTAGCCATTATGGGAATTACTGGCGAATTAGTACACAAGCCACGCCCTATGCTTCTCCCATTGGAATGGTGAAAAGAATCTACGCAGGTGAAAGATGTAAGAATCATACCCATGTTCCAGACTCGGTGAGAGCTGCATGTAAGCTCTTAGTGGGATTTACCACCAAGGAACAAACCAATGAACTCTCACATCCACATGACACAAGTTAACTTGTTTTTAGTTCATATGAAGTGATGCCAGCTGACCGGCTCGGCTCAAGTAGGCCGTTGGTCAAATGAAAGTCACGCTTATCCAAGTTTGAGATTTTTCTGAAGCAGCAGCAAAGCACCCCATATGCTTGCATGAAACTGGCATAGCAAATTGGGTTTGACCACCGAACAAAAGTATCATGTATGGAGCAGTCAAGTAGAATGCTGAATCTAAATGCCAACCTAACAGAAAGATTCTGCATTCAGAAACCTAGGCATTGACAAAGTATTGTTTAAAACTGGCTCTTTCATTTGCTGGTCCAATGCACTTAATGTACTGTAGATGATGCTTCTTTCTGGATGGGACCAGTCTCCAGCCATAAAAAGGTTCTTCCTCCTCTCCACCTCTATCCAGCTGCATCCCGCTGGCTTTTTTATGTCTCTAGTTCTCATCATCCGTCTTACCTCCATGACCCCATCCCATCTAGCTTCTGCTGCATATAGATTTGACATCACTACATAGTTCCCAATATTATTAGCTTCAATTTCGAAGAGATGATCTGCCACAACACGGCCCAATTCCACCCTATGATGAGTCCTGCAAGCACCCAGCAGTGTTCCCCATATGTTAGCATTAGCTTCAATAGGCATCCTCGACACAAAAGAAAATGCATCCTCAATTCGTCCACCTCTAGCAAGGAGATCCACCACACAAGCATACTGTTCCATTGTTGGTTTGACCCCATGAATCTCTTCTATTGAATAAAATATCTTCAACCCTTCATCCAACAGGCCAGCATGACTGCAAGCTGATAAAACAGCAGTAATAATAACATTATCTGGCTTGACACCCAAGTCCAGCATATGAAAGAAGACCTTCAGTGCTTCTTCTCCCCTACCATGCATGGCAAACCCACCAACCATAGCTGTAAACATAACCAGATCCTTGTGCAGGCTTGACTGAAAGAGCTTATAAGCACATACTATGGAACCACATTTTGCATACATATCTAACAGAGCTCCCTTCAAGCACAAGTCATCAAGACAAGCTCTCACCACATATCCATGACACTGCCTCAGCAGGTGGACTGAGGCCATTTGAGCAGATACAGGAAGGAGGCTCATAATGGTCATCGCATCAGGCTTCATTCCTTGAGATTGTAACTCATGGAACAGGTTGAGAGCTTGAGCAGGACAATCATTTTCAGCATAAGCTCGAACCATTAGATTCCAAGTGGTGGGATCTGTTTCAGACATGCTGTTAAATATGATAAATGCATCATCGTGTGACCCACAATTCACATAAGCTGAAATCATTGTATTGCAAGTAACCAAATTCCTTTTACCCAATAAACTCTGAAAAATGTTGAATGCATACTTCATGTTACCACATTTGGCATATGCATCCAGGATTGCATTTGCAATAGTAGGCTCAATATCATCACGCAAAAACCCAGCCCTAATTGAGTAGCTATGAATTTCTTTAACCTTTCCTACTCTCAAAATTGCAGCACAAAATTGTATTATGGTCAAGATGGTTATATGGTCAGGCCTCATGCCGTCCCTTAGCATATCATCTAATAGGTTGAGGAACTCTGTACTATGCCCAATCACTGCAAAGGCAACTAGCATGGTATTCCATGATATCAAATCTCTCCTCAAAATCATCAAAAAAGTCTTGAAAGCTGCTTCTATTTTGTAGCATTTTGAATAAAAACTAACCATGGCATTTCCAACCGCTGTTGCCTCAAATAGGCTAGGATGTCGAAGAATGTACCCATGGATCTTTTTCCCCACCTCCAAGTTTTGTAAATGTGAACAAGCAGGAAGAATGCTGACTATACTTACAGAATCTGGCCTGATCATCTGCAGAGCGAGTAATTTTCCAAACAACTCCAACGCTTTTGACCACTCACCATTTGATGCATATCCTGCAATAATTGCATTCCAAGAAACCAAATCTCTTGATTTCATCCTGTGGAACAAGGATTCTGCTTCTTGCATTCGTCCAAGTTGTAAATAGAAACTTACCAAAGCATTGCACACCGAAACATCTGCTGCCAATTCATTCCGGCGCAGCACATAACAATGGATCTCTCTCCCAGAGCAGTAGGCAACGTCTTTATCTAAAGAAGCACAAACGGCCAGAATATTTGCAATAGTTGCATAATTTGGTTCCACTGGTCCATTGAGCATCCAACTGAATAACTTGAATGCATCATTTATGAAACTATTTTCTGCAAACCCTGCAATTATTGCATTCCATGAAACGACATCTTTGTCAGTAATGCTATTAAACACAGCATAGGCATCACCAGAAACTAGCCCACATTTTGAATACATTGATACAAGAGCATTTCCAACAAGGACATCTTTTTCCAATCCAGACTTCATCACATAAGAGTGCACGCTCTTCCCTGCATGCAAATCCCCTAACCGAGCACACACAGGTAGAAAGATAGCAATGGTAACAGAAGTGGGTTTAGCCTTCCCATCTACACGCATTTCATGAAACAACCTCATTACCTCAGCATCATAATTTCGAGATGCAGAAAACCCAGATAAGACAATGTTCCAAATGACAGGATCCGAGTAACCCATTTGACCAAAAAGTGTTTTGCAGTCACCCAATGCAGCACATTTGGCATACATGTTAAGCAGTGCTTTAGAGATAGAGTGGCAGGAAAGATGGCCTTGTTTGACAACATAACCATGAAGAGCCTTCCCAAAGTTGATGGCTAAGAGGGCAGCACAAGATTTGAGGATGGCTGATAATACTTGGTAATTGGGTTTAAAGCCAGACGAACTTTGACAACTTTGAAGGAGAAGAGACAACGTTTCATTACGTCTGACATGTATGCTGTAGCTCCTGATTATGTTGTGAAATCTGGTTGAAGCATATCCACAAACAGCTCTCGTGCATCTTTGATTTATGTCGGAAACGTTAAAAAATTTCAGCATTCTAATCTAAACGAGTGAAACTAGATACTGACTTTTTCTTTTTTCTCTCTGTTAACATGAGATCTTCATACCCTGTTATGTGGTATTTGCCTTCTTCCTTCCTCCTCTATACCCCCCGACCAAACCATTCCTCTATCTCCTTCCCCTTGTTTGCTTAGTCTCCTTCCAGTCAACCATCCTGATTTCCCTTTTTCGTTTTTTCTGCTGAAGGATTTCTTTATTCCTTTCCTTGTCCTTTTTTGCTTTTACCCTTATTCCCTTAGCTTTTGTTTCTCCACCTCCCTTTTTCTTTTGGCAAAAGGTCACTTTCGGTCCCTGTAGTTTGCCGTTTTTACCACTTTG
Source organism: Prunus avium (assembly GCF_002207925.1). The sequence goes on from NW_018922503.1 coordinate 25,090, forward strand.
GTCCCTGTAGTTTCAATTTGGTCAATTTTACCCCTGTACTTTCAATTTCAAGCAATTTAAGGACAATCTAGATTTTCTGTCAAATTTCTTTAACACCCGTCATCTTTTGGTCATGTGCCCCTCACGTGGAGGGGCAATTTCGTCAAATTGTGCCCACCTAAAAGCTGCCCTCTCTCTTTCTTCTTCGTATGCAACTTTGGGATTGTGGGTTAGGGTTCTTCAAAAAATTTCAGACCTGTGGGTTCTTCGAAAATGTCAAAATATGCTACCAGCCAAGCTCCAAAATGCCCATTTTGTAATGGTGAAATGAGAATAGCAACTTCAAAGACTGATAGGAGTCGTGGAAGACGATTCTGACTCATCACTACTGTCCTCTATTCTCCACCTCCTACCCTCAACATAAGTGTCTTCTTCACTGTCCTCTTCTTCACTACGTACCCTCTTCTTCACTACTCTCCTTTTCTCTATCCTCTTCATGAACAACATTCTCAGCAATTTGAGAATGCACAGGGACCTCCACAGTTCCTACATTTTCATTCCCCACTTGTACATTGACTTGAGTCACCTGTGATTGTTGACTAAAAAGCTCATCAAAAAACTCATCTGGGACCTCATCAAATGCTCCGGTATAAGGAAATTGGGGTAGCCCAATGTCTGAAATTTTTTGACAGAAACAACGTTTATATAATTGAAATGCATGTATCTCGTACACTTTATGCAAACAGGAGGAACTTTATGCAAACAAGGAGGGACCACAACAAATACAGATACCATATTTATTCATTTACTTCCTAAAGTCTTAACTTTTTCCAGCAACCATTCCACTAAGAGACAAGTCCTAACCCAGTACACTACACCTTTTCAAAACTAGAATCTGACAAAGCAAAAAAATCAGAATATGACAAACCCACCACAACTCCAGCACTAACTCACCAAAACAATTCAATAAAGAATGCATTGAAAGCCTAAACAACTTGGAATATTGAAAGCCCAACAATTGAATAAAGATCCCAAACCAACTTGAACCTAATTTTAAAATCGAGCTCTCACCTTGTTTATTCCAGCATCCACTTCCTTCACCTCTCTTCTTTATTGTTGATGATGTGAAAGTCTAAATCCAGCAAAATAGTGTCTTGTTTCGAAATTGATATTCAAACCCTAACTGTACTCTGCCCAAAGTCGCGACTTCAGTGTAATAGAGAAATGCGCAGCTTTTTTTTTTTTTTTGGTGGGTCTGAAGAAGAAAGAGAGAGGGCAGCTTTTAGGTGGGCTCGATTTGACGAAATTGCCCCTCCACGTGAGGGGCACGTGACCAAAAGATGACGGACGTTAAAGAAATTCAACAGAAAATCTCAATTGTCCTTAAATTGCTCGAAATTGAAAGTACAGGGGCAAAATTGACCAAATTGAAACTACAGGGACTAAAGTGGTAAAAATGGCAAACTACAGGGACCGAAAGTGACCTTTTGCCTTTTCTTTTCTTGCTCTTCTCCATTTTCTTGTCCATATCCTTCCTTACTTCTTCTCAACTCCCTGCTCAAGTTTCAGCTGTCTTTTTAGGGTGTATTCAATTAGGATTTTAAAAGATTATTTAGAGATAAAAAAGTCATGTGGTATTTAATCAAGACTTTTAAATAATCTAAATAAATCTTATGGTACTATTAGGATTTTTAAAACAGAGTTATCAAATCTAGTAGTATTCAATCAAAGACTTTAAACAACTAACATAAAGTCTTATGGTATTCAAAAATTTGCTAATTTCGTAGGATTTTTTAAGAGTGCTGCTAAACGAACCCTAAAATTAACTGAGTACAGCCTATGATCTAAGTACACCTTAATATTTAAATTAATTGTAAAATTAACTAAGTACACCTTATTTAACTACCAAAAATACCCCTAGTACACCCTAATACAATCTATCACAATTCAATATATTAAAATTACATTTTTTTAAATGTAATTTAAAATTAGTTTGCTATGCCAAGTCAAATGTTTGTGTGCTTCCACCGGTTGTGAGAGTTCATTATGCTAAAATTTTGCATTGGCAACGGATAAAATCTATTTCCTATTATTAGGCTCCCCTACCGCTGTATCATGTATTGGTACATAAGAGCTCGTAGATACTTGGTCTTTGAACCTTCTCTTACTGTCTTAGCAGCTACAACACAAATAACATATAAGAAGTATGTTTTTTGTAACTTCGAACCTAGTACAATTGCAAAAGTTTGCAGAAGTTCGAGTTTTCTGAGTCTAAACTGCTCAAGAATCTTTTGAGTCTTTATTGGGATATTTGATGCTTTCTGTTTCTAAAAAATGGTGGTAGTGGTGAAGGAAGAGGAAGAAAAAAGGGCCCTAAACCCAAGAAGAGCCTGGGTGGTTGATGATGGTGGTGGTTTTTAAAGCGGGTTTGGTATTATTGGAGAGAAGAGGAGGCTTAAGAAGCAATGGAGGTTGATAAGTGTTTGTCTGCCTGTTTCCCTCATGGCTTTGCCATTTCGTGGCCTTTTCTTATTAAAATTAGAGTGTGCTTATTAAAATTACATTTGTTTTACAATTTAATATATTCTTTTTGGTCATTTTATATTAGGGTAAATTAGTAATTCAATAAATAGTTTAGTAGTAGGGTGTACTCAGTAAATTTTAGGGTTCATTTAGCAGCACTCTTTTTTAAAATGTGGGATTTCGTGGAATTTTTTAGTGGGAGGTATAAATACTAAGCCCTATCTCAAATCCTACGCTAACCCATCAGATTTTTCACTTGGGATTTTTTTCTCTACTGTAGAAGATGAACAGACGGCATAGTAGTTGCTCTAGATCTCAGAACGTTCACAACATCAGCCTCCAAAGAGGCTCCATTGGTGAATTCCTTGCACTCCTTTATGGTGAATTCCTTGCTCTCAAAACGGTTTGCTCTAAAGAGACCCTATCAAAACCTGTTGCCTTCTCAACACAAGAGACAAAAGCCAACACATAAAAGGTTTAGTCTCCATGTTCATCTTTTTTTCTTTTGTGGTCTTTTTTCAGTTCTCTGGTTCTTTCCCCTCTTACTCCTCACCTTGGGCATGGAACTCGAAGCTAATCAACTGGTCATCCAATTGGAGGATTCTCATCAGCTCGATGGCGTAATCGTTGGTGTGCTCCTCATTGGGGTCCTCATGGCAGACAAGGCCCCTAACCGCGGGCCTGTTAAAGGGATTTTACGTAGGTCTTGGGAGCAGTTTGGTGAGGCCAAGATTAATATAGTGAAGGAAAATCTCCTTGCCATTACAGTGGAAAATGAATACATGGCTGTCAAACTCCTCTCGGTCAGTCCTTGGTCTGTAATGGGGTTCTCTCTTAGAGCATGTCCACTCATAAGGGCTAAGTCTAGGGCAAGGGCAAGCAAGGGCTGCCACTATTCACGTGAATAGTGTCAGCTTTGCCATTTGTGGTTCCACCCATGAGGGCTAAGTCTAGGGCAAGTCTAAGGCAAGAAAGGAAAAAAATATTATGCAACAAAATATAAACAATTTAGAAAGTGAATAAAATTGTTATGTATTTATAGGGAAAGCATCTATAATTTTTTGGTATTTTTAAAAAAAAATTGAAATTTTTTTGGATTTTTTAAATATTTTTTTGCTCGCTGATGTCATCGTAACGTCAGCGCTGACATCACAGCCATCGGGCTGAAGCCCAGGCGAAACTTGCCCTTGGGCTTGCCCAGGCTGGTGGGACCCACGCCAAACCAGGCTGCAGGCTGCAGCGCTGGAGCTGCCTTGGGCTTGCGAGGGGGGCCTTTTGCCCGGTTCTGTTGCTGCGCTGGAGATGCTCTTAAGGGGGTGTATTAATTCTAACTTTTAAAGACTTTTAATGAGTTTAAAAGTCTGGAAGTATTCAACTATGACTTTTAAATAGTCTTTAAAAGTTTAGTTGTATTCAATTCTGATTTTAAAAAGTCTTTAAAAGTTTTGTGGTATCCAAAAAATTAATGACTTTTGAAAACTTTGTTAAATGAATGGCTTTTCAATACTTTTAAGCCTAATTCTTAACACCAAAAGTCTTGCTAATTTACCCAAGACTTTATCAATTCGATCATGCTGCAGCTTTGGCCATTGCAAGGGTGTGCCATCATGTTTAGGTCTCTAGACCCCCTCCCTCTTTGGTTGGTGTACTATTAAGAGATGGCTTACTGCACCGCCAATTTGATTTTGTTTTTGGCTTCAATTATCTGTCTTGGCAATTGTTATGATGATGAGCAGTTTCTTGCTTTTTTTTTTCTTTTCAATGCTTGAAATTATTGCTACGTACTAAGAGCTATGGTGGGACTGCATTGGTTTCTTACATAAAATTTTTTTGCCTTCGTTTGCAATTTTTAAGCCCTATTTGTAGGAACAAATGATTTTGTTACAAAACCCACATTCCCCAATAGAAATTTAGCTCTTAGCATCTCGGGGTTTACAGCTAACCCCACATTCTGGTGTTGTTATTTGGCTTGGCTCTATCACCATGCCACTTTACTGGTATCTCCTACCCCAACAGAGTATACTTCTAGAAGGTCTTTAGGATCTCAACTTTGTTCCAGCAATCGGATAATCTGTCCATTCTTCATAAATGGTGTGCAGGTATGGCAATTGATGATGTGGATTAGCATTCAATTGATGATGTGGATCAGCATTCAATTTCATTTTGGGTTCAAATTTGCAAGCTCCCTTTGGAAAAAATGATTAAGGCCAATGCCCGTTGCATTGGTGCTTCAATTGGGACTATTTAGAGGTTGATGCCCCTGACCAAGAAGATGGGTATCGTGGGATTTTACGTTTTCTTGTTCTGTTTGATGCTCAAAAACCTCTTGTCGAAGGCTTCTGGCTTCCTCAACCTCATAAACCAATGATCTGGGCAGAAATTAGATATGAACGACTTGCGAATTACTATTATCATTGTGGGAGATTAAGCTGCATAATGGATTCTTGTCCGTTCCCTGATGGTGGCTTTGGACTTTTTACTACTAACTTGAGGGCCAAAGTTATCCGACCACCTTATCGGCGACAAACTGAGACTGGGCCCAGTCTGGGCACCCTTGGACTTGGCAGTGCCTTGGGGCGTGGGCATATTCTTTCTCGGGATTGGGGGCACGTGGGTCACCGGGACAAGCCACTAGACGACAACAAAGGACATTATGTGCCAGATTTGGATGGAATCCCTTCGGATCTGCGGGACTTGTACTCGGGCTGTCAAACCCCCATGAGGGTTGGTAATTCGCAAGTTGGCTTTCATAGTCGACTTCCTCGTGGAGCTACTTGTGCTGATTTGGAGGCTAGTTCTTCCGCTTGCCCTCCCTGGTCAGACTATAATGAGTGGAAAGTTATAAGTGGTAAGTTATAAGGGGTTCACTTTATAGCCATCAGATCAATCCAAAGGCTAGGGAGAATTGAGATAAAGTTTTGCAATCGGGTCGGTGAGGAACCCAAACCCGAATTTAATATCCAGCATTGAAGTTGGTCCCAAAAAAAAAAAAAAAGAGGCAAGTTCGAAGTTTGAACAGAAAAAATCAATTCGAAGTTTGAACAGAAAAAACCCATCACTCTAAAACCCATAGCTCTGAGAAACTGCTAAGCTCTGAGAAAAGGTTGAAGGCAACGGTTAACGACGGTTGAAGGCAACGGTTGAACGCAACGCAACTCCCTTCTCTAAACCCTGAAAAAGTATTTATTTTGAGTGGAAGGGACAAAGGCGTGGATTCCGAAACAGTGAAGTGGCGAAGCAGTGGAAGGGGAAGGAGAGAAGCCGTATTTGTTGGAAGTGAAAGGTTCCATTTGTGGAGCAAAGCCGCACAAAGACCCCGCACAGACACCTTGCGATTGTTCAATAACCAGCATTTGGTGAGTAATTTATGGAATTTGAGTTTAGGGTTAGAGTAAAGGTTTTCCCCAATTTGTACCATCAATGTTGTTGGATTTGGCATCTCTTCCTTGTGCTTCACTTGCATGTTAATTTTTGCTTGTGTATATGTTAAAAAATGAATGAAAATCAAGTCAACAACATGTACATAACATGTCAATAACATATCAATAATTATATGAATAAGATAATGGTGTTGAATTGGAGGAGACCCTCAAGTCAATAACATGTCAATAACATATCTCTGGCGCTAGAATATATATATATTTTGAAATAAATATTATTTCCCTTGTTGCTAAATTTGCCTGTGAAAAATGAG
>NW_018922503.1:44460-76100 GCF_002207925.1 Prunus avium
AAAAAATAACATTAGAACCAACATGTTCAACTAAGAACACAAATGTAATTCAAACCAGCAATTACAGAACTTCTCCCAATATCCTCTCCAAATGCTTACTCCTAATGCCATTAAGCCTAAGTTTAGGATCTTTTACCTACATTTTATAATTTCCCACCCCCACCAAAAACAATCAACTAAATATATTGAATATTCATAAGGAAATGACGCATTATTGACAGAAAACTGACGCATTATTGACGGCAGAATAACACATTATTGACCGCAGAAATGACGCATTATTGATGCCACAAATGACGAATTTCTCACCCTCACAAAAAACAAACCAAACCCAATAAAATCAATCCAGCAACAGTAAACTTACCTCTCAAACTCAAGCGGGAGCTCCGAAGTCAATCAGCTTAAGAGAATGTGGTGGACATTAGAGAAGACTCTTTGGTAGTGGAGACTCCATCTCTACCACAATCGAGGAACAAATGCTGCTGCGGCGTCTAGCTACAGAACCAGATATGCTACTTTGCTTTCATCTGGAATCTCGTGTGCTGAACGAAAAAGAGAAGGGGTTTTCACTTCAGCCATAGAATCAAAACAGGGCAATAGCTAGATAAGAGCCATTAATCGTCATACCGAGGATGCCATAGATCGCAGGCCTCCCAAGGAGCTGATGACAATGGAGCGACTATAGGGTTTGGGAGCTTTGGATCTTTCTAATTCTGGGTTTGCGTTACATTCAAAAACAGAGGATTGTGTTCTTGAATTTTTCAGAGAGGGAAATATCTTCAACTGAAGTTGGGTTTCCAACGGGTCAGATTTCAACCCGGTTCTACATGCACCCTCTTTTAAAAACTCACCGTTGGATGAAATCCAACGGCTCTAACATACCCCTCAAAAAAACCCCTTATAACTTTCCCCTCACTATAGAAGCTCCCTGCCCTCCCACCAAGGGGACCCATCATTGGACCACAACCTATGGGGCCTTATCCTAAAGGTCTTGTTGGGCCCAATTGTTTGTCTGTGGCCACTTCGACTGGGCCTCTCCAAACAGAAGATATTAATTCAATTGCTAGGCCCTCTAGGCTTTGCACTCCAACTTCTATTAGGCACCTTCGAGCCTTTGACTCTATCGATCACAACTATCATACTGGGTCTCTGCCGCTGGCTGATGTTGTTATTTCTCCTCCTCCAAAACAAACATCTGATATAGTCCTTCTAGACATCATGGAAAATCCAAAATTTTCCAAAACTCTTAGAACCTGTCTTTCGGATAGCCCTGCGGTGGCGCTTCCCCCTTTATCATTTTCTAGTTCCCCCATCAGAGGACATGGACGTGGTAAAGGGATAAGGGGGCGCGGAGGAAAGACTCATCTCCTTTCTTGGGGGTCTATGGATGAAGACACCCTCATTGATGTGAACGTACTCGAGTCTCCTGTTTGTACTGGTTTTCTTGCTCGGGTGGTGGCGGCTGGCCTTCAATAGCCGTACGGTCTCCATAAGCCTGATGGCTTGGAACTGTTAGGGTATGGGGCAATCTCAGACAGTTCGAGCTCTTCATGAGCTTATTCGGACGAATTGCCCCTCTATGGTCTTCCTTTCTAAAACCCGTATGGAAAGCTGTCGACTGGAATTATTAAAGGAGCAAATGGGTTTTCATTCTAGTTTTTATGTAGACCCTCGGGGATCATCGGGTAGGCTCTGTCTTTGGTGGACTGAGGAGGTTCAGGTCCATGTGCTTGGTTACTCCATCAACCTTGTGCATACTCTAGTTACTCTGAAACAAGTTGGCACTTCCTTTAGGGGGTCTTGGTTCTATGGCCTTCCTGTCTTTAACATGCACAGTGCCTTTTGGATTGCCATGTCTAGGATGGATTGGAAGGATGGGCGTCCTTGGCTTTGCATTGGTTCTCGCCAACGGTTTCTGTTTGATTTCATGACGGTCAACTCTCTTATGGATTTGGGTTTTAAGGGGCAGAAGTTTACTTGGTGTTGTTTCCGTGAAGGCAAGGTCTATCTCCAAGAACATCTTGATAGGGCCTTGAGGAATGCAGAGTGGGTTCAAAAATGGCCAGATTCTCTTGTTTTACATGGTGCTCATCTTGGGTCGGATCATTGTCCCCTCCTGTTACATTTGTCTCACCCTACACATCGTGCACCCCCACCTTTTCGGTTTGAATCTTATTGGGCTGATGATGTGGAATGTGAAAGAATAATTAAACATGCATGGCAAAGAACTGTTTGAAGTGGTCCCGCAGCAAGCTGGGTGTCTAAGCTTGGCCTTTCTTGTGTTGAGCTTAAGAAGTGGAGTAAAATCAAGTTTGGGCATCGTAAGTTGGAGATTGCTTAGCTTTCTTCTCAACTCCAAGATGTTCAATCTACCCTTTCATCTCTTCAGCGGACTGTAGAAGCTACCTCCCTCTCAAATTCTATTGACCATTTATGGAAAATTGAGGAACAACATTGGAAATAAAGATCCTGGTTCCGGTGGCTCTGGGGATAAGAATACAAGGTTTTTCCATCTTTCTACTATCCAACGGCATTAAAGAAATACAATTACTCAACTCAAAAAAGAGAATCTTTGGATTGATACTAAGGCTCAAATTCGCGTGGAGTTGGAGAATCATTTTAAATTGTTGTTTACTACAAAGGGGCCACGTAATTGGGGAGGCATATTAGATTGTGTACTGGTGCTAGTTTCCCCACAAATGAATATTAATCTGGTTCAACCATTTTCGGAGGAAGAAATTCAACTTGCGGGACACCAATTGGGCTCGTCTAAAGCCCCTGGCCCAAAAGGTTTTTTTGGTCTTTTCTATCAACATTATTGGTCAACTATCCATGCAATTATTTATTCGGCCTCCGCGGAGTTTTTTCATCTGGAATCCATGCTTGCTCAGATTAACAAAACGCAGCTTGTGCTCATTCCTAAGGTTTTGAATCCTGAGACGGTTGGCCATTTTCGTCCCATTAGTCTTTGTAACTTTGCTTACAAAATCTTATCTAAAGTATTGTCCAATAGACTAAAAAAGATTTTGCCTACTCTTGTGTCCCCTTTTCAAAATGCCTTTGTAGGGCATCAACAAATACAGGACAATGTTTTTATTGCTCATGAAGCCTTTCATCGCATTAAACTTAGAAAAAAAAAAGGGCAGTCTCATGCAATGGGGATTAAATTAGACATGAAAAAGGCTTATGATCGCCTTGAATGGGATTTTCTAGCGGGGGTTTTAGAGAAGCTGGGTTTCTGTCGTAAATGGATCGCTCCGATCATGGCTTGCCTCTCTTCTGTTAGCTTTTCTATGGTCTTAAATGGCAAAAATGGGAGTTTCTTCAAGCCTTCCCAAGGACTCCATCAGGGGGACCCTATATCCCCATATCTATTTATTCTAGTTATTGATGTCCTCTCACATCTTATTACTACTGATTGTAGGGATGGGTGCCTTCAGGGGATTAAATTGTGTAATGGGAGCCCGCTCTTGTCCCATTTATTTTTTGCTGATGATTCTCTCCTTTTTCTCAAAGCCACTGCGTCCAACTGTCAGCGGATGTCTTATCTCTTGAATATTTACTGTGTAGCTTCTAAGCAAGAAATTAACTTTTCCAAATCCAATATTTTCTTTAGTCCTAATGTCCCTGTTCCTCTTAAAGTTCAGTTGTGTTCCATTCTCAAAGTAAGGGAAGATGTTTATCCTGGTAAATATATTGGATTGCCTACTGTCTGGGGCCGGTCCAAGAGGGAGGCTCTTGGGTATATTAAGGAGCGGGTTCTTAAAGTTATTCATGGGTGGAGTAGGAAGACACTAACCTTTGCGGGTAAGGAAATTTTAATTAAGGTTGTCTCCACTGCTATTCCCTCCTACCCTATGTCTTGCTTCCTTTTGCCGCTCTCTTTATGTCATGATATTGAGATGGCTTTGGCAAATTTTTGGTGGGGGGAGTATGATAATGGGAACAAAATGCACTAGCGCAATTGGGCAAATTTGGGGACACCTAAAGCAACTGGGGGCCTAGGTTTTCAGAGTTTTGCTACCTTCAATAAGTCCCTTCTTGCAAAACAATGCTGGAGGATAATCAACAATCCTCAAGATTTTTGGGTTCGTATTTTGAAAAGTCTTTATTTTCCAAATTGCTCATTTATGGAGGCTGGTAGTGGTGGCCGAGCCTCTTGGGCTTGGCATAGTCTTTTGGCTAGGAGAGATGTTCTGTTACGTGGTGCTCGATGGCAAGTTCTTGATGGCACCAATATTAAGATGTAGGAGGATCCTTGGTTGCCTTTATGCTCTCATGCCTACCTTCACCCTCTGCTCCCTGATCGGTTCATAATTGTATATCATTTTGTACCCTTCTAGCTTATGATTTGGTTATGTTATTGAGTTAAACTTGTGCTTTTAATTCATTTTCTATTTTGATAAGTCCATAATTTCATACACTTGCATGCCTTCTTTACTTAGTGATTTTGCTTAGTTTCTCTTTATTTTGAGTCACTTACCTATGTTTGTGTGTTTTGTAGGTTAAGATAGCAAGAGATAACATTTGATGCAATCCATGCATGTTAAGGGCTGATTGGCATATGAGGAATATGAGCTTAAAGACAAACACATTTTGGCTACAACCCCTTTCCAGCCCAATTTCGTAGGTAAACTTCTTGGCCTTGGATCAGCATGCTATGGGGCTCGAATGAGGTGATGATCTTCATGAAACTTGTTCCAATGGGTGTCTACTACAACATATCCAAATTTCAGCCCAATTGGACATTTGTGGAGTCCTTAGCCCGTCCAACACCCAACCTTGCTCAGCAGGATTGGCAGCTGCCAGCTTTGAGCCTTGTCTCCTCCTTTAAGCCATGTGCCTCACCCATGCTGCAACTGACTTTGGATCCAACATAATGAGTGAAGTGGGGAGGCATTCCAGCTATGAAATTCTAAAGGAGCAAGTTGGTACATGCTGGAGCTATTATAGAGAAAGCATGTGCATGCATGTAAAGCAAAGAAATGAAATGAAGTCAATTCCAGTCTCTGTTCGGCAGCCAACTTGCAAGGCCCAAAACGCACACTTCTACCACTCCGATGGGAATACTTTCTTCATAGAAGTTGTTCCAATGGGTGTCTACTATAACATATCCAAATTTGAGCCCCATTGGATACGTTTTAAAACCTCTGGCCTTCCTACACCAAGCCTGGTTCAGAAAACTCGTTTTTCAGCAACCAAAAGGAAGACCACATGGGTTGGCAGCAAAAGGCAGCCACAATTGATCACCTTTGATCCCATGTGAAGAAAGCTTGAGGTACAGCAAAAGAAGTATGGGATGGGATTGATTCCAACCACACTAACATAGACAAGATGAAGTGTGAGTTATGGGTTGAATTAAAAGAGGAATTGTGGTGTTGGATTTCATCATGTTGTTCCTCCCTCTTAGCCCTATAAATAGAGAAGCCTTCAAGCTTCAAAACACACCCCAAGGGGGGGAGCTCTCAAACACTTCTCTAGAGCTCCATTCCCTTATCTCCCTCAAATTCTCTTAGTTTCCTTTCAAGTTGTAAATTGTTGTAACAAAATGAGTTTACTAAATTTTCCTTCAAGTTTTCAAGTTCTACTTTAATTTTATCTGTAATGTACATTCTTTCTTAAGTATTCAAGTTTAATTAATTTCCAAGTTTCAATTATGGTTTTTGTTCTTATTCATTATGCTTATAAGTTAATATGCAAGTTTGAATGATCGATCACCATTTAGGCTTGCATGTTAGCTATCTTGGTCTGAATTAAGAGTAGACACCATGCTTTAATTCGAATTGAACTATGAATAAGAAGAGTATGTATGGACATTCGACAACAGGGATTAGATACATACTTGGTTGTTTAAAATGTTCTTCTATGCTTAATGGGTTCCTAATGCTTAATTTTAGGTTAGACAACAAATGATCAAATTAAGGAATTAGGAACACAAGGTTTTGACCAAACACCATGGCTTAATCATACTTTAGCTAGAATCAATCCATTAATATAAATTGAACTTGGGAACTTATTTGCTTGAGTTACTTATTTCTTCTTCCTTGTTTTATGTTCTTTGTTTTTGTTTCGAGTGAAATCCGATCTCTAGAACTATGGAATACACCAACCACTCCGATTAGGAACGCCACTTCCTCTGAACACTCTTGTCCTTGTGTCTGAGCTTATGGATTGGACGACGCATAGTTGGGATTTATCACGTCTTAATGGGTTGATTTCAGAGACAAACCCGAAATGCTATTCTTGCTCTCCCCTTTGGCAGTAGGGGCCTACATGATCGCTTCATTTGGCCTTTCACTATGGATGGCAAGTATTCTATTAAATCTAGTTATTACTGGTTGATGGGGAGTCATTCTCCGAGTTTGCCCAATATTGTTGGCTCTTCTCACTTTGTGGATCCTTTGGTTGGAAGACTATTTGGTCTTGCCATACTCTCCCCAATATCAAGCTTTTTCTATGGCGGGCGGTGGCTGGTCTTCTTCCCACTTTTGCCACCTTATTCAAGCGAAAGCTTCGTCTGTCCCCAGTTTGTACCCTTTGTAGTGAATTCCCAGAGTCAATTGAACATCTCTTGTTTCTCTGCCCTTGGGCGAGGCAAGTTTGGTTTGCATGCCCTCTCTCTTATAAGCCTAATCCTCAAGAGTTTACTATGCTTGATGAGTGGATTGCTGGGGTTCAATTGTGGTTCTTTTGGTAAGGAGGCGAAATGTTGGATCCTTACTGTTTTTGCCTTCACCAGCTGGTCCATTTGGAAAATGTGGTGTTCCTTCCACTATGATAATTTTGCTTTGAGTTTTCCCAGTCCTACTTCTGTGGCTATGTTGGCCACCTGGTGCATGTTTGAATTTCTTCTTGTTCACCCATTACCAGGTTCGGATTCTCTGTGTATCAGGGGGGGCTATGTTGGCCACCTGATGATATTCTCAAAATTAATTGTGATGGTTCGTGGGATAAGGTGACTGGTGCGGCCTCTTCTGGTGTTATTATCCACAATTCTACAGGGATTTTAGTGGATGGAGTTGCTCGTTGTTTTCAGGCTCATTTTGCTGAAATTGCTGAGTGCCAAGCTCTTTTGGATGGGCTTAAGCTTGCCTATGGGAGGGGCTTATCTCATAGTATTGTGGAAATATACTCAAAGGTCTGTTACTCTGTTGTTCAAAAGGATCCCTCCCTCTCTAACTGTCAGTTGTACCCAATTCTTCGTGAGATTCAGCTTTTTAAAGCTTCCTTTTCGTTTCTCTGTTGGTTTTGGGTCCCCAGGGAAGCCAACCAAGCTGGGGATTGGATAGCTTAGTCGATGCGTCGAGGGTTGTACGATGAGGCTTGGGTCATTGGACCCCCAACCTCCCTGATTTTCATTCTCTCTCGTGATGGGCTGCCTTGTCCTCCGCTCCCAATGTGATGCTGTTTGTTGGTTGTTCTGTATTTTCATCTTATTTTTTACTTTCTCTGGTAGCTTTTCTTCCTTTTACCTTTTCTTGTCGCTTTGGTTTCTTTTTCTTGTTAATGCCGTTTGACTGGTTGTGTAGTCTTGGTGGTTCTTTGACCTTTCTTTGGTCTTTTTAATGAAAGTTCATCTTTACCACAAAAAAAAAAAAAAAACGAGTGAAACTAACTTCAAGCTTTACGACTTTCCATTCAAAATAGTCTTTAAAAAAAACAACAAAAATGAGGTCTTTCGTTTTTAGTGGTGGCTTCGGTTGGTTTGGCTAGCGGTCAACTGTGCTTGTGATGAGTGTTATTTGTCTTTTTCGGAAAATAGCCCAAACTACACTTCATTAATCAAAAGGAAAAGGGAAGGGGAAATTATCAAAAAGTCCCTAAAATACGAATTACTCCTAAATCGGTCTTTCATATTTTCAAAAGGCTGGACAAATAATAACCAAAACACTCTCCCTGTCGACAACCACCTGTGAGGAAGCTACGGGGGGAGGTGGCCATTGCCCCTCCTCCCCTCCGCCCATCTTCCCCTTCCTCTCCTCATCTCCCTTTCTTTTTCTCCCATCTTTTCCCTTCCTCTTATCCCCTCTTCTTCCCATATTTTCCCTTCCTCTTATCCCTTCTTCTCCTCCCCTTCCCCTCCCCAGATAGTCTAGATCTGTTTGGATCTAGGTTTGTTTGTCTATTTGTTTTGTTTGATTGTTTTTGCAGTGTTCTAGGTGGCTGGTGTTATTTTTGTCTTGACGGTGGCAACAGTAGTGATGCTTAATTGTGTCTCTCCTCAGGAGAGTTGTGATACTTGGTGATTGATGTTTTGTCTCTGTTTGAACGACGGTGGCAGCAGCGACGCTGGTGGTAGTTGTTGGGATATGGTGCTCTTCTGTACTCTACACCGACCAAAGAATATGTTTGGTCATAGGAGGTTTTCTTTGTCCGGTTCTGAGTTGAAGTGGAGTGCTTCTCAAGGGTCTTTTTATTGTTGTTTGTGTGGTGACGTTGGATGGTGTCTCTTCTCGGGAAAGTTGTGATACCTGATGGCTGATGTTTGTCTCTATTTCAACTGCAGCGGCGGTAGTAGCAAAGCTGGTGGTAGTTGTTGGGATGTGGTGCTCTTCTCTACTCTGCACCAACCAAAGAACTATGCTTGGTCATAGGAGGTTTCCTTTGTCCGATTTTGTGTTAAAGTGGAGTGCTTCTCAAGGGTCCTTTTATTGTTGTTTATGTGTTCCTCCTGTGTGTTCTCTCCTGGTTTCTGCTATGGTATGCCTTGCAGTTTGTGTGGGTGTCAAAGGACTATGATTTTGCTCAAAGAAGGTGTAACATCCTGACCCACTTTTAACCATTTATTTAATCTATTTAATTGTGAAATTACAATTTAGCCCTTGGGGTAGGGTCATTTTGGTCACTTTTTAATCTGGTAGGATTTTGGGGAATTCAATGGCACCATACCATTGCGTGGAGCGCGTCGATACGAGTTCGTACACACGTAGTGGGCTCAAATCAGAGTTTTAACGAAGAAGTTATGATCAACGGAAGTGCAGTGGCACAACCGTAAATATTTCAAAGTTGGATTTTAAAAACCCAATCTCTCTCTCTCTCTCTCTCTCTCTCTCTCTCCCTGACCTCACCCTCTGTCTCTCTCCCTGACCTCACCCTCTCTCTCTCATCAAAAAAACCCCAGCCGGCCACTCTTAGGTCGGCAGTTTCCCTGTCCAGCCACCCAAGAGATGGGACCGGTCCCAAACGAACCGGCCCGACATCCTCATCCCACCCCACCCTTCACCCTTCCTCCGCCGTAACCGCCACCCCTGCCGCCATCAAAAGCTCGAAAATCGGCCGAATTTTATTCGAAATTTTTGGTGTCGTTTCCGACGATTCTAGCCACCATTTTTGTCAATCTAGATATGCTTTCTCATCCTTTCAACGTGATTTTGCTGATGGTTGGGTTGGTTAGGATTGATTTTGAAGTTTTCAAATCATTTTACAATCTATGTTTTGATCGCTTTTTGGCTCGAATTTCCAGCAAGCTCCGGCCATTTTTTGGTCGTGGCCCAAGAACAAAAGTTGCTCCACTAGTTGTCCTGATCACATAGTGTATTGATGGGTGTTTTGAGAATTTTCTGGTCACCGGAATTTTTTTAAGCCACCCACGCGTTGCCGGCGCGTGGGCTGTGGTTGGGTGGCCCATTTGGTCCTAAAATGTTGCCCATGTCATCCTGAGCACGATGGTATGCTCGGATTTGAATTTGGTTATTCTTTGGCGGTCGATCGGATTTACGCATATTAGGCATTATCCGGGTTCAATATGTTCGGACCGTTGGATCGACTCCATTTCTAAATATGTTGATCCATGTACCTCTAGGATCGTGTAGGAATTCGCGGATTAAGAATCAAAGTCCCGGATACTCCGAATCAATAATTCAAAGATTACGTAAAATGGTGGGCGTTTGATTGTGCGATCGAGAGCGATTCAACTGCTCGATCTTGACCAAACTTGCAAGACGTGTTTAGTAAGCTTTGTTGAACCTGTAGGAACTTTCGGATCGGAAATCGGAGGTCGTGGGCCCCGCGGGCCTGGTTAACCAAATTTGGGAAGTTTGACCACTCGGTTGACCAAGCATATTCCGAGGCTATTTCACCATTCGAAACAAGTAGTTGGGCCTTAGGAACTTCTCGTTCGTCGTGCACACACTTTTGAAGTATTTTATTTAATCTAGTCCTCATATTCTTTAATAGGTACTTCGCCCCAGCGTACTCAATAAGCAGGACCCTCTTAGGGTCAAGAAGCTTTGTGTTATCTGTTAGTGGACTTTCTTTTTAAACAATTATTATTATTTTCAAAGATGGAAAGTTATGCATAATAAGTTATTTGATTATTGAGTTTATTATATTATTTTAATGTTTGAATATAATATTGTTACAGGAGTATTGGAAATATATTTGGATATTTACAGACAATGATTATTTTGAATTGTTATATGCTATTTTTGAGAGTTACTATTTATACTTGGATATGGGTTGGGTACATGGGATTGTTAGAAAGAGATTATGGAATGGGATTTGGGTTTTGGTTTATATTAGTCTGGAGTATTGTAGGCACTACCCTATGTACCTCCCCGATTTTGGAATACTTGAATTGGATACTTGGAATTATGGGATATGTGGATATGTCGGAACCCAGGCACCCTTGATGGGGTGTTTCGTAGACCCTTAGCGGGGTTAGTCTGCGTGCGTAGGACTTGTCACAAGCGTACGAGTATTGAGGATTATGTTGTGCGTGCTGGTAAGCCCAGTCCCCCGGTTGGACGATTCGTTCTCTAGCCACATGGTCAATTGCGGATTCTTCCATGTGGTCTAGTCAAACAATCCCCCGATTGGATTGTTTCCCCGATATATATATATATATACACACTTATACATATACCTTTATTCTTATTTATCGCTGAGGATCCTTCCTCGATCACGGTGCCAATGGGCACACATTTTGGGTGATAGTTGTTTGAGAAAAAGGGACGGGTGTTGAGTGAGTTTGAGTATTAGTATACTATTATGGGATATGGATCTTACCTTAGTTTTAAAGGACTATATACGAATACATTGGGTTTCAATTGCATGTTTACAGCATCATTTTCCAAATAGTGGGGTTAGTATGTTGTTTTCAAATATAATAAAACTTTGTTTTTGTCCACTCACAAGTTTTCTGTTTTGCGCCTCCCAGGCAATAGTTTGACCTAAACCAAGTGGCCAAGTCGAGACCTAAACTGTCAAGCCTCGAACTCTTGTAGGATAACTTTCATTTGTCTAGATTTCCGTTGAACTTTATTTTCGCTTGTAAACTAAATTTCTTTAGATATGCTCTGTTATCGCTCATGCTAGGGTTGGATGTAAGGCTGGAGGCCTATTATGTAAATTGTGTGTTTCTATATTGTGCATGTTGGGACTATTTTATTATGTTTTGACAGGTTAAATTTTTTTAAAATGTCTATTTTTCAAGGGAGACTGCCGAAATTTCGGCAGAAAGTCTCGTCTCTCTTTTCCTTGTTTTGGAGAAGAGGATGTTGTTATTAAGTGGACCCGGCATCAGATTGATGTCGGAAAAACTACAGGATTCGTCACGAATTCCGAGGAATTCGGGGCAGATCCTGTCAACTTGGTATCAGAACATTAGGTTCATTTTTCTTCGAACTTCACGCTTCTTATGCATTCTTGAAACTAATGGCTCCTTTATTTTCTTCCTTATAGCACCATGCCTCCTCGACATGGTAGACCGAGGACTCGTTTTCCCAAGATGGGGGAACCTGCACCACCTCCACCTCCACCACCATCTCCACCTCTACAACCACCACCTCCACCTTTCGGTGAGGGAGCGGGTGAGAACATGTTTGATTTATGCCATATGCTAGACCAGTTTACCTGAACAGTCACTACAACCCTGCAAGGCGACGCAATACTGAAGCTTCGGACATCAAAAGAGTCAAGGAACTTGGGCCTCATGACTTCTTTGGCAATGTAGACCCTGCTGAAGCTGAAAATTGACTCACTGATCTAGAAAGAGTATTTGAAGTTATGAGGTGTCCTGATAAGGATCGAGTTCGGTTGGCTACCTTCCTCCTGAAGGGAAATGCTTATCATTAGTGGAAGACTATTTGTAAGGGTTATGGTGATCCTACTGTCGTCACTTGGACGGAGTTTCAGCGTATCTTCTTTGAATAGTTTTACCCGCATTCGTATCGAAATGCGAAGAAAGCTGAATTCCTGCATTTGAAACAAGGGTTGATGTTTGTGTTGGAATATGAGCACAAGTTTAATGAATTATCTCAGTTTGCTCCTGAGCTGATTCCAAATGAAGAAAAGAAGTGTAGGCTTTTTGAGGAGGGTCTACGGCTGGACATTCAGGCAGTGGTCGCTGCCACCACTTATCCTACCATGAGGGCACTGGCACATGCAGCAGACCGTGTGTCGAAGAAACTCAGTGCGGGTTCAGCAAGACGTCGCAGGGAAACATCTGGCTTTGGTGGACCGAGTTAGGGTCCATCAAAGATAGGCGAATCTAGTTCCAGTTTTGCGGGCAATGGTTGGTCCGGAGGATGTGGATCCAGTTTAGGTAGTGGGAGATTTGGGCCTAGGACAAACTAGAGTCAGGGTTCCAATTAGCAGTCGATGGCCAGTATGGCTAGGGATTCTTCATGGCAAACTAGCTCAGCTTGTCACAACTGCAAACAAGTTGGACACTTTATGAGGGATTGCCCACATCTTATGCAGAGCGATGGTCCAAGTCAGAGAGGTAGTACAGGCTGTTTCTACTATGGTCAGGTTGGGCACTTTAAAAGTGAGTGCCCTCTTCTCTCTCTCGGTGGTACTGCATGACAGGAAACTATGGCCCAGCAAGGGCAAGGTAGCTAGGGTCATTGTCAGAGTCAGAGTGGTGCCTCTTCATCAGCCGTAGGTTCTTCATCCAGTATTGGGGTTCAGTCTACCTTCCGAGCTAGAGGTGGAAGACACCAGAGGGGTCAATCAGGGCGTTCAACTACTCATGCCCGTGTATTTTCTATGACCCAGCAGAAGGCACATGCCACACCAAATGTCATCATTGGTATGTTACCTGTTTTTGGGTATCTCCAGCAGAAGGCACATGCCACACCAGATGTCATCATTGGTATGTTACCTGTTTTTGGGTATCTTGCAAGTGTTTTAATAGATCCCGGGGCAACACACTTGTTCATTGCACATAGTTTTGTACCTTACACAAGTGTTAGACATAAGCTGAATCGACGCAACAAGTTTTTGGCGCCATTGTCAGGGATTGGTAACATCGCTTGATTCTATTTGGTTTTCCTACTTTATTTTTTATAACAAGACAGTTTCATGTTTTTAAGTTGATGGTGTTAATTGATAAATTGTGTTTGTAGTCCAACGAAAAGGAAAATTGCCTCCAAGCAAGAGAACTGGGTTTGAGTCCCAACTTGCACAACACAAAAGAGGTTCAAGTAGCATGTTGGTTATTTCTAGTTTCTGGTGTCATTCACTTGTTCTTAATTAATTATCTTGTTCAAGTTTACATAAACACCATATGACTCTGGGACTGATTAGTGAATGAATGGGTAGATGTTGAAGACAAACACCATGTTTAAATTCTACTTGGTTCTATATTGTTTGTCTTGTTCTTAATGGGTTTCGAATTTGTGTTTAGACTAAACACCATAGCTAAATTGCTTTTTCTGAATACTTGATTAAAACTACACACCATATGGATAATCATATTTGAGAAAGAATGAACTCCATAAGCTCGTTTGATTTACTTTGATGCTTGTTCCTTTGAAGTATGGAATTGGATGTGTGCTGATTTTCCTTTTCATTTTAATTTTTATTTCCTAATCCTTTTATTTCTGTTTCAAGTTTTCTGTGTTTGTTTTAGCAATTTAGGATAGCTCAATAAAAAGGGAGAGAGAAGACAACTTCAATCATAATGATAGGAAGTGTGGAGTAGTAGGAGAACTCGTGACCTCCAAATGCATCCATGCTCAACCTAATCGCTTCAAGGGGGAGTATTCCGATCCTTTCTCTTTATTTGTTTTGTTATTATTTTAGTAATTTTAATTTTCTGTTTCTTTTTTGAATTTTTTTTTTTAATAATTAAGCATTTTAGTGTCTCATATGAGTTGACTTTTGGTAACCCCAGTGAGCAACCTCCGTCAATACAGTGTCTAGGAGTTCTTTAGGCGACACCTTCAGTGTCTCAGAAGTTTGGGTTTTAACCGGGACCACTGTGTTTTCAGAGGCCCTTAACTGATCATCCTTGAGTTGCTTGTATATTTGTGTGTTCTTCAAATAAATTAACATTTTTATATTAAAAAAGTTTAACTTAAATAAAACTTGAAGTTTGGGTATTTATTTTTTTTCTTGTAAAAAAATTGTAGTTTGGAACTTCTTTGTTCTCTTTTCTGTTTAGTTTTTTTTATATATAAGTTAGTCTTTGTTTTTTTTTTTTTTTTTTTTTTTTTTTTTTTTTTTGTGGTGTGGTTAGTTAGTATCTTTCTGAGTGTTAAAAAATAAAAATAAACAAATTTATTTCACTTTAAACAAGGTTGCATCACTAAAAACTTAAAAACAATAAAAAAGTAAAATTAAAAAAACAACAACATCAACATCATCATCATCGTCGTCGTCATGGCGTGCTTCCTGATTCCACAACAGTAGCCTTTAGTTTGGCCTTCTTTGTCACATCCCGGATCGGCTCCGCCGTAGCACGATATTGTCCGCTTTGGGCCCCTCTCTCTGGCCCTCACGGTTTTGTTTCTGGGAGCTCACTACCAACTTCCCAGTGGGTCACCCATCCTGGGATTGCTCTAGCCCCAACTCGCTTAACTTCGGAGTTCCTATCACTCTGAAGCCAGTGAGCTCCCAAAAGGCCTCGCGCTAGATGAAGGCGGGCATGTACATATAAGGCACATCACCCCCTCTCCGTTGGTCGATGTGGGATCTTACATTCTTGATCTCCTCTCTCGGGTTTTCACGCACCGCTTCTTGGGGCTCATCACTTTAGCTCCCAATGATCACTCTCTTAGGTTGAGCAGAACTTGTGTTGAGATCTCCTTACTTGGGTTTACCCAGTCGCTCCAGGGCCTCCAGCTGCTTTTGCATGTCTCGAGAGTAAAAATCTACCATCTATGATAGCTGTTGATTCTGTTCCTGCAATATTTCAAACTGATGTCGCATCTCCTCTGTCGTCCTTCTCCTCTCCCTCTTCAAATTCTTTATAACACGATGACAACCTTCAACCAAATTCCACTCTGCAACCAACTGAGCTTTTAGCACCTGCACCTCATGGGATTTCGCAATTAGGCGATGCCCCATACTTGCGACAAATACTGCACTCTGCACGCTCAGTGTCATGGCATCACTCACCACCTGGTTGTCATCCCTCGTCCCCAACACGCACACATCCTTAGGAGTCATCGAACTCCTCGCAACTCCAATAGCAACATCGTTGTTAAGGAGTAAAGAGTCGGTTACGGTAACTGGTCCTCGTGAGGAAGCAAAGTAAGGCATCCACACAGGTGCAGCTCCTTGCCCCCATGTCTGTGTTGGCGGAGCTAGGTTGAGATCCAGCGAAAATGAAAAGGAAGACGCCATTTGATTTCTGTTTCCTCTTTCTTTTTCTGGCTCTCTTCTCTCTTTTCTTCTTTCTTCTCTCTCTCCTGCGTGGTTGTGATTTTTTTTCTCCCTTAGTTTCCTTGTATAGATGTCAATTATGACAAACCCTAGCCATTGTAGCTTCTACGCATTTTCTGATTTTTCTCGTGTTCCTCGAGCCCCACAGCCTTCTAGCTTTCCAACCGTCCCACCTAATTCGTTGCAACGGATGCATTCAGCAAAGTCATCCCGACTTTCCATGATGCCCGTAATTTCCACTTCGGAATCTGCAGTGCCTCTATCTGTCAACACGTCGCTCCGGCTTTGCTACCCGTGACTTACCAGGAGATGACATTAGGACCCATGTTTCAAAATCCAATTCACGTTTCATCCTAAATATATATAAAAAATTCAATTAAGAAAAAAATTAAAACGTGTGGGCTTCAGAATTCATTATGGGTCGAGTTTCACCTTTGTTTGGGTTTCAAAGTGGGTTAATTTCATAGTGGGTTGGGCTTAAAAAATGGTTTGGGTTTTAGTTTGCATAAGCCTGTGTGATTAGGGGTTACTGTTTCCTTCTTCTTCTTTTGTTTTGGTTTGTTTGTTTGTTTTTATAATTTTATAATATTTTATTTTATTTATTTTTGTATTTGAATTATTGTATTTTGTGATATATATTTACTTTAGTACATTTCATTTGTGGTTATGACATTGCTTGTTCCTATGTTTTAAACGTTGAGGACAATGTTCATTTCTAGGTTTGGGGGTATTGGAGTTTAGCAAGTAAATTTGGTTTTTCTTTAAAAAAAAATTAAAATTTTTGCTTGTTTTTCTTTTTTATTTGAGTCTTGTTTTGTTTTGTTTTTATTTTGAGTCACTTTCCGAACACATATGATGAGATTGTTATAAATGTTTGCATGACTTAAATGAAAATTGGATTTCATTTTATTTTATTCTTAAAAAACATTTAATAAAAAAATATATATATATATATATATATATTTAAATGGTATTGTTCTAGCATGATATGTTTGAAACCTTCTTTACACTTGCCATTAAAGGATTTGCATGACCCAAAGAATTGTATCAAGCATAAATAAAACTTGTATAACTATATAATGTGAGCTTTTGAGCCTTGTGCTTCATTTCATGAGTGTTATACACGTACTCTTATTTTCTTGTCATCAAAGTTGTTGTTTGATCTCATTATTCATTAATTTGGTTGAACACTTAAAAATCATTTTGGTTACATGACATTTAAGAAATGATATTAAGGCCCTCTTTGGATCGTATGTGCCTTTCAAGCTAACCATATGCATGCTTAAGCATGATTTTCCATTGTTAACCATTTTGAGCCTACATGTAAACCTTTTCCTTCATTTAACCAACTATATTTTCTCACCTTAGCCTGAAAAACAAGTATTTACCTTTCTAAGGAACTCATGAGCTTTAATTGGGATGTGTTTTTCATATTAAGTTTGGGAAGGGGGGTTACATTTCGAATATATATATATATATATATATATTCACACAATTGGTGAAAGAAAAAATAATGTTGTGATTAAGTGGTGGTTGATTGAAATTTCGTTTTTGGGTTCCTTAAAAATAAATTGGTGGTTGTTCAATTAAAAGAAAGGTGTGTGAATCAATGTAAATGGAGGCATAAGGAGTTTTGATCATGTAAAATATATATATATATAATCGTGATGATTCAAAGTCTTGAAAACAATTGTTTTATGCTCTTACATTGTGAGTTCCTTGGACTTTGTATTATCCATACCTTTCAATTCTCACTCACCTTACTCCCTTGACCACATTACAACCTATGTTAAAGACCTAAATTGATCATGAATGTCATGTGGTTGAATTGCATCCATTTTCCTACTTTTAAGTGTTTGGCATCCTTCTTGAGATCATATATAAGTTCTTCATCTTTCTATTGCGAGTCAAGTCCCTTATGGTTTAACTCTAATCTCATGTTTACAACTGAGTGATGCCTTGTAGCCCTCTTCTGAGTGATTCATTTGTGAGTGGACAACTTTGGTGAGATTTGAAGTTGAATTTGTGCTTTGTATTATTTTGGAAATTGAGTAAAAATTGAGATTGGGGAATTTGTTGCATTTGGCTATCACACTACTACACTTTGAGCATGTTGTGTTTTGAACTTTGCCGCATTGTGAATGATGTCTAAAACTGAGTTTTTATTGTTAAAACTTTTGAGTCATGTGCATGAGTCGTTTCTATTTAGAAAATGTTTGGAAATATTGTTTTGAGTTTTTTTTGTTTTGTTTTGTTTTTGTTTTTGTTTTTGTTTTTGTTTTTGTTTTTGTTTTTGTTTTTGTTTTTGTTTTTGTTTTTGTTTTTGTTTTGATTTTGTTTGTTGTGCTTAAGGACTAACAAAATCTAATAAGTTTTCTAACCACTTTGTTTTTGTAGAGTCAGTAAAACGTTTGTGGGTATCATATCTGTTAAAACCTCAGGAAACACAACTCCTCCTACTAGGGATGCCTAGAGGTTTAAAGGCTTGTTGAATGCACTGAATTAGGCCTCATCATTTGGCCTGCGGGCTCATGGGCCGATGGGGGCCCGCCCGACCCATCGAAAAAAAACCCGGCCCGACCCGTTATGGGCTTTAAGATGGCCCGGGCCGCCTTGGGTTGGGCTGGGCTTGGGCTTAGGTGTTTGAAGCCCAATCCGGCCCATAAGCCCGGCCCGATTAAGTCCGAGAAAGCCCAACCAGGTCCGCCCACAAAAGCCCGGCCCGTTAGGCCCATATATATATATAGCCGTTAGGGGCTGGCTGTGCTTGTTTCTGGGAAAAAAAAAAAAAGATAAAGGGAAAGGCCCAATAGCCATTTAGGTCAGACAGCCCTATACAATGCCTCTATATAAAAGAGGCATTATCATATTCAGATCTGTCTAAACCTAGCGCCGCACCCACTTCACTCTTCCGACTCCCTCTTCCTCTTCAGCTCTGTCTTCCTCTTCATTTCTCTTTGGCTATCTCGATTCTCAACCTCTTCATTTCTCTTCGGCTCTCTCTCTCCTCATTCGATCTTGTAGATCCAAGTCCAAGAGAAACTAAGATTGCAGATCGAAAACAATGATCCAAGTCCAATAATCCATGTATCCATCTTGAATTCTTCTTTCGGCTAAGATCTCTCTCTTTGATCTTATTTGTGTGCAAGAGAAACTGAGGTTATGAGAAGTTCATCTCTATCCTTTTGCTAAAATATGTTTGCTGTACAGAAGTTCATCTCTTCCTTTTGTTGTTATTGTTTTTATGTTTAGCTCTTGGTTTACGCAGTTCCAAATTCCTATATTTATATAGAAACATGAACAGAGTCTTAATTTGAATATTTGGCTTAATCGTAGTGAATATTTTATTTTTATTTTTGGTGGTGGAAGCTGGATGTTGAAATTAAAAGAATTTCAAATCCAGCTCTTTATTTTCAAAACGGGTATTTTACTTAAGGGGGAATTTATTCATTTCCTAGAGTTTTTAGCTGCAGTGGTGTCTTATGATTAAAAGATTTGATCATTGAAGCTAAATCTATTCTTGAACTAGACTTGAAGAGTTGCTATGTGGACTCAACGAAAATGTTAAAGTTTTGCTTGTGAAATTTGTAGTTTTACTCCATTCTGTCGGTGGGTTCTAGTTGTTTTGGTTTAATTTGTGACGAGCAGGAAAATTTCGAGAGGTGACGCTTTTGATAAATATACCTAGTCTAACTGGTTAATAGTCTAATACAGCTTTTCAATTTCTGTAAGTTACATTTTCTGCGGTGGTAAATGAGATTGATGCATATGGAATCTATATTCTTATCCTGTTTTCTTGCAATCAATATATACATGGACATAACTTTTTGTGTACCCTGATATGGAATGTGCACGGTGGAAGGAAGCTGGTGCCTGCTTTGCTTTACGCAGTTCCAAGTTCCTATATTTATATATCTTCACTTGCAAATATCATATCAGCCCAACACAATTTGACAGAAAGTGACTAAATCGATTAACATTCTTTTCTTTACAGAGCTTTTCAATTTCCCAGCTCTGTTAAATTTATGTATTATTTG
Source organism: Prunus avium (assembly GCF_002207925.1). The sequence goes on from NW_018922503.1 coordinate 64,110, forward strand.
TTTTCTTATGAAATCAATTTCCCAACTCTGTTAAACTTTGATTATTAACGAGTTCTTGGTTTATTTTGCAAGTGTTAGTGCTGCAAAAGTAAAGCTTGTGCTCTGCTGTTTATCAAGTAACACTTTCCATTTGTCTTTATTTTTCTTAATATCATCAAAATGGATGCTTCTAGTGCGTCACCTTTGCTTGAAAGTACAAATGATTCCAATACCCCTTCAGAGTCACGTAGTGCATCTAGATTAACAAGTAAAGTTTGGTCTTTTTTTGAAAGGGGTTAACAAAATTGAAAGTGGTAAACCAGTAATTAAGGCTAAGTGTGTTATTTGTAATACTTTGTTGGCTGGTAATTCTAGTGATGGTACTAGTCATTTATCTCGTCATTTAAAAAAGCATGAAGATGCACAAGCTAGGGTAAGTCCAGGTCAAATGTTATTAAATGCTGATGTTGCTGGAAATTTGACTAATTTTGTTTATGATCATGATGTTGCTCGTAAAGAACTTGTGGATTTTATTATTAGAGCTGAACTGCCATTTAAATTTGTTGATAGCCATGATTTTAAAGGATTGATTCAGCGTGCGTTCTGTCCTCAATATAAAGGATTTTCAGCCTCTACATGTAAAAGAGATGTGCTAAAAAAATTTGATCTTGAAAGGATTAATTTGCTTGCTGTTTTTGAAAAACTTGATTCAAAAATCTGTTTAACTTCTGATGTTTGGTCATCACGACAGAAAATGGGTTATATGTCACTTACTGCACATTTTATCGATAAAGAGTGGTGTTTGAATAAAAGGATAATTTGCTCACGATAGAAAATGGGTTATATGTCACTTACTGCACATTTTATCGATAAAGAGTGGTGTTTGAATAAAAGGATAATTTGCTTTAAAATGATTGAGTACCCACACACCGGAGAGTCACTTGCAACTCATATATTTGATGAATTGTTATCTTGGCACATTCACAACAAAATATTTACTCTATCATTAGATAATGCATCAAATAATGATTCAACTGCAAGTATACTTCCATCAACCCTTTTGCTGGATTCTGTGCATGAAAAGTTGTTTCATGTACGATGTTGTTGTCATATATTGAATTTGATTGTGCAAGATGGACTTAAAGTTTTATCTCCGTCTATTGATAAAATTACTGATATTGTTCGTAGCATGAATTCATCTAACAAGAGACATGAAATTTGGGTGAAATGTTGTAGTGATTTCCATATGGGAAAGAAAAATATAGATATTGATGTGCCTCATAGGTGGAATTCAACGTATGAGCTTTTACATGTTGCTATAAAGTTTGAATTTTCTGTTTTTAAGGATGCTTTGACTGAAATGAAAACAAAATTTGACAAATATTGGAAAGAGTTTCCTATGGTTTTTTGCTTTGCTACTATTATGGACCCTAGGTTTAAATTATTTGCAAGTGCTGAATGGCACATGATAGGTATTGATCAATTAACCATTGACTCAAAAAATTTAGCTATAAAGACTTTATCATTTCAGTTATTTGATATCTATAAGAAGAATGTAATTCCTGATGTGGTTCAAAATGTGCAAAATGTTGTTGCAACTTCTACTAGCCAAACTCCTGGTTCTATATCTGTCCCTATAATGAGAAATTTCTCTATTGAAGGCTTGAAAAGGAAAAAGCTATCTTCTTCTTCTTCTTCTTCTTCTTCCACCAACACTTCTGAATTACAATTTTATCTGGATTTACCAACAATAGAAGTTGTTGATGATAATCAATTTAGTCTTTTGGGTTGCTGGAAAAATAATCAATCATTATACCCTATTGTTTCCCTCATGGCTCGAGATTTGCTAACTATTCCAGCTTCTACTGTAGCATCAGAATCATGTTTCAGTGCAAGTGGTAGAGTTGTATCGGAGAAAAGGGCCAGTTTGAGTCCGAGTACAATAGAAGCTTTAATTTGCTTGAAAGATTGGGCCTTGGCAGATTCAAGAAAGCAAGATGCATCGGTAGATGAGCAACGAGCTAAAGAATTAGTGAACATTAGAGCATCAAGACCAGATTGGATGGTAGACAGTGAAGTTGAGATTGTTGGTGAATCTGAAAATGAGACCATTCCAAGTTGAAATGTTATATATATAATAGGACTATATTTTATTTTGCAAGCATTGGATTTTAATTGTAGTAACAGACTTTGGGACATTATCATGCTTTTGAGTAAGCCTTCAGTGAAGCTTTTGATGAGATTGTGAGTGAATCTAATTTGATTATGCATAACTTGGTTGTATTAGATTGTGATTTTGTAAGACCATTTGTTTAGAAGGGTATAATTTTAATGGTTGTATAAGATTTGTAAGACATTCACATTTTGTGAGCTTCATACTTTAATCGGAATGAAATGAATTTCATAAATTTGACTTTTTTTATTAGTAAGCCCATTTCGGCCTTGCCCGATAAAGCCCATTAAAGCCCAGCCCATGGATCGGGCCTGGGCTTTGATTTATTGAATAAAACCCAGCCTTGTTTGGCCCGTTAATATTCATTTACTTGTTTGAGCCCGGCTCGGTCCGGCCCAAGCCCGTTAAGTTTGGGTTGGGCTTGCCCGGCACGGCCCATTGATGAGGCCTACGCTCAATGTAATCGAGTTACCTACGAATGTGGTCTAATTAACTTCTTGTTTTGTTTTTCTCTTTATTTTTCCTTTTGTTTTGCTCGAGGACTAGCAAAATCTAGGTTTGGGGGTACTTGATCGGTGCATAATTACATATCATTTTGTACCCATCTAGCTAGCTTATGATTTGGATATGTTTTTTAGTTAAACTTATGCTTTTGACCCTCTTTTATCTTTGTTTCAGTGTATTAAGCTTGGAGGCTCATTTAATGCATTTTGGAGTCAAGTTAGCTTAAAATTGTGTTTGCAGATCAACCAACTTCATAGATTGGACTGTACATGCTCAGGAAGAACCAGCTAATAAGCTATACGTCATTAGATAGATGTTGAAGTCTAGTTTTCTAGAGCATTTTACGGTTCATGATTCTGAATCTCTAGAGGAAGTTATGCAAGTTTTGGCAACTTAAGGTGAAATTCGGCAGAATATGCGTTACTGTGCCAAAACTGACATTTGAAGGCCTTTCCAATTTTTTCTTGAGCTGGGCTGCATATCGTTGGAAATATAAGACAAAGAGCTTCAAGATCCATATTTTTCCAGACTTTTTAGAATGAAGGAACAAGCCCAAAACGAGCCCACAAGAAGACTGCAATGCATTGTCATGCATGACATATGCATGAGCTAATTATTTTTGGTGGGGAAGTTAGGTAAAATTGGTGAAGTGGGTGTTGTAGGTAGAATCAATACTCAATTCAGATTTTTACTTCCTTTAGGACTATAAATAGTAACGTTTCCCAAGTCTTCAAACACACCCCAAGGGGGGGAGCTCTCAAACACCTCTCTAGAGCTCCTCTCCCTTCTCTTCCTCTCCCTTCTTTTCCAAAATTCTCCAAGTTCTTAAACACCTCTCTCTTCTCTTCCAAAATTCTCCATGTTCTCAAACACCTTTCCTTTCTTTTCCAAAATTCTCTATGTTCTCAAACACCTTTCCTTTCTTTTCCAAAATTCTCCAAGTTCTCAAACACCTCTCTCTTCTCTTCCAAAATTCTCCATGTTCTCAAACACCTTTCCTTTCTCTTCCAAAATTCTCCACGTTCTCAAACATGTTCTCAAACACCTTTCCCTTATCTTCCAAAATTCTCCATGTTCTCAAACACCTTTCCCTTCTCTTCATCAAATTCTCTAAGTTCTCAAACACCTCTTCCTTCTCTTCCAAAATTCTCCATGTTCTCAAACACCTTTCCCTTCTCTTCATCAAATTCTCTAAGTTCTCAAACACCTCTCACTTCTCTTCTCCTCAAATTCTCTAAGTTATTCTTTAATGTTCTCAATTTTTGTAATGAAACCCTTTTGCTTCTTAGTTGTAATTTATTTTTCATTGTCATGTAAATTCTTTTCTTAAGTTTTCAAGTTTGATTAGTTTACAAGTTTCAATTATGGTTCATGTTCTTATTCATTATGCTTAAAAGTTAATATGCTTGTTTGAATTATTGATCACCATTACAACTTGTATGTTAGCTATTTTGGTTTGAATTAAGAGTAGACACCATGCTTTAATTCGAATTGAACTATGAATAGGAAGAGTATGTATGGACATTCGACAATAGGGATTAGATACATGCTTGGTTGTTTAAAATATTCTTCTATGCTTAATGGATTTCTATTGCTTAATTTTAGATTAGACAACAGATGATCAAATTAGGGAATCAGGAATACAAGGTTAGAACCAGACACCATGGCTTAATCATACTTTAGCTATAATGAATCTGTGAATCTAAATTGAACTTGATAACTTATTTGCTTGAGTTTAGTTTCTTTTCTTTCTTTCTTGTTTTGTGTAGGGAAACTAAATTGGATCATTCAATCATCAATCCCCGTGGAATCGACCTCGCACTTACATATGCCAAACTACCAACGGCTCGTGCACTTGCAAGTATCACAAGTTCAGGATGCAGCTGAATCCATTTTGGTGCAGCTGAATCGACGCAACAATAACTAATAGTTTAGGTCACCTGTTTGAGCAAACAAAGTACTGTAAAAAGAACAAAATAGTTTACCAACTTCTTCCTCATTGGTTCGATAGTTCCCATATTCATCCATGATACCATTAATGGTATTATTACGGGAACAAGATTTTGCTCACTCATATGAAAGAACCTTGTATTACAATCACCGTATTTAAGCCAAGAGACCTTGGAACGTTGCTGCCAAAAAATTTCTTCCTTTTCTAAAAGAGCATCTAAGGTGTGCTCTAAACGTTTGAGACGAGGAAAATAGTGAGAAGGTTGACACAAAAGCCTGAACCTCTGCCATCTCATTCTTCACTCCTTTAATCATCTTATTAATATTTCCAAAGACATTGCGATTCCTAAGCTGAAAAATACAACAACACTCTAGAAACTAATGAGAAAATCAAAAAGCATAGCAAACGCAAAAAGTGCCCACAATACTAACATACCACACAATACAAAAGGCCTGAGAAACAAACACCAAAAGAGCATGTACTTCGCTGCCCTCTTATCCGACCGAAGGCAACACCGCCCCCAAAACAACGTCGTTCGCAAAGTCAACCTGGGGATCCAACCTTCAGTCTGTTGAGATTGACTCTTGCCAAATCTGGTAAGGTTTTGCTCCAATGGGTAAAGCTAATTTCAAAAAGTCCACCCAATCGGGTAAGGTTTTGCTCCAATAGGTAAACCAAAGTCTCCACTATTCAAGAAGTGTAGCAAAGCTAATTTCAATTCAAAATCTCCTCTATTCATGCAGATCCCAACCTTTCAAGGTCCTCCACCCACTCAAGACCACCATACCTATTTCATTTGCATACCCAAAATGACATCCCCCAACCTCCCCTTTCTCCGTCTCTACAATTCTCACCAAGAAAGATACCCTCAAACAAGAAGAATCAACAAAACCCAGTTTCAATTTCAAGTCCTACATACTCCAAAACCCATTCGCAGGCCATGCCAGCGGCGTGCGTCGTTGAGATGATCCACACCATGTCGTTTATCCACAATGACTTGTCGTGTATGGAGAACGACGAAAAGTTGTAGGTAGAATCGTTGTACATTTGTTCATGAAGTTGGCAAAGAAGTCGTAGGTGGTGAGGCTATTTGTTGGATGATGCTCTCTAAGGGTGGGAACAATTGGGGTTTGTGAAAAAACAGAACCTAAAGTAGTGTAAAACAAAATACACTAGCCCAAGATCAAACAACACACTTGTGAAGAAGAACAAGCTAGAAAGATAAGTAACAATACTCCAGTAGAATCACTACTCAAAAACTGAGTTGGGGTTACTAAAGAGAGATACACAACTTGAGTCTATTTGTATCTGACAAAGACACACAAGCTAAAAAATATATAGCTGGAGCTAATGGAAGAGACCAAGGGACACTTATCCCAACTAACAGATAACATTGATAAATGAAAAAGTAAGTGACCATTCAGTGCTCCAAAAAAAGCAACTTTAATATTCAACACTCCCCCTTAAAGAGATTTTGTGGAGAGCAGTCCAATTTTTAAAGAAGAGCTTCAAATGGTCCCTTTGAATGAGCCTTGAATCTGTCTACATTTGCATCAGCTTTCCTCTTCAATTTAGAGATGCATTTACATGTGATAAGATGCACTTTTTCAAGTTTAGGCACAGAGTCCCAAGTCTCATTTTTAGCAAGGTTTGCCATTCCTTCATCCATGGCATGCCTCCATTCTTTAGCATCATTATCTTCTTCATAACAATAAAGTTCCTCATCATCAACTCCACATGCAAAGAAACATGAATATGTGCTTGTAAAGTTCTCATCTCGATACCTAGCAGGTTTCACAATTGCTCTTCTTGGCCTTTGATTTGTTTCATGATCGTCTCCTTGTGAAATATTTCCATTTTGCATCCCTTCTTCATTTGGACAACAAGGACTCCCCCTTTCACCTTGCTATACAATAGATGGATGATGATAACCAACTGGAGAACTAGAAGATGTTGGCAACTTAACTGCAGCAATTTTGTGGAAGTTCAATTTATCATCAGTAGAGACACTTTGCAGATCATAATATGATGAGATTTCATCAAATACCACATCTCTTGAAACAAAAAAATTATGGGTTTCAGGATCCAAACATTTCAAGCCCTTCTTCCTTACATCATAGCTTTTGCATCCAACTTACTTCTCCTTGACTCAGGAACATGGACATAACAAATTGAGCCAAAAACTCTAAGATGCTTCACAGTAGGCTTTTCTCCAAATATCATCTCATAAGGACTCTTCATATTGTTTGGACTGAGAAACGATTGATTATGTAAGCTGCAGACATCATACCCTCTACCCACAAGGCTTTGGGTAAATTTTTAGATTGTAACTAGCTCCTACATGTCTCCACAAGATGTTGAATTTTCCTCTCAGCAACTCTGTTTTGCTGAGGTGTTTTAGCACATGTGATCAATGCATAATTGTGTATCATTTTGTAGCACTCTACCCTATTGTTTGGTTATGTTTTAAAGTAAAACTTGTGCTTTTAATTTATTTTGTGTTTGTCATTTAGTTCATTGAGCTATAGATACCACTTGAGGCATTTGAAGTAAAATGGTGCAAAAACGTGTAAAAACTGAAGATTGAGTTAGAAATTCGTTTCGGACGTATCTTCTTCATCCGACCTTGGATTGGGCCAAATGACATGTGGTTGGAAAGAAGACATTTTGAACTTGAATATGGTGGGCTCAAAGTCGTCATTGATTAAGCAAAACCCAATTCGCGAGCCCAAGAAGTTGTTGGTCATTCTGACCTAAGCATGAGCTATTTTGTGGCTTGGTCATGATGAGCTATGCATAAGCTATTGTTTCTAGTGGGATTTGTTGGTGAAGTGCAATAGCCAAATAAGAAAAGAAACTAATTTCAATTAGATTGGTGTGTTAGGTGTTGTAGGTAGAAGTCATATTCAATTCAGATTTCCCCTTTCCCTCTCCCTATAAATACCACTTCCATTCCAAAAACTTTCATCAATCACATCCTGGGATTGACAGTCCCTCTCTTCCATTTCCCAGAAGTTCACCCATCCCAGCACTACTCTCACATATCACTCAAACATTCATCAACCACAACCTCATACACTTCTCCCACATATCACTCCATCCTCCACCTTCCCATCATTTCCCAAACACAATCCATACAATCCACACCATCTACACCACTCTTCATCTCTAGCTGCAACATACATGGTGAAAGCTGTGAGGAGTTCTTCAACAACATAATTCATTCTTCACGGGTTTGTCTTACTCTCTCCATGTTTATTATGATTCAAATGTATTTTCCATTAATGGGGTGTAACTAATTACCATAGCTAGGGTTTCAATGTAGCTTGACAAGACAGTTTCATGTTTTCAAGTTAATGTTACTCTTTGTTTATTAATTCTAGTTTTCTGGTCTCATTCACTTGTTCTTAGTTGAATCTTTATGCTTGTTTTGATAGCTGGCCACTACTAAAACTTGCATGTTGGTTGTCTAGTTCAAGTTTGCATAAACACCATATGACTCTTGAACTTATTAGTGAATGAGTGGGTATGCATTTAGGACAAACACCATGTTTAAATGTTTACTTGGTTCCTCAGTGTTCTTCTTAAGCTTAATGGATTCAGATTCATGGTTTAGACTAAACACCATAGCTAAATTGTGTATTCTGAGTACTTGATTAAAACCAAACACCATGTGGACAATCATATATAAGAAAGAACGAACTCCATAAATTGAATTAATCAACTTGGATGATTGTTAACTTGTAGCTTGAAATTGGATTGTCATGGTGAAGTTGAACCCCTAGTGCTTGTTTCATTGCCTCTAAATTTTTCTTAAAAAATCTACTTGCTGGTCACTTGCAAGCATTCCCCTTTAGTAGTTTTCACTCCAAACAAACTAAACTCAGCCTCATTTAAATTATGTTTAGTCTTAGGGTTACTTGTGAGTCTAAGTAGTAGTAGTAAGTGTCTTTCATTCAAGCCTCTGTGGAACGACCTCGTTCTTGCATTCTTATACTATATGATTGGTTCGTGCACTTGCGAGAAATAGATAGAGTAAAATCTATACAACAACATGATAGTTGTTTCCTCATGCCAAGTTGTCAACAAAAATTGAAGAAATCATTTGAGATAAACTCTCCTCCATTATCTGTTTGGAAGCGCTTAATTTTTAAGCCAAAAAACACCTTCCACCGTCTCTTTAACCTCGTGAAACTTGGAAAGAGCATCTGATTTCTGTTTTATAAAATAAACCCATGTATATCTTGAATAATCGTCAACAAGAATGAACATATATGTAGAACCAAAAAAAGAAGGGGTTCTTATAGGTCCAAACAAATCACTATGAATACATTCTAAAGGAGCCTTGCTTCTAGATAAAGATTTGGTGAAAGGAAGACGATGAGCCTTTCCAAATTGACATCCTTCACAACTTTCTTTTTTGGGAAAAGTTGTCAAGTTTGGTAAACTATTAACCAAAGTTTTCTGAACCACAACTTTCAGTTTATCTATATTCACATGCCCCAGCCTAGCATGCCATAAGGAAGCATTTTCATTGCAACTCACTTTATCAATATACGATGAAGATGCAGATAAAACAAAAGTATCTTTTACCCTTTTACCAGTGTGGACAACATCTGCCTTTAAATTCTCAACATTCCGAAAAATCTTCACATCATTTGGTCCAAATAAAACATAATGACCAGTATGCACGACATTTGCAACTGAAAATAAATTTTTCTTCATTCACAGAACTTGAAATACATTTGTCAAGGTGATAGAGTCGTTACCTCTATTATTGACAAAAATAGCGCCTTCCTTCTTAACCTGATGAATTGTGTTGTCCGCTGTTACCATGGTTTCTTTTCCTTTATGTGGCTACAACCCAGAAAACTTTGACTCATCACCCGTTAAATGGTGGCCACAACCAAAGTCTACAATCCATTCATCTTGAAGATTAGTAGATGCCAATACATCTATGGTTTTAGTTTCTGCCAAAAAACATTTCCCCCAATTCTCTTCATCTTCATCGTGGACATAGTTGTGAGAATCACCACTTTCGTGGATTGAATTGCCTTCATTCAGTTTAACACAACACTACTTTATATGGCCAATTTTTCCACACTGAAGACATATAAAATTCTTCTTATTTTGTTGACGGAGGATTCACCAGAACTATCCTCATGCTTCTTGAATACCTTGTTAGTTTTGAAATTATTTTTCCCATTTGTGAAGGGTGCTTCTCTAATGTTACTTGAAATAGAAACTCCAGCCATTTGACTAGCTAGAGATTCTTGAGAAGACAACAAATTCTCAAACTCTTCCAAGGTGGGTCATTGATTCCATCCTTGGATTGATGTCACAAAAGGAGTGTTCTCCTTTTTAATCCACGAATTATGTGCCGCCTTATTCGTGCTTTTGAAACTAGCTCATCTAAATCTAACAAGGAAATATCCAAGCACAGATTTTTAATCTTAAAGAAAAACTGAGAAATTGAGAGATCACCTTGAGTTGAATTTGCCAATTTGTTCTCTAGCAATTGTAGCCTTCCAATATCCTCTTTGTTGAATTGTGTGTTAAGAGTCTCCCAAATATCATTGGATGACTTACTTAATGATATGTTCAAACAACCCATGAGAAACAGATCTCTTCAACACAAACTTAGCCTTAGCATTTCTCTTTGTCCACTTTTTCAATTCTTCAGGCTTGGTTGTATTAGAACTACCAATTACATCCCAAAACTCTTCCCCTACCAAATAAGACTCCATACACGATCTCCAAATCATGTAGTTTGACTGGTTGAGCAGCTCTATGCCAAACATAGTAATCCGATTTGAAGAATCCATCTATTGCAGAACCACCAGCTGATCTTCTTCACCAATGGGATGAACCACACAGCCACTACCACCCTTGTGGCTCTGATACTATGTGAAAAAACAAAACCTAAGTAGTGTAAAACAAAATACACTAGCCCAAGATCAAACAGCAACTTTAATATTCAACAGGGTCATATTGCTTTAGTGACTGAGTGTTCAGCTACCAATTGGAAGAGTTGGAAGGTCTATTAGTAAATCTACATATAAGGTGGGCAATAAGGATGCCAATGTCGTTCAAGATGCATCCTGTAAATGTAGTGATTTTCCTATTATAAATGAGGTAACATTGGTCGATTGTGATGCTCTGGGTTTGATGGACAAGGCGATGGGGAGTAGGAGGGGGGTGATGTGTGGTGGGAATTATTTTTTGGGTAATTTTTACTTTACTACAGTAAAAATTACCAACTTTTAGAGTTCGATACTTCAATTTTTTTTCGTCTCAATTGTATACACAAAGTTGATTTTCTTACCATTTTCATACATGTCGTTAGTCTTTCTGTTAACAAGTTTGTTAACTGCTTATGTGGCAACAAATGTGCCATGTAAGACTCAGTCATATGATGCCACGTGGTCCACATATATTATTCAATAAATAAATATTAATTAATTAATTAAATTTAAAATTAAAAATTAAAAACTAAAAACAAAAATCCCTCTCTCTCTCTCTCTCTCTCTCTCTCTCTCTCTCTCGTGTGCAAATTCAAAAATTGAAAAAGAAAAAAAATTTCTAACACTTCGCATTTGGGGGGTGGGGTTGCGGGTGGGTTTTGCGTTTTGCGGGTTTGGGGGTGGGTTGTGGGCTTGGTTGGGCTCTGGGTTCTAAAGGGGTGGGAGGAGGAGGATGGGGGGAATGGGTTGCAAGAGGAGAGAGAGAGAGAGAGAGAGAGGATCTGGATGGGTCTCGAGTGGGGCTGGGGGTGGATCTCGGGTGGGAGGGTGGTTGTATGATGGCGTTGGGCTTGGGGGTGTTATGGGTAGAAAGAAAAATAGAGGGTAAGAGAAAGGAAGAGAGGGAGAGCGGAAGGGAGCAGGTCAGGGAAGGAGGGATTGGGGGTTGGGTCGAGGAAGTGGGGGTCTGTGAGGTTGTGTTGGTGGGGTGTAGGAATGGCAAAAATCCCCGTAAGGGCGGGTCCCCGACCCTAATGAGGGGAGATTTCGGGGCCCAACGGGTAACGCGTATGGGGATCCCCAAACTTGAAAATCCCCCGATGGGTATGGGGAGGGGATGGTATTGGCATCCCTATCCCCGAACCCGACCCAAAAATATATATGTTTATATTTAAATAAATAAATATATAATTATAATATTTATGTTTAACCCTAAGTTAACCTCCCTCTTCTAATTCTTCCTAATATTCTCTGGATTTTCATATTGATGTGATTTTGAATAGTTGAGTTGAACTTTATAGTTAATTTGAATGTGTTGAATGATAATTTAATATGAAACTTAATGTTAAAATGTATGATAAATATTTTTTATGCAAAAACAATCGGGGATTCGAGGCGGGTATGGGGGATAGTCCCCCGAC
>NW_018922503.1:76241-116068 GCF_002207925.1 Prunus avium
GCGGGTATGGGGGATAGTCCCCCGACGGGGACGGGGACGGGGATTCCCCGAAACCTATTAAACGGGGATTGGTTCGGGGATGGGGGCGAGGATGGAGAGCGGGGACGGGGATAGTATTGTCATACCCGGCCCATTGCCATCCCTAGTGGGGTGGGGTGGATTAGAGGGGTCTATGAACCCTTAGGGTTGGTTGGGTTCTAGGTTCGATGGGGGCAGAGGGTGAGAGGAGAGAGAGCAAGGAGAGAGGGCTAAGAGAGCAAGAGAGGGGGATTTTTTTTTTAAAAGTTTTTTTAATTCAATTATTTAATAATGTTTATTTATTTAATAGTATATGTGGACCACGTGATATCATATGAGTGAGTCTACGTGGCATATTTGTTACCACGTCATTAGTTAACAAACTTGTTACCAGAAAGACTGACGGCATGTATGAAAATGGTAAGAAAATCAACTTTGTGTATATGACTGAGACGAAAAGAATTTTATGTATCGAACTCTAAAAGTCGATAAACTTTACTGTAGTAAAGTGAAATTACCCTCTCTTTTTTTCAATTTTAAGATTTTATTTTGTTTTTTTTATGTCTTTAATATTTATTTTTAAAATGAATGAATTCTTAATAATTTGTTGACTAAATTACCCCTCTACAACTAAAAGATCTTAGCAAAAATTAACAAAAGTTGAGGATTGTCCTTGAATTGAATCAAATTGAAACTACATAGACAAAATAGATCAAATTAACAGGAATCAAAGTGATAAAAGTGGCAAACTAGGAGAATCAAAAGTGACTTTTTGCTATTAAAAAAAAAAAAAAAGTACTCTATACAATACTCACTTGAAAAAAGTCTGAGTTAGAATTGATACACCCCTAGGGTTGGGTCATTCTCTCCTCCATTTCGAGTCGCTCCTCTCCTTCTTCCATCTCGATTACAGCGGCTCCTCCTCTCCAGCGGACAATTTCCGGCGGCTGCATCTCCTCTCTTCTCCTCTTCTCCAACGGGTAAGCCTCCTTCTCCTGTCTTCTATCTCCTTAAATCTCTCTCTCTCTCTCTCTCTCTCTCTCTCTCTCTCTTAATTCGATTTTCTTCGAAATTTTGTCAGTCTCAGTGCCGTGTCTCAGTCCTCTCCAACGGGACAATTTCCGGCGGCAGATCTTCTCTCCTCTCCGACGGGTAAGCCTCCTTCTTCTCCTTCTTCTATCTCCTTAAATCTCTTTTTCTTAACTCGATTTTCTGTTATCTCTTTAACTAATTCTTGTAGTTCTCTATGATAGGAGAGGGCCGAATTGTAGTAATTTTTTCTTTCGTCATTCGAAAAACATAATTTTGTCTAAGTTTGAATCCAGAGTTCATGCTTTTTGCCTTCATCCATATGAAAAGTGTTTTTGAATAGTCTATTGCCTAGAAATTATTTTAATGTCTTTTCCTCATATTGCATATATTGCCTTTAAAGATGTAAATGTAAAACCAAGTCTTTTCCTCATATTGCATATATTGCCGTTAAATATGTAAAACCATGTTTGCTACGAGTCGGAACCCAAAGTCTGCAAAACATTCAGGTAAAATCGGCGTTAATTTCTGTGCTTCTCTATGCTTTTGGTTTTCCATTCTAGGTTTTAGGGCATTCTCATGATCTAATTTCTCAACACCACCGTCTTTTTCTTTAACCACACTGATTTTTTGATCTTCAATTCGTCATCTTCTATTTGTTTTTTTCGTTTTATTTTCTGGTCATGAATTAAGCATTGGCATCTTTATTTGTTGTTTGGTGGGTGCGTAAAGAACAGAAGGAAAATAATGGAAAAGAAGAACACTTTTTCTTCATTGCAATTTGTTGAACTAGGGTTTTCTTAGTTGAAAAAGCAGCCGATCACTGTTGTCGAGTTTGGGTTTTGGGGAGGGATTGAAACACTGAACAGGGTGATGCAGTTTCTCAGCAACCCATCACTGTCTTAGTTGAAATCAATGAATTAATGCATTCTGGGGTTTTTTTTTTGTAGGGATTTGAGGAGAGATTAGCAATGCTCAAGGGCTCCAAGGGCAAGTGTGAGTCTCCATCTCACAAGCTCTTGAAGGAAAAAACAAAGACTCGATTGGAAGACCTTCAAGGGATGCTCACCAATGTTCAGGCTGCCAAGAAAGAGAGTGGAACTGATGACATTGTAATCTTGGTGGAACAAGCGAATCAGATGGTTCGGGAGTGGAGGGCCGAACTCAATGAGCCATCCCCAGCATCTTCTCTACTGGTGCGTTTCCTAATTTGGTGGCCGCACCAATTTTCCGCTTTCTATTCTGTATTCTGTATCTTTTGTGTGAACTAGTGTTAGGTAGATATATAAAATTTTATATGTGAATTCTGTAGGGTGGTAGCCTTGGATCATTTTGCGAGGAGGAGTTAGCTCGGGTCTTGAAACACTTAGATGAGGAAGATGATGCAACAAGTCCATTAAAGCAATTGCCACCATCTATGCCAGAATCCGATCTTCTAAACCTTCATTCGAGTAATATGTTGGCATTTAAAGAGGTGTATATTTTTCCCTGTTGTTAATATTATGTGTATATGACTGTTGTGCTGTATCAGCTAACTTTTCATTTGAAGTTCTTCTTTATGTGTTGTCATTTGGTCAACATAGTTTTCCCATTCTGTTTTGGAATGATTGTAAGGAAAAGATATTTTCAGCTAAATTTGACACTATATATTTCTTTGACTTATGAAGATAAATGATTACATGTCATACACCTTTCCCGACAACCAAATAGATTGAGATTTCTTCCTTCTTTCTTGGATTGTAATTGTTGATTGTCATCCTTTTTTATAACATCTTTTGCACTTCATGCTTTTGGTTTTGTTGGAGTGCCCAGAATTTGATTTTTTTTAAAGTTTTGCTCTTATTCATTGATTTGTCAGTATCATTTTATTTTATTTAATAAATTAAATTTGGTAAAGCTAATGGTCCTTTCTGTTTTCATATAAATTCTGAGAGGTAGCTTATTTAACACCCCTATATTTTAGATGGCGGATACTTGATTAAACTTTCCATTAGTTACAGTACAGCTTGATTCCTATCTACAGATATATTTTTTTGTTCTTTTTCTTTTTCATTAATTGACTTTGCAATTGTCTTATTCAAATCAATTTAGTAATAACTAAAAATCCTTTATTTTTAATGTTCGTATATTCTAAGAGGTGAATAATGCTCTAATGCAAGTGACCTGTAGTTTACTGAAGAAGTACATTTGTAATATTCAGGATATTTTGTGCAAGTTTCCTTTTTTTTTTTTAAGTCGAATGTGATACTTCCCATATTGGTTGCTTTGGCATCTAATTAATTATGAATGCTAGTAGTTCACCCAAAGTATGTGGCCGTGGAAAAGAAGATAAAAACCATGAATAACTTGAGCATATGATTTACTTTAGTATGATCGCAGAATGTAAGGGTAGGTATACTTGCGTCATGATTGATTATTCACGATCTCCCTGTGTGCCCAACTTTTCAGGAATTTTTTGTTTCTAAGGAACCTGAAGAAGATATATTTCAAGGATTTGACCAATGCTACACTGCTTCCAATTTGCAGAATACAATGATTGATAACTCAGATTTAACTACTCAATTAAAATATCATCACTTTGATTTTCATGGAGACTTAGATGAAGGGCTTTTCATTGAGGGCAACAATATCACGCAGTCTGAAGAGGATGTTGTGCCAAATGTTCTGCCAGATATATGTCCTCCAGTATCTGCTTTCTTGGGGCCAAAATGTGCTTTTTGGGAGTGTTCAAGGCCTGCATCAAATAGGTGCCAGAACTATTGCAGTAGTGGTCATGCTCTTTTGGCACTAAATGAAGGTCTTCTTGGAAGGCCTCCAATTTTGCGACCTGGAGGCATTGCTTTGAAGGATGGTTCACTTTTAGCCGCACTTAATGCTAAGACACAGGGGAAGGATGTGGGAATCCCCAATTGTGAAGGGGCTGCTACTCTAAAATGTCCATGGAATGCTCCTGGTTAGCCAGCATACTCTTTTTTTTCTTTCTCAATATTGTATTTTCCTTTTTGGTTTAGCTTGTTTGTTATCCACCATGAACATTTACAGCATCTCTCACTACTATCAACCTATTTATATTTTCTGTTTGGTTTCTTTTTCCTGTTGGCAGCCATTCTTTGGTTCATTATGATGTAGCTTGTTATCTTCTAATTTTTGACTGATTCGCTTTCAATATTGCAGAGCTATTTGATCTTTCCTTTCTTGATGGTGAAACAATTAGGGAGTGGCTTTTTTTCGGTAAGCCTAGAAGGGCCTTTGAGAGTGGAAATAGAAAGCAGAGGTCATTGCCAGACTATAACGGGCGTGGTTGGCATGAATCAAGAAAGCAGGTTATGAAGGAATTTGGGGGGCAGAAAAGGTCCTATTATATGGACCCACAGCCTTCAAGCGATAGAGAGTGGCATTTGTTTGAATATGAGGTCAACAACTCAGATGCCTGTGCACTATATAGGTTGGAGCTCAAGTTTGGCAGTGCAAAGAAAAGTCCCAAAGGAAAAGTATCAAGTGATCCGCTTGCTGATCTGCAGAAGAAGATGGGAAGGCTCACTGCTGAGGTTCCTACAGATGATGCAAGCAATGTTAAGGGGAAAGCTAGCACAAAGGCTGATGCTGGAAATGTTTTTTCTTCTCATAATCAGACAACGTCAACTACCTAAACCCTGATGTTTTGGAAATGTACATTTTGCTGAAATTCAAATTACTACATTCACCAAAACCTCTAGTGTTGTGGTTCATACAATCATATCGCCACAAATATGACCGACTATTATGGTACTTAGTTGGGAAAACTTGCCTGCATGTAAGAAGAATCTAACATTCTAGTTTGTCAAGTTTCCGCTGTGTATTGACGTATTGTTTGTGTTATTCTACCTTTTTGGGGTGGAGTGGACCTAGTGTCTTGATGCTGTCAAGTTCTCCTGCGTTATGCTAGATGGTTGCAAACTGCCTCAACTTCCAACTTCTGAAAGATCTTAACCATTGGGGTAAGGTCGACAATGATGCGAATAATTTATTGTAGTAAAGTGTACAGCCTGCTAAAATTACAGTAAATTTGTGATAATGTACATAATTGCTATTTCCTTCTGTGTTTAATGTTGGTATTGTGAGTTTTTAGTTTTTATTTATTCGTTTATTTTTTTTAAAAAATTTCTGTAATTTTCCGGGAGACGAGAACTTATGTTAGCCACTTTGAATACAAATGAGTAGCATAAGAAAAGATCTTTAGGATAACTCCCTATATTTTAAAGCATGTTAAAGGAAGAAATGAAAATGAAGGTAAAGGCCCACAAAAATAAAAAAAATAAAAAATAAAAGTAGAAGATGAATAATTCATGAAATGGTGGGATATCTTCTCAACACCTTATAATTTATGCATCATAATCCCTTCAAAATGAAAAATCATTTTCAGACCCAAAAAAAAAAAAAACTAACACTTCAAGGAAGCAAAATGGAGCTTCCATTTACTATTTTACTCTAACAAACGATACAACACATCTCCAAGTCAGCAGCAAAATGCAGGGACAACCAAAAAAACCTCCAACAATTTGAACTCACTCATGTCTTCAGATAATGGTCAGTGTCTTCTTTACTGCATAACTTTAGACTTATCTGGTTTTTCCTCAAAAATTTGATTATGAATAACACCATGCAAACGCCTAAAAAGCTGCTTCTTTAATGATTCAAAAGCCATGTCCAACATTTTTAGCTGTTCCATTGCATTCATATTGTACAGGAACAACCCATAGTAGAGACCAAAGCTATCTCCTGCCGTAGTCTCCACCAAACTCAACAAAGTCTTGTAACCATTTGTGTCGACTGCTGTCGATTTCAAACCCAACTTTCCCAGAACCCTTCCCACAGTGTGTGTAATGAATTGTGACGCTGCTGCATGCGTATCATGTTCTATGCAAGACATTTCAACCATTTTGCACCCTTCCCGTGCAAATATGTCCAGAAATTTGTTGCACCGTGATACTCTTGATTCGTCACCTCCAACCCTGACCTTGTCGTAAACAAAAGGAAGACCATTCCACCCATTTTTACCACTCTCTGGTCCAAACATAGGATGTGTACAGAGTATATCACAATCCAGCGGCAAATTTTGAAGTAACAGATTTTTTGGAAATTCTTTTACCGAAAGAACATCAACAAACAAAGTATTCTTCTTCAACCTTTGTAATGGCAATGACCTAAGGACTTTCTCAGTTGAAAGAATGGAAGTACAAATCAGTACTACTTCTGGAAGCTTTTCGAAAAGATCCTCTGCATTGGAGAAGTAAGAAACCCCTAATTTTTGAGCCACATCGGTGCAATCCGATCGAGAGTAGGCTAGAACTAAATGGCCTTGACGTACCATTGTTTTAGCGAGGAACTGACCAAAGTTTCCAAAACCAACAATTGCAATCTTGAGCGTTGAGTTGTTGTCAACAAAACGATCTGAAATCTGTGCTTTGTGGTCCTGTGGCTGAGCAGCATTCTGCCATCTGAAAAATATAAGTAAAATTATTTGTTAACAAATCACTGACATTAGCTACAAAAGTTTTAAAGTAGGTGTAGCAACATGGATCTTCTTTTATAGTAAGAAAATTATTATAAGATCTCTAATCCTTTAACAAATTTCTAATTATAAGATACTGTTGTTTTGGATCTGATATTTATTTTGGTTTTGTTTATTACAAGAGGTCATTGGAACTTTACCTCATAGCTTTTGATGTTGAAGAAGATACCAATGCAGTTCCTTGTTGATCTTCCTGCAAAGGTGCTGCTACTTTATCTGCATTGCCATTGCCAAACAATTGGTTTCCCACAAACTGGTGCAAATACCCAAAAAGCTGATTCTTCAGGGCATCAAAAGCCAAGCCCAACCTCTCCAATATCTCCAAAGCATTTTCGTTGTGCATAAACAACTCATAATACAAATCAAAGCTATCCCCAGAAGATGTATTCTCCACCAAACCCAACAATGCCTCATACCCTTTTGTGTTTATCGGCGTAGACTCCAATTTCAACGCCCCCAACACCCTCCCAACTGTGAGAGTGATAAACTGAGAAGCCGCAGCGTAATTGTGGTGCTCAGCACAGCTCATCTCCATCATTCTAATTCTAAACTCCTGTTTCTCAAAAATGCTTAAGATCTCGTGGCACTATGAAATCCCCAAAGTGAATAGCGGCGATTTTGATTTTGAGGGCTTTGGGCTTGAGAAATAGTTGAGTCTTTCGGAGTTGCCAGAGTAGGAGAGAGGGTGTTTCAATTTTTTTAAGTCCCAGCCGCCAACTTATGCAGTACGGACATTCAATCAGGCTGAAGCCTCGCAGTGTTTGACACGCGGACACGTGGACACACCCTAAACCCTACACGCCACTTGGATATGGTCAATGATCAAGACACTTTGGGCTCGTTTGGTACACCGTATTAGACTTCGGATATGAGTAAATAGTCCATGTCAGGTGTTTGGTGTCAACTTGTATTATTTAATTACCTGACTATTTTATACGGGTTGGGCTTTTAATACTCTCCTTACCTGACTAACTAATACAACCCACACACTCCGGTTTAGATAATACACGCTTAATTATACGGCTAGAGAAAAAGAACACGCGTTCTACGAGAAAAATCAGACGCTGTTAAGACACTTTTGGACACGGTCAACAGAATTCAACACACTACAAGGACCATTTTGGAAATTTTAAAACAAAAACTGGGGTCACAACATAGTTATTGAAACAGTTGTGAGCAAATTTGAAATAGTTTCAAAAAGTGGGCTTTTCTTCTCTCCCAGCTAGCTGCATCTTTCATGAAAAAACCTAGCTTTTCTTCTCTCCCTCTCCACATATTCTTTCTTCTCATCTTATTTTAAATTAGGCTTTTTATCACAAATGGTCCTTGACGTTTATGAAATTATCACGAATGGTCCTTAAGGTTTTTTGTGACACTAATAGTCCTTAACGTTTGGACTTTTTATCACAAATGGTCCCTGCCGTAAAAAATTCTGTTAAGTGTATGATGTGGAAGATAAGTGGAGCCCACATGTCCAATCACATCGTGACATGTGGATTAAATAAATAAATAAATATTTTTTTTTATAAAAATCCATTAAAAAACCATTTAGCCTCTCTCTCTCTCTCTCTCTCTCTCTCCCTCTTTTACCTCCATTAAAAAAAAATAGGTAAAAAACGTACAGAAGTTTCACATATGTGGACCTCTTTTATATGTGGAAGCAGAGAGATTCTTCCTTTTAAAGCTTATAACATATTTTGTGTGGAAACACAAGCACCACCTTCCTTCTCTCCCTCTCGCTCTTTTACCTCTCAATCTATCTCTGTAACTCTGTTTCCGATTAACAAAAGATGTCCAATAACGAAGAGCCTGTGGAGGAAACAAATGGGGATTCATTTCACATAGTGAAGCAGGGTTTGAAAGATCGATCTAAGGTATGGCAAAATTTGAATGGTTTTTTAATGGATTTTCATCAAAAAAATATTTATTTATTTATTTAATCCACATGTCACGATGTGATTGGACATGTGGGCTCCACTTATCTTCCACATCATACACTTAACAGAATTTTTGACGGCAGGGACCATTTGTGATAAAAAGTCCAAACGTTAAGGACTATTAGTGTCACAAAAAATCCTCAAGGACCATTCGTGATAATTTCGTAAATGTCAAGGACCATTTGTGATAAAAAGCCTTTAAATTATTTGAAGTCGAAGCATCAATAAATGCTTACGAACTACTCTAGGTGAGGCGAGGGTCTTAATTTAAAAAAAAAAATCAGTTTTATCATATTTCTAGCTTCAATTTTTTGTTTAAATATTTTTTTTGTAGCAGAGCTGATATTTTTGTGTTTACCCGTTTTGATGTAGTTCTTGTGATGGTAAGGTAAAGTTCTCCATTGACCCGAAAACCATTGATGGTCAACAAGTCAACTTTCTTTTTGTGTGCAAGCATGCCACTGTTAACGATTAAAAATCTTAAAAGACAATGAAATGTAATAACTTGCGCCCCAAGCTATTGGCTTTGATAAAGTGATTGTGAATTTGGGTGAGGAATATCTCCCAAGTAAGTTCTTTTCTCATCTCAGACAGGTGAGGGCTTTACAATTTCCCAAAGTAAAACTAGTAAGTCTAGCCAAAAATGAATGTTGAAAATAAATTAAAACTAGTTCAAAGAGAACTGTTTATTACACAATTTAGACAAAAGAGAAATGCCAAATCCGGAAGAACATCAAAACATTGGGCTTCGATTTCTACTTGGATTGTTGTTTGTGACTCAGGCTGGACTGGATATATCTATGCTGGAATTGCACGTCAGCACCTTCAACTAATAGGGATTAGCTGGAAATCAATACCAATGTTGAGATTGGCAGAGCTTTAATCAAATTTAGCCATGGAGAGGCTTATCGAGTGGACAGAACTGAGATCTCTTTAGTCTGGACTGGATTGGAAGTGGCTAGATTGGCGATTGATGGCCTGGAACTACGCTTCATTACCTGTTTTTGCTTGACTGTGAATCACCCAAGGGTTATTCTGGTGATTCTAATACATCAAGATACCTCTGGAAATTTGTTGAGGTTTTCATATTATGAAAAACCTGAACTCCACTTGATTCACCTGTTCTGAACTAAATTTGTAATGAGAGAAAAATCTTGTTTCCTTTGTGAACTACTTCTTTGAGCTGAACTGAAGTCAGAAGACTGAGTTCTGCCTGTTTTGTCATAAGCTAGATGGCTTTTACAAACCAGAGAGCTTGATTGCTTCAGAGTCTAAAAACTTTTGAGATCGTGTGATCTTCCTTAATTTTGTCAGTATGACTGAGAGTTTTTTGTTTTGATTGGATTTTTTTGTTGTTGTCCTTGATCCAGTTCACATCCTTCTATATTTATATGAAATCTGCATGGGTGATTATTCCTTAATATCTGGAGGACACTCGCTAAGAGGTTTCTTTGCTCCAACGAAAAAGGGTAGTAGTTATTCTGACAAGAAAAGTCCCCATCAAGAGTGACCTTCTGACAACCAACTCACTTATTTCTTGTTCGTCTCTTGTAAATCAAGTTTGTGTTGATGAGACCCTCACGAGTATGGGAAGGAAACTTGGCACTCTTTTTCTGGCATTTAATGGTTATGGGAAGTGGTTTTTGATTTCACCTTTCTACCAACTCCCTTGCATATCCTCTGCCCTTTTTTCCTGTTGACGTTTTGTCATTGGGATGACGTGGGTATTGTGGAGAGAAAAATCCTCCCCTTTATCTGCTGATCTGATCTTTGAATTAATCAACTGTGATTGATCAAACCTTGAGCCCTTGGAAAAAACTAGAAGCTGGGTATAATTTAAACCACTTAAATTTGGCTTTTTCAGATTAAATCACCATTAATGGTAATTAACCTGTGAAAAATTATTTTGTAATTAGTTTGAAATGGTCTGGGCTTCTAAAACATCTTGGGCTAACTTTCAATTTTGGTAAAACAAAGTCCAAACCCATGTCCATGATATGGCCCAGTACCCAGATGGGCTGGGGCGTGAAAATTAGGCCCAAACATTTTGGTTAACTAAAGATATTGATAACAATTTGGTCGTGCGAGAAGCATCTGTTTGAGTGGGTAATTCATTCACTTTGTTTCTTTCTTTTCTTTTTTTATGCTAAGCCAATTCTTATTTCATGAGGTGAGAAATCGTTTTATGTGTTAATAAATATGTATATAGTGCTTTATTGTGATGAGCAATGCTAATTCAAATGAGGCCTCCTCTCATGCTCAATCATATTTTGTGGTGCATTAATTATTATGTATAAATTATGAATATAAGTACTTTGTTTTGTTTTATTGTATTATGACATTGAAGTATTGAGTATGAATTATTTTTAATATAAGTATATACTATTATAATTTTATTATGATTTATTATTATTTTAATTATCGTGTCCGAGCCGTGTCTGTGTTCTAGTTTTTTGAGACTTTCCGTGTTGTTATGTTGCCGTGTCACGTTTTCGTGTCCCCGTATTCATGCCCATGCAACATAGCTGCCAACTCTCATTCTCATTAGCTTGTATAATTATCTGATATTATTTGTAGGGGCATTCTCCAATAAGTATTTAAGTTAAGGATTGGTAACATTCTTCTAATCTTGACCGTTAGATTGCATCTAAGAGACTACCAACACATTTAATGAATGCAATCCAACACCCAAGAATAGAAGTGTGTAACCAATCTTTAACATAAAATACTTATTGAAGAATCTCTCATTATTTGTATATTAGGAAAGATGGTTTGCCAACACGTCTAGCATAGTGAAAAACAGTATGTACTTGCAGACTAGTGGTCTCAGATTCGAACCCTCATAACACTTTGATACGTCTAAAAAAAATCTACCTCCACCTTCCTAACTTCGGGCCAAAAAAGAAAAAGAAAAATTGGGAGAGCTTTTGGTCTTAGAAATGCAAAATCATAATACTTACCAACCATTCTCTCAACGATGTCCTATGTACTTACCAAACAAATTTGACAAAATTATGATTTTGAACACTTTTTTTTAAAGACATTTCTTATTGAGAGGGGGCATAACATACTAAACTCACACACACTACACAAATGCTAGAACTCGAACCCAGAACCCAGCACCTTTCCTGGGGAAGCAATAGCTCCAAACAACTATACTAGTGGGTGCTTTGCTGATTTTAAACACTAAGGTAATTACATCTACTTTATTAATTATTACAATTTAATGACAATAGTTTTTGTTGTTGCCAATGTTAGGAAGGGGAGAGAGGGTGGGGGAAAACTAACACACATCAGTACCATGAGGACTTGAACTCAGAACCACTTGGGAGCACACCAAAGGCTTGTGCTAATCCAACTGACACCCCCATTGGTTTTAATCACAGTAGTTTAATTTCATGCATGGAAGTTTGATTCCAAGTTTGCAACTTTTTGAACCCCATTGACTAAAGGGGAAACCTACTAGCTGCGTGATAAATTCGACAGAATCCAAAATACTTCATATGACAGAGTCATGATAGTTTGGTTTGATTGACGTAGGTGGAACAGCATAAATTGCTTCATCATACTTGATCTGATGAAAAATATAAAGAACGAACACATTTATTATTAAATGATTTTGGAGTTGATGCCATCTATAATTTATAAAATTAAATGACATACAGGATTACTTATTACACAACTAATTCTAATAGTTCCGCACACGAAATGTGTTTTCTTCAATTAAAAATCAGGTATGAGGGAGGGATAAACTGAGACTTGTGCTAGTGCCGAACTGAAGACCACGAATTTGCATCAATCCAGTTAAAAGCTATAGGACTCAGAAAAGCATCAGGGATGCCAAAGGAACTGACCAAGGCAAGTGCATGCGGTCGCAGTTCACCACACAGTCTGCTTACTTCTTTCCTCACAGCAGCAACATTATCAGTTGATAAGTACCCAAATCGGAGGAACGCCGGGTCTTCTTCCAGGCAAATCAATGCATACATGGACCTCAACATAGCTAAGACATTCTGCAGCCGAAACGAATATGTAATCAATAACTGGATTTAATTCACCTTCTCAAAATAATTTTATAGCTTCTGGAAATTGATTAGTAACAGACATTTCATACAGGAAAGTATTCCAAACATTACAATGGGGAAAGTAACTTCAATACAGACAGTCTACTAAGAAACCCTAATTTAATTCTCCTGTTAACTCAATAGTCAGGCTGCAAAAGAAGTAAGGCAGATTGTTGATTTCTGATGGAACACAAGGCATGATTTTTTTATTTTTTTGACTCAGACACAACAAAACCTGAGCATATGTTCTATTTCCCATCTATGAATCTAAACCACTTTCCAACCCATCTCCCACTCAAAGCCAATTTATGACAGCATATCCTACTCCTTTAGTCATAGGAAATTCAGATCTTCAGACTAAATCATCAAGAAGTGTCATGTCAGACACAATGTCAAAAACAGTTCCTAGGAATTACCTTCAATGAACCAGAAGGTACACCTGCCTCAGCATCTAGGAGGGTTTGCAATATTGTTCGATCTGAGAAAGCTCTGCCTAGATCTTGGGCAAGTTGATAACTCTGGTACAAGAAAAAGTGAAGAAAATTGTGAGTCTAGAGAGAGAGAGAAAGAGTAGAGTAGTTTTAGTGAAGGGAAGACACCGCTCACCAGAATGACCGAGTATTCTTTGCTTTCTCCCTGTTTTTGACGTTCTGACACTTCCATAGCAAAGCGATTCAGTAGATCTCGCTCTCTTAAGCAGAAAGCATCCATCTGATGTACACAAGAAGTTACAATATTTAAAGTTTTACCGATCAACTAATGTAAAAATCTATGCATCCAATAGGATTTGAAGATGCACCAAGTGTTTGAAAAAAATTAGATCACCTGGAATTGGCTACTCTGGAGGGTAGAACTTGTAAGTTGAGATGGAATGACAGGACAAGGTTTATTCATGTGTTCTAATCCCAAAGCTTTAAATGGTTTACTTCTCTTTTGAGCGGCTATATACTCCGCAAGAAGTGCTTTGCTGACCTGAGTTAAAACCCACAAATTTCCACTGCTTTAGATAGAATTCTGATGAATGGTAAAAGTCACAAACAATACTTTTTTTTTTCAGAGACTAAATGAATGCTTATCTACTATAATATTGCCACCAATTATCCCTACGTCCATTAAATTTTTGATAAATATATCATGCTTATATAATGGACCATTGCCATCATTTATCCATAGGTCCATTAAACCTTAGATAAGTATATCCTTACTCCCTACTCAAATAAAATATTACCCGAGGAGATTCAAATTACAAAAACATTTTACCATTGATGATGCATGGGTTGATCCACTCTATAATTGCATGTTAACTGGGCAACATAGAAAAATGACGGGTATAGTGACAATTTCTAAGTTTATAACAAAACAGTTACACAAACTAGCCAAAATTTAGCGTGGTGTTCACTGAACCTAGGCAAGAAAACGTTTCCGCATTTGTGTTATATATGTATACACACACACACACACATATGTTACCTTACCAGCACGTTGTTTTATGCAAAAATAGATAATCAATTTCAAAGTAATAAATTGGACTGGATATAAAATAATGTCCATCCAAGAAGGCCATCCCTATTCTAAAGTTAAGTACATGTCAAAAGTCTATTATATAACAAGTTTTGCACACACCACAGCTCACATCAGATGTTTTAGTTTATTTTTGAGAAAATTTTTCTTCAGTTGCTAGCAATTCATATCTCAACAGAAAAACATTGCATTTTGAAAAGAAGACTATAATACTTGACGCTACCTGCTGCATCAGAACATTGTTGTCCCCCTCAAAAGTGGACTGCACATCATATTCACCTTTGAGAGGACCAATACGGTTTTCAGTCTTCAGACCTTGCCCTCCACAGGCTTCACGGCATTCCTGATATTTATGTCAACAACTTTCAGCAAGGCCAAATATAACAATAACTTTAACTTGCATTTTAGATTCCAGTTCCTGACCTGAAGAGTTCGCATGTTATGCCAGGTCAGTGTAGCTTTGAATGCACTAGAAACAACATGGATGGTTTTGCTCAATTCAGGCGTCCGCTTAACATAGATCATTTTTAAGTGATTTGCAGCAAAACTCATAGCATATCTGAAGCACATGAGAAATTAAAATATTAGTAAGAACACAGGATTAAAAAAGTGGCTTATATGCTTAATGGAACAACATTTCACAGTGCCAATAATTTGACCACCAATAGTTGACCATTTGTACCAAATTTTAGGGAAGGGATCAGGAAGCACAGGATCTAGGAGAAAAATATCTATTATTTACTAATTTTATTTAAAACCTGTGACACCAAAAATAAAGCAACTTCGGGAATTTGTCTGAACCATCAGTTTTGTTACAATAGTAGCAAATACACTAGTAAGTTGACTGTATCCACCATCTAAGTGCATGAAATCTATTATAGAAACGGTGATGGGAATAAGAATTTAATTGGAAATGAAAATCCAATGATTTTACACTGACAGTATCGATTTGACTCGTGCAAAAGCTGTTATTTCAACAAGTTCCTATTAAACTGAGACACGAAAAATGCTACAGAATTCTTACGTCTTTGCAAGAAGAGGCAAAAGCCGCTGTTGATGACTAGGGTAGTCGAGCAATAGGACTTCAGGCCCTTTTGGCGTAACAGAAAAGGCCCGCCTTGTCAGTGAGTACCTTATGGCTATTGCTAAACTTATCTGATCAGAGGGAAATAAATAATTCTATCAAGGATGAAAATTCTGGTAAGAGATATCTGCAATCCCTAACCCTAAAAATACGTAGACGCAAGAATGATTAATTGTCATCATGCTTATGACCAATTACCTGTGATGAGTAAATTGCACCAACTGCTATCGTTACACGACCAGATGTTAATGGAGCCAAGAATGCTGCAAATCTCTGAATGACAAGAAAAAAACAGAGGATGATAATAAAAGGAGAGAACTTCTTTTGCTAAACAAAAGGAAGACATATATATCCATCTTGAATAGAACTACCTGATCTGGGTCTTTTATTGCACTCAGATATTGCCCATCTAGAGAAACATCAGCCACTGAATTTAACAAATTTTCCCTGGGGATTCGAACGTTGTCAAACCTGAAAAGACATTTCTAAATCCTCTAAGTCACACGTTGAAACTTACAGAAATCTGTAATTGACATTAATAGTGAAATGAAATGAAAACTAGAAACATGAACCTTACCATATTCGACCATTATCAACACCATTTAACCCAATTTTATGACCACAGTCAGCAATACGAATGTTTGGACAGATGTTACCATTTGCATCCCGGATCTGGGCTATAAAAGCATGGACACCTTGGTTTTTCCCAGATATATTGAGTTGTGAAAAGACTATTGTGTGTGTGGCATGCTAAGCATCAACAACAAAAGCACTATATCAGTGTACAGACAGCACAGGAGGAGGAACTTTATAAGGAATTCAGCAGTGATGTGAAGTATAAATAAGGGCAAGAAATTAAAAAAAATACACTTTTTTTTAATGTGATCCTTGCATTATAGAAAAGACAGAAAAAAAAAAGGGGTGATCCTTACATTAGCTGCTCCTCCAATCCAATACTTCTGAGCTGATTCACAAGGAGTATTAATGACAAATTCTCCAGTATTTGAATCATATGTGGTGACTGTTTCAATTCCTCGAACCTGAAAACATCAGTGAAAACTTAGCAAAAGAGTATGCAAACATCCATCTACAGGCCTGAGAATGCAGACCAAATGACTGAACAACCTGAACATACATTACTCCCATGCCCCAACTCTGACATTGCAAAGCAACCCTTGATTGTATAATTCTCAGTGTCCCTCAGCCACTTGTCGTGATGGCGCTTTGTGCCGAAAAACTGAATGGCACCACCCCTGAAATTCATCAATGAACATAAAACCTAATAATAAATGAACTCCTTCCTTGACATTCCAACCAAATCAACAAATTAGCCACTTTTGTAGAGGTCAAAGGTTAGTTCCCATTATACCAAATAAAAAATAATGCCATTCTTTCAGTTTTCTTGTGGTCCTCACCCCCCACCCCACCCCCGCCCCCCGGGGGTGTTCGGCTCATTACGAAAGTGACAATTTAAGCTTCAATTCATTGACATTGAGATCAATAAGAACTACGAATTTATTTCCAATTTCAATAAAATGTAACGCAACCAATAGTCTTTACCTCAGTTAAGATGGACTACGCCACCATACTCAGAAAACGAAAAAATACACGTACAAGTCTAAAGGAGTCATGTTGAGCAATAAAAAAAAAGGATAAAACAAGCAAAAACAAATGTGATATAAACCAAATTCCCATACCACAAAAAGAAATGGACACCGAGCTTCACAGCAAGGGAGTGATCATAAATCCCAATAACCTCATGCAACGCAAGCTTTCTCAACTCAGCTTCGACCCCTTTCTCCGTAAGCCAACCTTCGAAAACCCCACGATCCAACAAGTAGGCAATTCGCTTCATGGTCATCTCTCTCTGCTGCTCCATGCTTTGGTTGTAGTCAGGCGAGACAAATACTCGGCCACCGGCCTCTCTGGGATTAAACAGCTTGCTCTGCTTCATCAGCCCAAAGAGCCAGTCCCGGTCCTCAAGATTGTGGGCGTCCAGGAGCTTGCGCATCTCCGTGGTATCGAATTCGAAGGGCTCGGAGAGCTCAGGAGGAGAAAAGCCGACGCATGGGTTGGGGGAGAGAGGCGAGGACATAGAAGATTGGTTGATATGATTCGAGAGGACTTGGGTTCGCCATGTGACGCGATCCATGGGTGGAGGAATTTCAGGGTTAGGGTTAAGGATAGGAATTTTTGCAGAGAGAAAGAGAGTCAATTTGTGTGTGTGTGTGAAATTAAGGTAGACGATGATGGAGAGAGAGAGAGAGAAGGGTAGTTGGAATTTACGCGCGTAAGTTCGGTATGGGTAGGCGAAGAGCACACTTCAGATCTACCTCATGAAAACGCCGTCGTTTAGTCATGACAGAGAAAAGGAGAAGCGATAAAATTCCAACTGCCCCGGACGCGTGGAAGACATTGAGAGTATAATGTGTTCTACTATGTCAAAACGAGAGAAGATCACCTGTCCCCAAATTAGAGCATTTCCACTCATTTGTCATAGCAAAGACTTGCTTAGTTAGATCTAGTTATGGGTATTATTGGAAAAAAATTGAGTATTTTAAGTAGAAAAATAAAGGAAAGAGTTGTAGACGATTTAAAATGAATTTTATGGATCTAAGCTCAATTTACTATAATAAAATTAATGGAGGTATGGATTTTCGGGAGTTGGGTAGTTTCAACCATGCCCTGTTATGCAAGCAAGGGTGGCGCCTGTTGGAGTGTACTTCCTCGACACAGATTTCTTACAAGCTTCCTGTAAGACCCTTACAAGTTGGCATAGGCCATGGCATGGTTTTGATGTTTTGCATCATGCCAAGGCAAGCCAAGGGTGCGTAGGAGATGCACTCGTGAAGCAAGACGACGTCGAAGGACAAGTGTTTTGGGTTGAGAGTTGGCAGCCAAGACATGGCAGCATGACAGACTTGGCGTTGGCATTGGACATTGGCATTGGCATTGGCATAGGCGCTGTCGAGAGTTTGACATAGGTGCTGTCGACAGGCAGTGCGCGCAGCATGTAGGCAGGCTGTGCAACAGACGCCGACAGGAGATGCGCGAAGGGTGCTGGCAGGATGCGCAACGGGTGTCGACAGAGTGTGGCGCAAGTCTGGAATGGATGGCAGTTATGCTGGTGCGCATCGTGCGCGCAGCATGCGCGCAGAGTGCGCAACGCACGCAGGCAGATTGTGCTGGACGTGGCAGATGTGCTAAAATCATGCTGTAGTGGGTCCAAGATGTGGGCAAAACGGTTTTGAGCAGTCCTTGAGTGGTTGGACGTGGCTAGGAGGTGCTGCATGCTTGAAATTCGGATTGTGGGCTGATCTTGGAGCATTAGTGGGCGGTTACTTGGTAGTGGCTGCATGTTCCAAGATGTGGGGAGATTTTTAAGGAGGAAAATCTGCCCATGAAAGTAGTGGGCTGCAAGGTGGCGGCTGATGAGGGCTAGGCATGTTTTTAGGAGAGAAAAACGTGGCTAGGTGGCTAATCTAAAGGTTGGCAAAGTTTCCTAAGTAGATGGGGGTGTCATCTACATAGTGTAGGCTTATAAATACCTTGTGAAGGTGTGTGGTTGAGAACCAAGTGATGTGGTAATCCAACCAAGAGTGAGAGCTTGTAATCCTTTGCTATTCGTGAATAGAAGGTTGGGAACTTTCCCGTATATGCGTGTGTGAGAGTTTTCCTACGTGAGGCAAGTCTTACTTGTGAGTGTGTTGGTGTCACTTGTTCCGCTGCGTGTACTCTGAAGCCTCGTAGGTAAAGAGGTGAAGAGAGAAGGCTGACTTAGGAGGAGTCTAAGTGCCGAACAAGGGCCGAAAAATTAAAGGCGTTTTTCACCCCTGTTACACTTCCCATGGTGCTTACCCATCTTTTACGTGGCAGTCCATCTTGTGGGGACGTGAACTGTTACAGCTTATTATTTCTATTCCCATCTCTAATTTTAATTTGGATAGAAGGATGTGGCACTTTACATCAAATGGTACATAGAGTGTAAAAAGTGGATATTGGGTTGCTACTGAACATCAACGACTTGCTAGTTCTATAGGTGCTGATTGGGCCAGTTCATCTTCTGTCAACAAACTAGGAAACATTTGTGGAAGCTGGAGGTGCCTCCAAAAATTTTTCTTTATCTATGGAGATTTGTGCAGAATATTCTCCCATCCAGGGATGTACTTTATCGGCTCAGGTTGATCACTGATGTTGTTTGTTTTCGTTGTCTTATGCCATCTCCAATCATAGGTCTAAATGTAGTTCAAGGTTATAAATTTATCCCTCTAAAATATTAATTTCTTGAAGAATAGTGTCAGGTTAAATTTTTCCATCTCCAACCATGCATGACTATATTTTAAGGTCCTTCATATTTTATTATTTTGAGAAAAATTATGGTACAAACTCATACATTCGACAACTATGTATTGTTTAATTTAATTAAACTACTATTTAGAGATAATATTTCATATATGACACATATACGTCGATAACATTTAAAAAGGCTATTTTTTTAACAGCTAGCTGACATGAGCGCACCTTTAATATTGACTATTGGATATGCATTTGCACGACATGTTTCGTGTTATTGACCCCACTTGATAATTTCTATTCTTGAGAAGCACATGCATGGGACCCATAAAAAAATTTGGCCTTGCTATGTTTGATTGTGACAGCAGTCGGCAAGTCTGGGAGGGGGTGGGGCTTTCTGTTATACCTCGTGTATCATAAAGTCATGATCCGACATCTCTACTTGTAGCGGCGTAGGAGGTGTTCCCTGGGGACCAATTACCCGTATTTGCAATTACAGTTTGGATGTTATGAAATGAGCGCAATGCTATTTTATTTGGTTATAATCCTACTTTCCTATTACGGTACGGTGGCAGCCACCCCTAACGGTTTTTTAAAATTAGATTTGGACGAGGTTGTAGATATGAAAGACGGATCGAAGGTTTGTGGTTCGTGATCCCAATGGTGAATGAACTTGGAGCTGTGGCTATGCAAGCTCCTGGCATGGTGTATATCCTTGCCACGGAGCTCTACACGCTGAAGAATGGGTTACTCTTTGCATTGGACGCAGGATTTGTGCCCCTGCCTTTTGAAACTGATTGTTTGAATGTTGTACAAATTGATTAACAACGAGGGAGTCTGTTTAGCTCCCGAAGGGAGTTTGGTGGAGGAAATTCGCACCCTTCTGCAGCAAGTACCTTCCACTGTTCTCTCCTCTCTCATACTGGATGAAATCAGATTTCCCACCCAGAGGTTTTGTCCCATGTGGTCTTCTTTGGGAAGGATACATTCTTCCAATTTTTTTGGGTTTAATGAAATGGAATTTTCTATATAAAAAATAGATTTCATTATTTTTCTACCAATTTCCAGGACTTTTATTCAATATTTATATGGTGTTACGAAACTTGTGCAAAAGGGTGCATCTTCAATAAGAATTGTCTTTTTTTTCGTTTGTCAAATGGTGATAATATTTCATTGCAGAGGTTACTTGATACTCCACAAAAATACAAAAGAATATTTTCACCAAAAAAATACAAAAGAATATGTGTTTCTTTGAGTGCAAACTTATTATTTGCGTATTATACACATACATAACTATTTTTCACAAATAACACACGTTTTCTTGACTTATTGTAAATGCAACAATTCCAAATGCCAGTTACACTTAAGAGCAGTATAATATAAGCATTTGCTGCACTGTTTTCCAAGTCACTGTCCCATGCAATTGATTCGGGCAAAAGCTAAGCCACCAAGTCCAGAAATTCAACCTCCATAAGATTATAATGTTATGACCAAAATTTGGCAAACGCCAGGAAAGGGCCCCAATAAGATAGCTAACTATATAATTAAATCTAATACTTATTAAATCAAGTTTCTTTGCTCATCCATGTTTGTTAAAGAATATGCCTTCCGTGACACTCCCACCAAAATTGAGGTGGACCAGTTGGGTGAGTATTATAATTACCCGTTTTGAAACATTTAAGTATTACCTAATGAAGTTACAAAACTGCACGAACGGCGAGATCTATTCCTTTGGCCGTTTACTCATGGTTTTACGCTTGTTAACGTCCATATATTTTTTCCTTAACCGAATGGCCTTCGGTGTAACCTGCACAAATAAAAGCATCATATGATAAGTAATGTGACTACGAATTAGCACCATTCTGTAATGTTCGGGAACCAGAAAGTTGCAACAATCTGTACGTATAACGAGGAACTTAGCACCCATTCGGTAATGTTCTGGTTTTCAATTATTTTATTTTCTAAATTAAAGAGAGAGTCCATCCCATACATTTATCATTTATAATTTCCACATTTTATTCTCCATTGCACACGTATATCATCTCTATTTCCCACTATCCTCTCATTTCTCCCTCATTGAAAATAAAAACTAAAAACTAAATGAAAAAATGTTACCCAACGGACCTCAGCTGATAGTTTATATGGCAATATATGACAACTGTTCACAATTACTCACAAGTGGACGGATAAAATTAAAATCAGGAGGTACCTCAATAAGCTCATCAGAGGCTACATAGCCTATTGCTTCTTCAAGAGTCATCTGCACCCAAATGCTTTCAGATATTAGCAACAGCATGACGAGTGTAAAGACAACGAAGATTTTACTTTATCTAAAATTAATGACGGGTTTATTACTACCAAAAGCAGAAAAGCAGAATATAGAAGTGGCATTTTTATTCTCCAGCAGTTCTTAATATTTTGAAAATTTTGAATTCATTGTTGAAACTAACAAATTTTAAAGAATTTCTCTAAAATGTGATGCAACAGAATATTATGCTTTTGGAAAAAAAAAAAAACGAACATAATAGGAAGATTAATGTAGTGCACTACTTATCAATAGAGTACAAGCGTGCTTTATATATGACACGAAGTCACTAATCATACATGAATTATGCTAATCAAACCATAAGCCTCAAATTTATCTCATTAAACGATCAGATGTTTAGTAAAGCACTAAACAAAAGGACTAAATTGTTTTTTTTATCAGCCTATATCAACGATGCTTCCCTCTCAAGCTGGAGAGTATATCAACAACTTCCAGCATGCTACAAGTATAACTGAGACGAATTCTAAATGAGATGAGATCTGTACAAGACGAGAACCAAGAAGAAATCTCATCAGGATGGAGATCTCAGCGAGGCAAGACGGAGTCTCCACAGGGAAAAAAACTGAGGTGAGATCTTAACTAGAAAAAACCACAAGAATTTCAACATATCTATCACATAGTAGCTAGAGATAAGTTGGCTACTTTTTGTTCTTCCTCATATTATTGTTTTGTGTGTGTGTGTGTGTTCAAAGTAGGTAAGGGCACCACGTTAGAGGGAAAAAAAACAAATCAGAAAAATAAGAGGACGATCATTGAGTTACACTAATTATCAATTGAGCACCAGGTTGTTTAATGTATGGCCAGAAGACACAAATTTGCCAGATAAGCCTTGAATTATGCTAATCAGACAATAAGAATCAAATTTAGCTTAGTAAACCGTCAGACCTTACGTTAAGCTAATCGACTAAGCTAAAGGTCCCATAATCAGTCATTAAACTAAATGACTAATAACCAGCCTATATTACAACAGTGCTATCAAGTTGGACCCTATATTAGGCTGGGGGATTAACTGTAGAAGAAAGTTAACACTAGCTTGCTTTGAATATCAAGTCAAATATATTTTAGGATTAACGATTTCCAAATTGTAGACCATCTATAGATAGACTTGATCCCCTTAAAGAAGGATAAATTTACGCTAGGGCACATTGCCCAATTTAATATATGGTGAGGCTACAAAACAATCCTTATTTCAATACAGTGACTATATAATGCATGCTAGACAACCCATGGAGAAAACTGTATGCAACAAAGATTAAAGAAGAATAACTTGGTTGATACATACAAGGCGAGGAGGAGCGAGTTTCACATTCTCATCCTTGCTTGCAGCACGCACATTTGTAAGTTCCTTATTTCTTACAGGGTTGACCTGTATTGGCAAGGTCCAGTCAACTATACAAACCACAATTTTAATAACATAAATATAACACAATTCATAACATGAAAAGCACATAATTTCCTTACATCTAGATCCGTGTCCCTCGAATGTTCGCCAACAATCATGCCATCATATGCCTGCGTATTAATGAACAAAAGAGAAACAGTTTTATCAAACAAACAAAACCACGTCTATCCAGTTCATTTACTAGGTACTCTAGGATCTATAATTTCTTTGAATCAAATAACCACTTATCCAGTCTACCTAGCATAGGAAACACAGTTTTCATCCTTTCACTATGGTTATTAATTTTAACCCATTTGAAACAATTTTTTTTATCCTGGGCCATCCTGTTTAAGTTAATTAGCCCCAAAAATTACAGAGTGATCAATTTTATACTGTCCTTAATTTCTCTTCTTTATATAGAGACGAACAACAAGACCACACTCTCTCTCTCTCTTTGTCTTTTTGTCTTTTTGTTTTTTGTCTGAACAGGACCACACATTTGTAGGGAAAAAGGGTCTAGAGTAGTTGGAGTTGGAAAAAGATGGATGTGACAGAGAGCGAATGATTAAAGAAATATGGAGAGCGAATAATTAAAGAAATATGAATTTAATCTTCTCAAAATAAAGAAGCACCTTTAGTCAATATGAATGTATTATCATCTAGAATACATGTAATTAGCACTAAACAATAGGATCCTTACCTACCACATCTGTAATAACTAAAGAGATTTGGGAAGTTAAAAGATAGGTAGAAAGAAGAACTGATCATATATGTACCAACCTCCATGCCAGGATTCACAAACAGAGTTCCTCGAGGTTCTAAACTCATTAACGCATAGGCTGTGGTTGTACCATAGCCCATTGACACCTATTGAGTTAAGTAAAAAGAAGGAAAATACCAGTCATATAACACATACAACTTCCATGTAAACAAAAGGTGTAACACATAGAAGATTTAACATTATATGTTATGATGAAGAGTTACATCCATATTCCTATCTTAAAATGACAGAAATACATTATCTCCATGACAGTAAAATTTTATTTATTTATTTTTTAAAATAGTCAATGTTTGTAATATGCATCAATCATGACGCAACTGTAGATCATAAAAATAAAAAGTGGTTCTTTTGACATGTCTCTAATATTAAAGCTATACATCTTCTCAAGACTAGAGTAGTTAACTTGAAAAATACATTTTAACAAACCCTAACAGATAATTATTCTTCAGAAACAGTGTAGAATCAAATAGTTCATCATAAATAAAAAAGCAAGTACACGCATACCAACACTCCTTTCCTGACATTTCCAAGAGGACCTCTGTATTTTTCATAGGCTGTGTAAAAAAAAAGATAACATGCATGAGAAATTGCAATAAAAGAAAATAACAGCAGCCTTAACTGAAACAAAACAACAATATTAAAAGCTAATAACAAATAAATTCAGTCAAGCAAAAAAAAAAGCTAAACAGTAGAACATTTGATTTTAGACTGAATACCAGAAAAAGAAAATGGATGAGTTATAACAAGAGGAATGTAATAAGTATTTAGTGCTTTTAATTCAGAACACGCTAGTGCTTCACTCTCCACATTATCACATTTTAGAAGTATATTCTCCAAATATGAAGGTATAATACTTTATAACAGTTGCGATCATAATAGGAACTGCAACGCGTATTGGGAATTTGACGGAACAGACATTTTGGTCAAATTGCCATATCTGTATCTATACTCGTATCCTGAACCAAGCAGAACACAAGGTATATTACATTTTACAGAAAAACTATTTTACAATCTAATGAAAAATGAAAAATTGAAAGAATATTTTTTTTCGGTCAGGAAAAACACTGAAAGTTGCTTTGTTTGGTTTTAAACTGACTGGAAAAGGTACTATCACGAAATTATTTCCTGACTTCTCTGTAAAAACATTTCAAGAACATTAATTTTAGTGTGATTTTTCGTCATGGAGGGGGAGTGCTGTGCTGAATGCTTTCTGTGTTGCTGTTCTATCTGTTGGTTTAGGTTTTCTCTTTCGATTTTTGTGCTTGTTCTGTTATTTTACGTGTTTCATTGACTACTTGTTCGTGTTTATCTCTCTCTATGTATATATATTTCAATTTACTCAGCATGTCTATGTTCTTTTCTTCCCATCTCGAATATATCAAAATCAATTCTGCAAAATTAAGATTCATCTCATTGGACCATAGTAACTGTTATTAACCAGGTTAAGAATCAGATTTATAAAAATACACATTTAAGAAAATAAACACAATATAAAATTAAAAAAATTCAATTCTTATTTTATGTTAATCAGATGCATAAGTATCATACGCTATGTGTATGTAAACATACATATGCATGAGTTATACAAGCATGCATACATCACTATATATACATAAAGGCACAGGTGTCCGGACACAAACACAAGCACATCCATATGTCAGGGTCTAGACTTGGACAGAGAACCATGTTAAATCGAAGCAACCAGAAAATGTAGAACTAGGTGATGACCAACTAGGAAAAGAATTACCTCCCTAACGAGGCCCCAGCTACTTGACAGATTTAAAGGCAAAACCAAAATGCAAAGGGAATGGAGAGATAAAAGTAACAAGACGGGAAAATTTTACTTAAGAAAGCGCGATGCATAAATCCAGTTCCACGTGTGTCACTGCTAAACACGCTTCTGTAACCAACCAGACCCCTGAAGAATACAACACAAAAGAAGATCAATTTCTATTATTTAAATGGAATGTATCGCCAATGAAACTATAAATCACTAGACCAGATACAAATCATAAATGGTGATGAAACTAGTTGACTGCATAGATAAAACATGGTTAAAGATTATGCAACGTAACATTAGATGTGCAATAATGGTAAAGAGTCACCACAAGACCAAATGAGTACGATGGACATAGTGATTTTCATTCTGATGACTATCAATATGGAAAAATGCATGAACGGTACAACCTATCAAATACTAAACAGATAATTATTGCTTACGTGACAAAATAATATAGGCTCAATGAGGCAGAAAGAAGAATTGACATTAAGAGGGTAAGAGAACCTTGATGGACATGTCAAAGACAATCTAGTCCTGTCAACACTTCCTGGAACAGGACCCATGTCAACAATCTCAGCTCGCCTATGAGATAAGGCTTCCATAACTAACCCGACATGCTCTTCATTTACCTGCAACAATAATACATGAGTCTCAATTGTTGAAAGGAACAACACAATTTTCAGATCTGCAATTCCTTACCTCAATAGTAACTTCTTCAATTGGCTCAAGCTTTTGACCATTCTCCGTTTTATACCTGATTCAGTACCAAAAAACAAATAACTTTGCTCAAGCTGTCAAAATGAGTAATTCAACAAAAGCAAGGATAGAAGAACAATCATACAGTGAATAATGCGTGTGCACATATCAGAGTTTTAAATCACTCACATAGCACACTATATTACTAGCTATATTGCATAGCGTTCCTAATTTTCTATACACACACTAATGCACGCACAGTAGATATAACAAAATGAAGTTTAGAAAATAGGACCTGCTACTGTATAATCACTGATTTTTTTTTCTAAGGATATCAGACAAAGTAAAATTATAACACAAGACCTTCTTTCCGAAGCATATAACAAAACATTGGGAACAAAAATGTTAAAAAGAACCCTTCATTCCACCTTCTTTACCATGTATTGATTGTTAATCTTTGCT
The DNA here is from genome assembly GCF_002207925.1 of Prunus avium. The sequence continues at coordinate 103,165 of NW_018922503.1, forward strand.
TATGTCTCCTCCATTAGTATTGTCCCAAAGTTCCCCAAGTATTTCACATTTTCGCTGCAAATGTCTTTATAATTTTAACACTCTAAACTGATCATCATTATATTTCCAGAACCTCAATATCTTTTTCTTTATAATAAAAAGCCCTGGATTTGGGAAATCCATATATATGTAAACAAAATCAAATTTACTTAGCAATAAATCAAAAATCAGTGCCTCACATGACTTTGGGTGGTGAGACAGACAGCTCGAAGCCTTCCCGCCTCATATTCTCAATTAAAATACCTGTTTTACACATCATGAAAACTACACTGAGAATATGTTTAAACATAATTGACAATGAAATGTAGAGATGCAAGTGGAGAGAGCCGTGTCAGCAAAACATCGTATATATATTTGGTTGACAAGTTGTCTCTTGGAAGAAAACAAGAAACTGCAAAAATAATTGTGAACTTAAAGGAACAAACCTAGTTGAAGCTCTCCCCTCCCTTGAACTTCATATGATTCTGATAAGCCTGGAAGAACATTAATGGCGAGATTGGTTTCTGCTTCAGCTGATAGCCGATCACCAATTTTTCCTCCAGTGAGCTGCATTTTATAACATCATCAGTATGTCAGATCATGTAGAATGGTCCAACTGCAACCCATTCTTACAGGTGCAGTCATCAGTTTTTTGCTTACATTTAAGTGGAATGAAAATACATAGAGTGACGGATGAATGGTTAAGAAGGGTGCAACATGTATTGTGACCCCAATAACACTTGCCTAGAGCATGTCTAGGGCGTTTACAGGTTGGTGGAAAAAATATATATATATTTTTGGACATTAGACTGGCTTGGGACTGATACAGAGTATTCCTAGCAGGATGTATTATTATGCAAGTTGAATGAAATTCATTACTTAGAACTAAGAAGTTGCTGGACACCTGCTATATTTCTACCGTCCTTATGTCCTATATATTTTCAATTGGACATGTGAATCAAACCCTACTTTTCATAAAAATGAACACCCCACTTTAATGTCAAATTTAGGAAAACATGATGACAATAAGAGATTAAAATACAAACTTTCACATCTCTACTGTATGTGTTCTTTATCTATATATATTTTTCATAGCTTATCCTAGTTCTAAGGCAAGTACTGATTTTCTATTCATACAATAATGATTTCAAACCAAAACTGAGAAAAATAAAATGAATACATCTATCAATGTGACAAGTAAATAGCTAAATGCAAATTAAGGGCATTAAAAATATATATAGTATATATATACTGATTGCCAAAAAACCAAAACAGAAAAATCATGACTTACGTGGGTACCATCACGACCAGCTAATGGAGAGTCATTAACGCCAAAAGTCATGGAAATAGTTGGGGGATCCAACTCAACGGTGGGTAATGCACTCATAATCTATCAGATGCAACCATAAGTCAGTTTTCAACAAAATGTACCACTGTGACGCATTATAGAAAGATAAAAACATATAAACACTTAGAATGATGCAATATAAGAATTACACATCATAATGTTTTACCATCATCTTAAGACAAAAGTAGATAAAATCATTTAAGTAACTAATTTGAAAGACAAAAGACAAGTGATGTAGACTACCTACATAGACATTCAAATCGCACCCAAGAGAAAGAGCAAACAGAGTCAGACATAACATGGTGCAAAAGTTGTACATCCTTGAAAGAAAAGGATCCCATAATCCTGAACAGATATTACATTCGATTGCAAATCCCATCTATCTACTCCACTTGGATGGAATGATTTATAAATAAATAAAAAGATTTAGATTTGACAATAGGCTAAGTTATGGCATGTTTACTACTTGAAATGGGGGAAGGCAAAAATTGGGGAAGTCAAGAATAGGAGAGAGAAGGAATGGGTAAGAGATCACCCATTCATGAAAAACTAATAAAGCCCCTACCCATTTCTTCTCTTTGCGTCATTATTGAAAATACTCAATTTCATTGACCTATTAAACTTTATAACAAAGTATCAGAATAAATCATAAATCCAATTCAACCAAGAAATAACGACAAGTACTTTTATGACATAAGAATTAAAATTAAAATACTTTTTACACACTTTTGGCATGATTGTTTATAAGAAATGGGAATAATAAGAAAGAGACTAGAATAAAGGAATGGGAATCGGATCAACTATCCCCTCCTAGTTGATTTGATTTCTGGTTTTGGGGTATTTGATTAAGGATTTTAAGGTGGGACCTGTGTATTAAATGATTTTTTTATGTGTAAGTAAATGCAAGGGAAGTCAGGCATGGCAATCATTCCCTTTCTTCTTATTCCCTTTACTTGTAAGTAAACATGCCATTAGTCATAAATTGTCTAACAAGACTAAGTTTCAATTCATATTGTCCTCAATTACCACAAAAAAAAAAACACTCATTTTGTTCTCTATTGGTACCACCCTTAACTGCGCAAGAATGCATTCCCACCCATTACCATAATATCCGCAGTCCTCACTGAACTGCATTACATAAAGCAATCCTTCTATGGTGAAAGCTTCTCATAACTTTACTTTAAAGTAATAAATTTCTACATCACTATATGCGCCAAAACTATTTCAATTGAACAAACAGAATATCAAATGTATGTACAGAGAATATCAAAATATCAAATGCTTTACCACGGTACAAGCAATCTTAATTTTTATTTGAAAAGTTCAAACTCAAATATTAAACAAGACACAAAGCACCTACACTTTGCCTTATACAACGGCCATCAATAATTTGTTAACACAAACTATGATCAGTTTAAATAATTATATTAGAAGGGAACCAAAGTGAATGCCTATGACTCTACAAGAAAGGGACTGAAAAACCTTAGCGAGAGCCCCAGTATCAAGCCTTCTCAAGGTAGGAACAGAAGTACAAGGGATACAAGAAAATATATAGTGAAGTAATTATATATTCTGATTTAAAAAAGAAAATCGGAAAAAAAATAAAAAACAATAATGGGAAGATCAGTTGATTAAGTGAGACCAAAGAGAAGAAAATGAAACGACTTGTGAAGGCCATAGACATAATTTCCACTAACATACCTCAACGTTTGCGACCGTATGGCCAATAGATGGACTTGCCAACCCAGCCATGGATACTATGTCACCAGCTCCAGCACTATCAATTAGGGCCATATGTGTTCCCTTCTTTTTCATCAGTTTCACAACCTACAAAAAGTAAGCAGTTATCCCGTAAATTAGTAACCATTGCCTGTGGAAGATGAAGAAACAAAAAACTAGTTTAGAAAAATTAAATTAAATGTAATATTTCAATTTGGTGTTGAGCTTCTTTCATTATGTAAAAAATTATAGCTAATGTTGATATTTCATAGAAAGTCGTTGAAATAAGCTTTTGTTCATTTTTTATTTGCCTCAAGAATGTTATAGTTCTTTTATTTGTGATGATTATGAAAGACAAGGATGCTGGTCTATGTTTGTAACATGTTCATGAGAAGAAAGAGGAAACAGAGAATTTTGTATTATTACGTGTTCAAAAGAATTTTTCAAACTTTACCATTATTCTGTGAGAGACAAGGATGCTTCAGAGGTTGTATATTTTCATCTTAGATACTTAGTCAGAGAAAAACAAAGCTATAAGCCTCAATAATCTAATTAAGAAATTACAAAATGCAGGCTTAGAGCACTAGTAGTTGACATACAGAACATTCTGAGTAAACTAATGCCATTTCAGATAAGTCAAATTAACTGAACCAGCACATAGACATAGATCAAAAAATATACAGGATGGAACGACATTGATAGTGAATCTGAACATGGGTAAAATCTCATTGTGATAAAGAATTAAATATAGTACAGATGCACTACAACTGGGAAAAATATTTCTTGAGCTCCAACTACAATGAGAAAAATTTACAGCCACAAACCTTCCCTTCTTCAATTTTCTCAACCCCAGAATCTTTGTGACGCAGCCCATGAACTCTGTCACCAACGCGAATGCTGCCAGAAGAAACCCGTCCAGTCAATATTCGTCCAAGGTAGAAGTCTCGTTCCATCATGGAAACCTTAGAGCAACGCCAATAAATGCTATTTCAATTTTTCCAACACTATGAACGATAAAAGGAATGAACAGAAAAGATAAAAACAAGTTTTTTATCCATTAAGTCAAAGCCGGTGACATGGGTTCTATAGCATAATTATGTGTTTCTTGCATGTGCAATGTATTGCTGGATTATCCATAAAAAGTGCAACTGCGCTCCAGTGTGAATAACTCTATTTCATGAACTAATATTGAAGTCTTCTGCCAATAACTTGAATTTATAGAGCAATAAACCATAAAGCAACATGAATCCTAAAAAATAAAAAAAATAAATAAAATCATACAAATTAATAAAGAATAAAGCAACAGAAAAATCATACAAATTCAGAATTCACCATAGTTGGGGAGATTTTTGGTTTGAACAATATCCTAAATCTACATAATCCCAGGAACGTAATAAAATTTCCAAAATTGAAATCTGAACTTAAATTAGCATGAAAACAAACTTTCCAAAAGCTTTACCAATGCCTAGCTTTCAAATCCATCCATGAAGGCGTTTCCACATCATAAGATTATGAAGAGGATAAAAAAGAAAATCATAATCATCAATGCACTAATAGCTAGTTTAGAGGATATTGGTTACCCAAGACCTTAACAATCAGTTGAAATTTCAAATATTACTAGCGGTCGTCTAATCCTCATTTATAGGATGGTCACATTTCCCATAGAATTTGAAATGTACAAGCGGAATTCTCTAAAGAAACCACTTCATAAATCAAGGAGGAAAGTACATGAACAGACCAGCCAAAAGCAGAAAAAAAAATATATGGATTCAACCTACATATTCAGCTCAAAAAAGGGGGGTGAGGATAAATATACAAATACATTCTTTAACAGTTGAATACCAACCAGCATCTGGAAAGGTGCCTCAAGATTGGCTGTTGGTGGAGGAACATGACTTATAATGGCATCAAGCAGCCGTGACATATTTCTTGCATCAGCAGGTGGATCTTTGGTGTAAGTGGTGGAAGCCCAACCTTCCTTAGCAGAAGCATACAGCACAGGAAAATCTAGCTGCTCCTCTAAATCAAGAATAGGAAATATTTTGATTCAGATTTTCATCTGACTAATACAAAGTTAAGGCAATGGAAATTAAAGTTGGAACATCCAACCCATAACCAATTGGCAATGGGTGAAGAGGCCCATGATGTTATATATTGTGATGCAAGGTTTCAACAATCCAATGTCGGATCCTCATGTGTGGCAGGGCTGAGACAAACATGTGGATTAATTATATCAGGTGGTGTAAAACACGTGGCAAATTGTGCTGAACACGTGAATGAATTGCCGGCTTTGATATCATGTTAAAATTAGAGCATCCAACTCAAAACCAATTGAAAATGAGCAGAGGCCCAGGATAACATATATTATAGTGCAAGACTTGAAATACCCAAAGTGGGATTTTAAAATCTCAACATTCCCACTAACGTGTGGCAGGACTTCACCTGACACATAGATAAATTATATTGGTAATATGGAGCATGTGAGACCAGATTGGGCCTGATGTGTGGATGAATTTTCTTAACTTATTAAAGTTAGAGCATCCAACCCAAAATCAATGGCTGGAGAGGTCCATGATATTATGTAATGTGGTGCAATGCTTGAAATACCCGATGTGGGATTTTATAATCTCAATATTCTGTTCTTATATTTCCACACCTGAAGCACCAAGATTCGCAAAAAGATCGAATATCAAACTCTCAACTTCATTACACATCTCTTCCGAAACTGCATAACCACAATAACCAATAACATTAGCAATAACCCAAGTAAATAGGAAATACAGCTTAACAGTTATGATCTGAGGGATGGAAGCTGTTCTTTTTTGAAATGAAAATTGTTTCCTTTTTTTTTTCTGTTTTTTTTTAAAATGAAAACTGCTTCCTACAAAGCATGGCAAGAGTAAAGTGAAATCGTAAAAGGGGATAATAATAATTAAACAGGATGCCGAATAAAACATAAGACAAATTAAGTTCAGACACACAGCACACACAGAGAAACATTATGCACAAACAGAATGCTTTCAAGGAAGCAACCCAAAACATATTGACACACCTCATCTTTTCTTATACAGTTAACATGTGTCTGCTTGCGCACATATATGTGTTTACATATCATAAGTTGACTATCATTCTTTTGTTTGTTATCAAACAAAGCATCAGCACTTTGGTTTGACAAACCCGACCAACTCAAACACAACCCAAAGTTTAAATAACTACCTGGAAAAGTATAGTTAATAAGTTGAACAAATACAGAAATAATTTCTTAGCCCAAATTAAAAGTTCAACAGAGTCTGAAGAATTCAACTGTCCAATCCATTTCTAGGATGAGTTCTGGTACCAAATTGTAGAAGTTACAACATGAGAAGTCAGTGACAATTTCCATATACTGTTCTTTGACTTAATCATTTAGTTGTAAAAGAAGATTAGCAATAACCGAAATGCTTTCCATGTCAATATTGTTAAATTATAACTAAGCACTTATATTTGTTTAAATTAAATTAGTTATTGAGAATTGTAATGTCATTTTTTTGCTCAACTCACCCGTGAAACAATGACTTGGCGATCAGAAAAACCCAAAGAACCCAATAATAACTTGGACTAACAAAGATAGACCCCTTAGTCTTCCTTGAACAAAGTGAATTTGTGATTTGGCAAGCAGGCCTCCTAACCCATCCAACCTGCTCATGTCCTCCCTTTATCAATGTCCCCACTCTAAAATTATTCATGCAATTACATAACTTCAATTTTGCAAATTAAAGATGCAACCAGTGTGAATAAGTACCTGCAGGACGATCTACTTTGTTTAGAAGAAGAATAGGTCGCAGCCCATATTTTAAGGCCTTCGCAAGTACAAACTTTGTCTGTGCAAGCGGACCTTCCCCAGCATCAACAACTAAAATTGCCCCCTCAACCATACCAACAACCCGCTCAACCTATGAATCCATCCATATAAAAAATTAAACAAAAACCAATGAAAACCAATTTCATCCATTAAAGGAAAAAAATTAAAACTTGTTTCCGACTTCCACTCTCAACTAGAAGTCTAAATGAATGTCTGCTGCAGTCACTTACTTCACCACCAAAATCTGCGTGTCCAGGCGTATCAACCATGTTTAGCTCATACTCCTTCCACGGAATTGCTGTAACCTACATACAGTTATAGGGTAATTCAATCAAGATTCAACCAAAGTAAAAAACAAAGAACTTGGACAATAAAAAAAAAACTAAATTAAAGAACAAATAAATTTTGAAAAAACAAAGACGTTCCCCAACTTTATTCAATAGTTGCATTCTACATTTCTCACCCTATCCATTTTTTAATGTTACATATCTGTACTATAGAAAATCTCAATTTTGGCTCTTGTTTTCCATTTTCTCAGCAACCAACCAAGTCCTTGGATCCATCCAAGAAAAATAAAACACGCCCTCGGATTAGATTGCAATTTGCATTCCATTTCTGTAGGGAGTCACTGACCTTTGAGGCGATGGTGATGCCGCGCTCCCGCTCCAGGCTGATGGAGTCCATGGCGCGTTCATGGGGGATGTCGGCCCCGCACTGGCGGAGCAGGCGGTCCATGAGCGTGGTCTTGCCGTGGTCAACATGAGCTATTACCGCCACATTGCGGAGCCGGCTTGGGTTCAGCGCGCTGCTAGGTGAAGTAGCATCGGAGGCCGCAGTGGCTGCCGAGAAGGCGCGTGCGAGTGCTGAGGTGCGTGGGGGCAGTAGGCACGGTTTGGGAGCGATGGATGAAGCTGAGGAAGAGAAAGAGTTGCGGGTGGAGGACCAGAGAGAGCGAAGCACCGGCCCCACCATTTCTAAAAACTGAGACGGAAGAAGGGGTATGCTTGTATCGGATACTCCTCCGATACCATACGCCTCCGAGGATACGGCAAACGACGTATCGTGGACTTTTCTGTTATGTTGACCATCCAATACGCCTTCGATACGCCATGGACACACGAGCGATACGGTCCCGATACGGTCAAGGATATGGCGGAGGTTATTTTGCAATATACTTAGCCTCTTCTTCTGGATTTGACAGAGGCTAGTTTTCACTGGTTTCGGAGGTAGAGAAGAAAGAAGAAGAAGGAAGAAGAAAAGAACCTAGTTGCGCTTGCAGCTGCTGCGAATCTCCAGTTGTAGTTGCTCTGCGAAGAAGAGGCGTCTAAATCGTGAAGAAGATGATGTCAGGTGCCCTAATTACAATACGCATCGTTTTACTTGCATGCTTTGAGTGAAAGAGGTTTCACAATGGGCTAGTGCCTAGGTCTGTTTCACTAAAAAGCCCAATATAAGAAGCATGAGAACCAAATTGGGTTATTATAAGTATGCCCAACCCAGATGCCCAAACTTTTTGATAAGGGAGATTCACCATTATAACCAATATAGGGGCCTAAATTATAAAAATACCTTATATGAAATGAACTTTATAAACACACCCAAAGTCCATTTACAATATAACAAAAAGACTTTTAACTTCTTATAAATCACTAGAATTGGCTACACTACATCACAACCAAGGTCTAAAATATCGATGATATCGGAAATATCGGTAGTCCAAAAATACGGAAATGTCGATGGAAATATCGGGATATTATCGATATCGATAAAAATTGAATAAAAAACACGGAAATTGTAAGAAAAACTTGGAAATTTTTATTGAAACTTTGCAGGATGTTTATTTAGTCAATTATCTATTAGTTTATCACAAAAAATTGGAAGGAAATGCATGGCATGATGGATTTAACTTATTTAAGTTGATTATATAGCGAGCTGGCAAACATTGTAAGTATAGAAAATATGTAGTAATTAATGAAAGAAGATTAAACACATCATAATCATTTATATATAATGAATTACTACAATATTTTACACTTTATACATTGCATGGTAAGATACATGAGTGACTTAGTACCACATAGAGTTCCTATGAGATTCAAAAAATTTACTATCTTCATCATCTCTATGTATAGAGTAAGTATATTGTGAAGAGTAGTCATTCTCATCTCATGTGAAAATTTGTTTCTTGCAAAAAGAATTCAAAACAAAACCATGTATATATATAAATATTTTAGCATATTTTCACAAAAACGTAAGTGATATGGTGGTTAAGGTGTTTGTTGTGTAGATACAGCTTCACCAAAATGGATTCAGTTGCATCCTCAACTTGCGATACTCGCAAGTGCACGAACCGTTCGGTAGTATAGCGTATGTAAGTGCGAGGTCGATCCCACGAGGATTGGTGATTGAATGATTCAATTCATTTTCCCTACACAAAACAGAAGTGGCTGTTAACAGAGGGGGAAGGGTTTGAATCCCTCTATGCGCAACAGGGGAGGCTTTTCAAAAAATTTCATGTACTTTTTGGGTTTCATATCGCAATATTATCGATAATATCGCGATATATTGCCCAAATCATTCATAAAAATGTTGAAATTATCGTCCTCGAAATCGATATTATCGGGATAATATCACCGATAATATAGGCATTTAATACCTTGATCACAACCCATGGAAATATCAGAGTCGCCTCTTCTTTCTTTTCCATTCGATCAACTCTCTCTTTCGAGCTCTCATTTCCTCTCTCTTGCAAAATTTTGATTCCCTCTCATCTCTGCTCTCTCCTCCTCGTCAATCATCTTCTCCTTCTCTATTATTTGATTGAAGCACCTTTCTCTTCCACATAACCACCACCAATCCCTCCACTCTCCACGAGATTACCCCGGCTCTGTCTCCTCTCGTCACTTGGTGGGTAAATATCATTTGCGCCATTTTGTGTATGCTTGCAATTTTAGATATTTTGTTTAAATTAGTTTTGGATATTGATTAAGGGTGCTGATTGGTGTTTCTGCTAGTTTTGAATTGGGTTTTTATATATTAGGGTTTTGAATGTGAGAGCATCTACAATGGGCTCCCTAACCTACATCCTTAGACAAATTTTAGGGACTTATTGGAAAAATATAACTCCAACCATGTTCTTTATCCACCTCCTAAAATAGGGTGACTTGTAGGAGCTCCTAAATCTAAGGAGAGAGAAAAGACTCCTAGTGACTCCCTATAATTTAATGCTGCTTTATTTTATGAGTATTTTAAACCTTTAATTAATGCTAACTATTTATATATATATATTTTAGGCTTAACTGCTACAGTGCCCCTTGGAACATTGGTCAATTCTCACTTTACCCCCTCAAAGTTAAAGTGATCCACTTTGCCCCCTTGACCAAGGTTTCGTGTGTCACTTTACCTCTTTCTGTCAACGCCATCCCAAATTCCGTTAAAATGCTGACGTGACATATTGGTCAATTCAACTGAGCTGGGCTTTTTCCCACCAATATGAGGTTGTGACGTGGACTTGTGGATCCCACCTCTAACTAAAACGATCGTTGGGCCTGCTATGTGGATTTATGGACCCATCTCTAACTAAAAGCGACTATAATCTCAGAAAACTAAAAAATGAAAAGAGGAAATCAGCTTGGGAGGGAAAATTGAGATTTGGGGATTTTAGGTCGAGGGTTTGAGCACTGGTGAGAGAGAGAGAGAGAGAGAGAGAGAGAGAGCGCCGTGAGTTGGTTTTGAAGAGTTAAAGGCAAGAAGAAGCGACGCAAGTGGACGATGATGCCAGTGTGGCGAGAAGCAAGAGAAGCGCAACCTTTGTACGGTAAGCGATTCTTCTAAAAAGTGACATGTTTTCTGAAAATGAATCTTGTCCTGTTATGTGGAAAAGAACCTTGAGCTGATAGTGATGCGCGTTGTGTACAAATGGATAGTCTTTAGGTCTTTTTGTGTTATTTGCTGTCGGGAGAGTGGGGTGTAATGCAGTATACCTTTCCTGATGTGGTCCCGGTTTTGTTTTCTTGTGGTTGGCTTTGAATATGTTAATCTAACAATGTTTGTTGTCTTGCTTTTAGTAATTGGCTTAGAAGACTATTTTGTTGTTCTTAAAGACAAACTCCTTTTTGTTTGTGTGTAGAGGACAAAGAGTTAGTCACTTTTGAAGTGCATCATAGTGGTAGAATTGTGAAAAACAAACAGAATAAGTGGTGTTATAGTGGAGGGTCTGTAGGATATTTGGATTGGTGTCCTATAGAGTATATAAATATGTTAGAGATGTGGGATCAAGTGAAAGTGCTTGGGCACATGGGGAAAGTATCACTTAAAGGAGTAGTAAATGATGAGTTACTGGATCTAGAGACAGATGGTGAGCTGTTAAGTTTGTGTGATAAGGTACCACTTTCTTATGAGAGAGTGGTGCTAATTTATGTACAACACATTGAAGAGGTAGGTGTGGCTTTGAATGAGGATAGTGAAGAGGAAGGTCTGGCATTGAATGAGAGTAGGGAAGATGGGCCAGTAAACATAGATGAAGGCAGTGGGCCACTTAACAATGATAAAGATGGGCGGCCTTTTACTGAGGATCATGGGCCTGCTTGCACAGTTGAAGAGTGGGATTCAAGTGATGATGATGGGCCCCTGAACAATGAGGGTAATAGGGCTGATATAGGTGAGACTGATATGGAAGACAGGAATGAAGGATGATAAAGCATTTGAAAATTATGTAGACCACCCTGAAATAGTTGAAGACCCAAATGCCCCTGTAGAAGAAGATGGGGAGTCAATTGATGTAGCTAAAAGTGATGTTGAGAGCTTGGATAGTAGCTCAAATGATGCGGATAATGGGAACCAAAAGAAAAGAAAGAGGAAATTGCCTAAATTTCAAGAATTTAGGCCAGAAACAGATATGCGCAACCCTGTGTTTAAGCTTGGTTTAAGATTTGCAACCACTGACTTATTTAGGAAAGCAATTAGGAACTATTCCATTATAAACAGGAGGATGATTAAATTCAAATGCAATGATCGTGACAGGGTGAGGGCAGTGTGTGCAGGGAATTGCAACTGGGTTTGTTTTGCTTCAGCAGTGAATGGTAGTGAATGGGTTCAAGTGAAGAAATTGGTTGACGTGCATGATTGTGGGACAGTTGAGCACAACTTTCATGCTAACTCAACATGGTTAGCTCAGAGATATGCTACTGTTGAAGTAAAAAAAAAAATCACGGAAAAAGAAAGAGAATAAAAAAAATAACATTGAAACAAGGGATTGGATAAGTCCCACAATTTTGCCACAGCTAGCAAGCCTAAAATTGAGGGCAGAGATAAAACTTGACAGCCATCAATAGGAAAAGAGTTTAAACAAAAATGGGAGTCTAAACCTACAAAAACTCTTAAGAGAGGTTCGTGGCTCCTATTTTTGGGGGGCTGGTTATTCAGTTTTCAACTGAAATATCCTGCACAAAAGAGGACTCTAGCTAGCTTATAAGGAGGACGGCAACAAAGAAAAGCGGGGATAAAAAAAAGAAAAAAAGAAAAGGAAGGACAGAAGAAAAAAATGACTGCTGGAGGAAAAAATTGGCAAGAGCACAGAGACCAAAAATTTCACAGGTATACTGATTCTTTTTCCTTTGTTTGGGGCTGTTGAAAATCACGGGCAGATTTGAAGCTATGTCAAGAGATTTCGGCCGGGCTATGTGAAGAAAGAGCAGCTGGAGGTTTAAAGGTGGATGAGTTATTGAAACTTGGAGATCAATATTTAAGTTCTTTGTGGTTGGGTGAATGCGGCTGAACTTTGGTTAGTCTCCAAAATTGGGGCTGAAAAGTTTGTGAGGAAAAAACTGATTTTATATACATACATGAATGAATGGGTGCAAGCAAGGTACGGCCAAACTTGGAGCTTTTGAATTGATTGGGCTGAGGGATTTATCCTATTATATATATATAATAGGTGGATGAAGAAGAAAAGTAGGCTGAAGGAAAGTAGGCTGAAG
>NW_018922506.1:0-10797 GCF_002207925.1 Prunus avium
ATGAATTTTGAAAGAAAAAAAATAAAGTAATCAGGAAATGCCAAGTGGCGGCGCTGGAGTGGGGAGCTGCAAACCTCAGTGACACACGGAGCATTCCCATGCCTCCACACCCCATTTTTCCAATTTTTTTTTTATTCATTTTCACTTAAATATTCATTTAAAAATCGAATTTAAGGGGAAAAATTCTAGAAAAATTCTTTCGGGATCATGATGAGATTTCCTTCGATGACAAATTAGGAAAAAGGCCGCGGCATACAAATTTGGATACGGGATTAATGTGATCAAACAAATAAGAGTGTAGGGTTTGCAAAGTGTACTAGTGTTTTCATTTATATCATCCATTTCTAGGGTTCGCTCCCTAATTTTTTTTTTTTTTTTTTGGGTAAAAGGGGGGCTAAAAGCCCAAAACAAACAAACTACAAACCAAAAGAGCGGGGCCTTACAACACCCCTAGCATCAGCAGCAAGAATATTTTCCAGGAAAACTGGAACCTCATCGTAGACATGAAGACCAGGTTCAAGATTGTGACTTCTGGTAGCCAAGGCATCAGCAGCTACGTTTTGTTCACGGTATATATGTTTAAAAGCACAACACCAGGAATCATGGATCTTCATTTTGCAGCAGGAAATGACGCTGTAAAGAGGGTGAGTTAGAGCTGTAGGAGAGGAAAAAAGAGTTACAGCAGCACTAGAGTCGCATTCAATCTCCACATCACGGTAACCAGCGTCCCAAGCCAATCTAAGCCCCCAAAAGAGACCCCATAGCTCAGCCTCAATGATGGTACAAGCACCCAGATTTACAGAAAAGCCTTGTATCCAAGCACCAGAGGCATCACGCAAAAGACCTCCAGCACCACCAGAACCAGTAGCATTGTTCCTACTTCCATCAGTGTTAATTTTGTAAACACCAGGTCTGGGTGTTTTCCAATGAAGTTGAACCACAAAGTGCTCCTGGGTGCCAATAAAAGGATTACAAGCACTGTACCAATCCAAAGCATATTGGTAAACCATGTGTAGAGGCTCAGAAGGCATAATAAAGCCTTGCTCAAAAATCAGCTTGCACCTCCATTTCCAGATAAACCATAAATAAATTGAAAATACTAGGAACCAAGGAAGGCCATGGTGAGTAGGCTTTTTTGATTGAAGATTCAGAGCGAGCCAATCATCAAACTCCATAGAGTGATGACTAGAAGTGGGACCGCCACCACCAAATCTATTCCAGAGGGATTGAGTAACTTGACAGTCTTGAAATAAGTGTTCAACCGACTCCGCAGACTGAGTACATCTTGGACAAACATCGACATGAGTGAACCCTCTTTTTTGCCGTTGAGCATTGGTAAGGATCTTTTTATGGCAAAGGGTCCAGAGGAAAGTTTTCACCTTAGGGGGGATGTGCAAATTCCAGAGGAAATGCCATTTCCATTTGTGGTTGATTTCTTCCCCAAATGAGGAGCTGTAGGCACTTTTGACAGAGAACGAGCCATTAGAAGTAAATTGCCAAATTCGCTTGTCAGCTCCACTACCATTAAAACCAGCATGAATACCAGTAATCAGCTTAACAATATTTTCAGGAAGGCAGTCCAATAAGCACGTGGTATCCCAAATCCCATCATCCAAATAGTCACTAACCTTGGATTGTAAAATTTCCTCAGAGAGATCAATGGTAGCAAATTGTTGCAGAGTGCCACAACTGAGCCAAGTGTCAGTCCAGTGTAAGTGCTCTTGAGTTGCCATGATAATTGGTGGAAAAGTACAAAAACAATTGCTATAGCAGATATTATTCATGTGAACAGTAACCACCCTTATTTTCCCTTACTCTTTGCCATGACAAATGGATGGAAGTGCCCTAAGAGGGAATGTACTAAAGGCCCAAACCACCAAAATATTTTGGTTTACACACTGTCTCCCACTTGACCAAATGCGCCTTAGTTGTCTCCGAAGTGTGACCCCACAAGAAATTTCTGTTAATCTGATCCAACTTATTGCAAACAGAAATGGGCAGGGGGGCTGTTTGCATAGTGTAAAGAGGGATCGCAGCAATAACAGATTGAAGAAGAGTAATTCGACCAGCCATAGAGAGAGTCTTGCTCTTCCAAGAAGAAAGTCTCTTCTGCACTTTATCAATGATCTCTTGGTACGTACTTTTAGTGACTCTAGAATGGATGAGAGGCACACCAAGGTATTTTCCAAGGCAAGCAGTGAGAGGGGAACCACTGATGGCAGCAATATCATTGGCCAAATCAGCATTAGTGTTAGGGGAAACACAAATGGAAGACTTTTCAAAGCTAACCTTTTGACCTGAAAGATTACAAAATTCATCAAGGCAATGCTTCATCAAGGACGCTTGGGTAGTAGAAGCTTCTCCAAAAAGGATCAGGTCATCAGCAAAAAAAAGATGAGATATGAAAGGACCACCCTGACAAATTTGAACAGATTTCCAGACATTGTCATTAATCTTTTGCTGAATAATATGGGAAAGCTTTTCCATGCAAAGCACAAAAATATAAGGAGAGAGAGGGTCTCCTTGCCTGATGCCACACTGAGGGTAGAAAGCAGAGGTAATCTCACCATTCAAAATGGCCTGATACTTGACTGAAGTGATACAGTGCATTAGGAGCTCCAGGATTCTACCCCTAATCCCAATTTCCCAAAGCACATTTCTGATGAAGCCCCAGTTAAGACGATCGTAGGCCTTAGACAGATCAATCTTCCAAGCAATTAACCCTTTTTTACCTTTGGAATTCTTGTACTTGTGAAGCATTTCTTGGGCGACAATGATATTATCTGTAATTTGTCTCCCCGGAACAAAACTGACTTGATTGGGGCTGATAAGGTTAGGCATGCAGGGGCGAAGCCTAGCAACCAGAATCTTCGAAATCACTTTGTAGATGGTGTTACACAGACTAATAGGCCTAAGTTGAGTCATGTAGACAGGGGTATCAACTTTAGGAATCAGAGCAATGAGGGTTTCATTGAGATGCTCAGGGAGAGTTGCAGTCTGGAAGCAATTTCTCACGAGAGAAATGATGTCAGTAGAACAGAGATCCCAAAACTTCTGATAAAAAATAGCTGGAAAACCATCAGGCCCTGGTGTTTTTAGACCACCAATGGAAAATAAACTTTGGTTAATTTCCTCAACAGAAACAGCATTGCTTAAGCCATCCAAAACTGCCTCCCCAAGACTAGGAAACAACTGAGGGGTAAGATTATAGTCACCAATAGTTCCAGAGTTAGAAAATAGCTCAACAAAATAGTTTTCCACAACCTGTTTCATACCCTGCATACTTGTCACCCAGTCACCAAGGTCATTTTTTAAACCTTCCAGCTTGTTTTTCCTTCTTCTAATAATAGTTGAGAGATGAAAGAAGTGGGTATTTCTGTCACCTTCCTTGAGCCAAGTGTTCCTGGATTTTTGCATCCAAAACAGCTCTTCTTGATCAAGAAGAAGATTGTACTCACTAGAGAGCTCGGTCTCCAGATGACTAAGGAAGGGGTTTGGGGCACAGCATAACTTTTTTTGAATTCCAGCAAGTCTCGTTAATAATCTTCTCTTCCTTTGGAAGATACAACCAAAAACCTGCTTGTTCCAGTAGGTAAGAGGAGAGACAAGGTTGATAGTTTTCTGAAACGCATGACCAGTGCACGAGGTCCAAGAGTCCCTGATGAACGTAGCAAAGTCCGGATAGGATAACCACATAGCTTGGAAGCGGAAAGGAATACAGTCTCTATTGAGGGAGTGATTAGAATCCAAGCGAATCATGATGGGGCAGTGATCAGAATTAATTCTGGGCAAGTGGGAAATGAGGGCTTCAGGAAAGAGAAGGCGCCAAGCAATATTACTGAGCCCTCTGTCAAGCCTTTTCCAAATAATGCCCTCAGCATTTCGCTTGTTGCACCAAGTGAACTTCGCACCGGAGAAACCAAGGTCAATAAGTTGATTACGATCAATCCAACTAATAAAGCTTGGCCCCCCAGGATCAAAATTGCCACCACATTTCTCATTGGCACAACAAGTATCATTAAAGTCTCCCATAACTAGCCAAGGCAGATCAGAAGCTTTAGCAAGACCATCAAAATAGGTCCATAATGATTCTCTAATCCCAGAGTTAGGGTTAGCATAGACCACAGTCAAGAGCCACCATTTATTTCTACCATGAACAAGAGCAGTAATAGATTGGCTTGAGTGGGCAATGACTTGAAGAGAGACAGAACAATCATTCCAGAGCAGCCAAACACCTCCAGAAAACCCAGTGGCATCAACGATATGGTAATGGGAAAAACCCAAAGTCTTGGCGACATTGAGAGCTCTGGAGCCGCTAATTCTAGGCTCAAGCACAGCAAAAACATCAATGGCATGGGCCTGTTTTAAGTCCTTAATGGTGGAGGCACAATTAATCTTCCCAGCACCCCTGACATTCCAAGTGGCAATTATCATAATAAAAAAGTAAATAAGAGGGGTAACCTGTGGATTAACCAAATCAGCAGATAAATCTGTCATTCTGGACTGCAAAAGAGGCATCATTATCATATGGCAAATCATTGCTCAAGCCAGTCTCCGAAATATCAGGGACAATCCTTACATGGCTACACTCAGAAGAGGTGGCCGCGCAGGCAGTAAGAGCAGTTCCATCAATATTGACGTACATATTATCAATATCAGGAGGGTCTTGTTCTTGTGGCAAAGGGCCTTTATCCAAAGGGACAGTAGAGGAAAAAGGGACTCCTACATTGAAGGAGAAGACACCTTGAACGTCATCCTGAAAATCAGAACCTTGCACTTGTATCCCAACATCATCCACATCAATGGGAGTCATAGTCTTGTTTCCAAAAGTAGTTTTCAAGCTTCTGCTGTGTCCGGGGGCAGGGATAGATCCAACTCCATCAGACCTCAGATGAGCAGTATTGGAGATATCCAAAAAAGGCTTTTTGGGGACCCAAGGGTTGGTCGTGCGAGCAGAGGAGGATTGCTTCCCCTTTCCAAGGTTTCTATAGTTAAAGCTTTTCTTGTGATCAGCTTTGTGTGGCACATGTTGAGGGGACATTTTTGTACAAGTGGAGGTCGTCTGTTTGGTAGTACTGGCAATCTCAGAGGCATCACCTAAGTTTTCATCTGCACCCAAGATAGAATAGCGGGATCCTGTACCAGATGGAGGAAACTTTTGCTCAGCATGCACTTTTCCTAAACCAGGGGAAGTCTTCTTCTTAGTATTTTTGGGCTTTAACAGCATCCACTGGCCAAGGAGATTAGGTGAGGTCTCAGCAGATGCATTGGCAGTAACACTCGTAGCACCCCCAGCCACATTCTTGGTGGGGTTATTCTCCAAATTTTCGGTTTCAGCAGCTCTATTCTCCTGAGCTTTACCATCCTTCATGTTTTCTGGTTCAGCTGCTCTATTTTCCTGAGCTTTAGCCTTAACAATCAGTGGGCAATTATCCCTCCCATGTCCATAGCATCCACACTCAAAGCATATCAGATGGATACCCTCATACACCACCCCATAGGTGCGCCCCTCCACTTCAATAAAGGGAGTTAAGGGTTTGGAAATATCGAGCTCGATACACAATCGAGCAAATTTTCCTCTCGATTGGCTCATAGTATGAGAGTCCACTTTAACTGTATTCCCAATTAAATTGCCTATTCTCTCTAAGACATCAAATCTGAAAAATTCAACATTCAAGCCATTTATTCTTACCCAAGCAGTCATATGCGTAATCTTTTCTTCTTTTGGATCAAAACCAGGTTTCCACCTCTGGGTTGTTACGTATTGGCCCGCAATCTGCCAAGGCCCTCCAGTAAGGACATATTTCATGTCTTCATCGAGCAAGAATTTGACAACGAAAAAGTTATTTTCCAAGTCAATTAAGGTCATCGGTCCCTTGAGCTTCCATCTTTGAAGAAGCCGTTCACGGAGAAAATTGAAGGTGAGCGGCCTGCCCATGAGTTTGAGGATGATTGCAGATTTCCAAGGCCGATACAGGCAGTCTTTAATCTTGTCAGAGAACTGGATTGAAGGGATTGTTCCCATTTGGACAACAAAGTCTTCGTCCCCAATCACCATATTGTCTTCAGCCATACCAAAGTCAGCAGAGACTTTATCTTTAAAACTCATCGACAGAGATGGGGGAGAAGGAAGGGGTGCATCAGAACCTCCCATAACACTTACTTCATGGGTTCGGGCTCTTTTTCCACCAGCAATCACACTATCCTGGAACGAAGCACTTGATCCAGCAGCAAAGACAACATCATTCATCATGGGAGTAGAGAAGGGAGGTAGGAAATTGCAGGCGGCAGCGCAAAGGAAGGCAACAGAATTGGGAAAGTGAAAACGCGTGAGGCGCGTTCCACTAAGGCATTATGCTACCATTCGTTCCCTAATTTTATTTTTCAGTCACTCTTAAACACGATATTGTACTTTCCTTACGAAGTATTCTTCCCCATAGATACTTAGGAATTTTCCCTATGTTTTTCGGAATTTTCCTGCATTTTTAAGAATTTTGAAAAAAAAAAAACGAATATAGTAATAAGGAAATGCCAAGTGGTGGCGCTGGAGTGCGGAGCTGAAAACCTCAGCGACATGTGGGGCATTCCAATGCCGCCACACGCCACTTTTCCAGTCTTTTTAAATTCATTTTCACTTAAATTTTCATTTACAAATCGACTTTAAGGGTTTAGGGGTTGGGCGCCTAGGGTTTATAGTGTAGGGTTTACTGTGGAGGGTTTAGGGTAAAGAATTATAAAAAGGTCCCCACAGTAATGCTCTTCTTTACTGCTATGAATTAGGGTTCAAAATTTAAAAAATCCTGGAAAAATCGAATTTCCCACTCACGGATTGTTAGGACCAAAAAAGGCCCTAAAATCGCAATTCAAACTTCAAACTCCATATCTGTTTGGACCAAAAAATAAAATACAATTCCTTTCCAGAATTGAAGGAAAATAATATGGGGATTTTAGCAAATATTTGGAAGGGTTGAATTCTTCTGTTTTCTTCATTTTCACGTATGGGCAAAGCGAACTTGATTTCTTCAAAAAACACTGACACAAAGAAGTATTGGCACTGTAATGCTGAGATGGTTATGCTAATTTCGAAATCCTAAAGGAATCTGGGCAAACCGTATTGGAAGTGCTTCACAACATATGTAAGTATTCTCTTCTCAAAACTCGTATGTAAAACCTAATAAGCTGTATGTAATGAACAGTAATCGAGATCGGGCATCAACATGTAAAACACTAACCCAGATCGGGCATTTACACTAATTGAGATTGGGCATTGCCTAAGACAACTAAAACTGCTCCAGACTAAAAGAATATGCTCTTACATTATTGTAACCCAAAACTGAAAATAGGGTTCAAGTTTAAATCGAGCTTCAGGCGTACCAACATATTCAAAACCGAACCAAACAGTAATAATAAATAGGGTTCAAATCCAATAACCATATCAAGCTCCATTCATATACTCAAAATCGGTCAAACCTTTTTAAATATAGTTTATTTCATTGCTGCACCTAAGTGAGACCCCAGGCTACCTACGTACCCTTGGGTGAGGGATCAAGCCACACGTAGTTCTTATCTCGACAAATCACGATTTCAGATGAATATACAATTATTTAAAGCAGAACCAACGATAAATTTCAAATTCATCTACAACTTCAAATCCGACAAGACACATACTGAACACATTATTAATTCCTTCCTTTATGTCAGTTCAACCTCACAACCATACCCTATCCAAGGTGGATGTTGCCGAACAACACTTTCCAATCCATGACTTAACATTCATACTTGTACAGAGTACTTACGAAGCACAATCTCACGAATCTCAACCCAGAAACGAATCCACATATACATATATGTAATATGAAATTTCTCCTAAATAACACAACCAGCAGCTAGATCACATTGAAAGGATAGAAAAGCATACCAAATTTGAAAGATATGGTGGCTAGAGGCGTCCAAACGAGCTCCCGAAATTTACGAAAAAACTGTCCAAAACCACCTATTTCGTAGTTGTTTCCGGCGACCACGATGGCGAATCGGGGTGGCAGAGGGCTGGGGCCGGAAGAAGGAAGTGTGGTGGTTCTAACGGGACTGGGGGCGGCGGTGGCTTGGCAAAGTTGTTGCCATCGCAACCAAAAAAAATGGGGGCGGGCGGTCTGTTGCAGATCGTGAGAGAGAGAGAGAGAGAGAGAGAGAGAGAGAGAAAATGAGGCATTTTTCTGATTTTAATAAACCAACTTTGAGAAAATTACGATTATGCCATTGAAGGTATTTTGATCGTAACTTCTTCGTTACAACTCCAGTTTGAGCCCACTACATGTCTACGGACTCATATCGATGCGATCTACGTAAAAATATCACTAACTGCCCCAAAATGTTTTCAGATAAAATAAATGACCAAATTACCCCTACTCGAGGGCAAAATTATAAATTCATAATTAAATTAATTAAATAATTTAATTGGATAAATAAATTCAGGTCGGGGTGTTACAATAACCTCTATCATAAGCAGACCTCTTGTAGCATGAATGGACAAACTAAAAAAAATCACCATAAACCAAGTCAAGTCTCCCTATTCTCTACTTCAACCACAACAAATGCAATAGGGTACATCCCATTATTTGCATCAATCTCAACTGCACTCAAAATTTGTCTTGGATGAGTTCCCTTCACAAAACATCCATCAAAACTCACAACTGGACTGCTTTTTTTTGTAAAGCCCTTCTTCAATGCACAATAACATATATAGATCCTTTGGAATACAAGCTTACCATTTCGCAAATAAGTTTTGATTAGGACAATGCAGCTTGGATTATTGGTCTTCAACTCCTCACAATAATCCCAGAGTTTTGCGTACTGCTCTTCAACACTTCCTTGTATTTTGTCTCTAGCTAGGCTCTTGGCTTTGTAAAATTGGTTCTCAGTTATATCTATGCTATAATTATTTCTCACAATCTTCATAAAATCTGCAACCTTCATATTAGGATTGTCACTCAAATCCTCATCAAACTTTTTAGCAAGCCACGTGTAAGTGGCAAACTTAGTTTTTGCAAGCTTCCACATATATGCTTAGGGTGATAAGTCTTAATCCTAGTAGTAGTCCATTTGACAACATGAGAAGCATATAGTAACCAATCACACTTGACTATCTGTTCATCATTTCCACCCTTTTCACAACTTCTAATTTGTTCACCCTTTCCTCCATTTCCTCATTTTCCTCATTTTCCTCCATTTCCTCATTTTCCTCCATTTCCTCCATTTCCAACTTGTTCACCCTTCTATACAACATTTTCACTATCTGCACGTGCCACCTTAGCTCTATGTGGATCATTCCTCACCCATTTCAGTAGCCTAGTACTTGTAACTTCATAATACATGATTGCCTCCGTACATTGTTCTAAGGAAGGAAACTCCATGCCCAACTCAAACACTAGATTAATCAAATCAGTATCCCTTCTAAACTGCTTGAACCTAGGAGCTTTTCTTCTACGTCTCACATTTCTAACAACTCCATCTTCATCTTGTTTCTCTTTTGAAAGACTTATAAGATCAGTTGAATTGTACACATCACTAGGAACATCACTTGGTTCCACACACGCTTCTTCAACATCTTCATCCACCACATGCCTATCAAACCAACTATTATCTTCATCCACTCCTTTGTCCACTTCTTCTTCAGTTTGCTCATAGTCAGAATCTATGAACTTAAGGTTCTCTTCTGCCTCTTCTTCTGCAACTTCATCCTCTTCCTCATCTTCCTCACCTAGCTACTCCTCTTCCTCATCTTCATATTTATTATCGGCATCATCATTAATAATTTCTACATGAGTTTCTTCATCCCCTTCCTCTACCAGATTAAAACTTTCAAACCTAACAATAACATCTACAAACTCATTTCGAGAAAAAAAAAACGTTATGAATTTGCGTAGCTAAATACAAGTGTAGATGCAGAAGCTTGACTCCCTAACAATGTAGGATTTATGATAAATAAAGCTTGAACCCTAGATGGAGGTATATCACTCACAAACTCAAGCACTTGCCCATCTCTTTTAATAAGAACATAACCCCTTGTTTCAATCCTATAGTGATACTGGGCTTTAAGATGGTCATATACCAGTGATGTAGCTAAGTCATATATGTCTAGCATAGACAAGTGATTTGCGATATAGTTGTCTACCCAATGCACACTACCTCCCACATACTTGCTCTTTTTAAGTTGCCATTCATGGTGAATTTCAATTATGCATAAATTTGAATTACCTAAATAAATAAATAAATAAAGATAAGTCAAAAAATACACACAGTAAGATCATTTACTAAGCCCAACAACCCCAAACTAAAACAAACCTACCAATTTACCCAAGCCTTTACTCACATCAAACAATAGTCCACAAAAGTTGCAACATACACAGATAAAACACTTGCTTTGCAACACACACAGACAAAGCACATGCTTTGCAAAAATCTCAGACAATGCACATGCCAAGTTTCCAAAAATCCAACAACTCTTTGAGTTCAGCTTTTCAAATTAAGTTTAACTTATTACGATGCTTAGCAGAAGCATATGCAAATGAAAGCACTATACAGATTACTTTAGCATATGCATTAAGTTCCTTCACATCCATCTGGTTTTGAATATGATATTCAATTGGCCTGTTGGTTGCAATCACCCATTCATAGTCACTACACCTTGTAGCTATGTTGGTTGCAATCAAGGTTTACCATATTTGTCATTTTTAAATAGTCAAATAGGTACTTAAATTTATGAAATTCAATTAAATGAGATTTTAATTTAAAAGAAAG
>NW_018922508.1:5609-17569 GCF_002207925.1 Prunus avium
TTATTATTATATTGCCCTCCTCAGTACAAATTTTTATTTTATTATTATATCGCCTTTTATCCTAAATGACTATTATTTTGCAATGTCACGTGGATTTAAATGAAAAAAAATACATTTTAAACATAATTTAAATTTAATAATTGTATTACAAGCTAAAATATTATTTTGAAAAATTAAAAATTAAAAGGAAAAAAAAACCCAACGACTCTCTCTCTCTGTCTCTCTCCCTCACCCTTCGCCCACCCCAACCGCCTCATGCTCGCTCTCTCTCCCTTTTCCAAGCCCTAGCGCCAACCACCCAAAAAAAAGAAAAAAACACAAAAAAGCCAGTGAACCCGCCCCATTCCTTTTTCTTTCTTCTTTTAAATCACAACCCCAGCCCCTCCCAAACCCCAACCCCAGACAGCCATACTTCCACCCCTCACCTCGTCACAACCACCCATCCCTGCCCCTCACAACCTGCCCCGCATTATAGCCTCGCGGTTATATCACTAGATGGACAAGGTCCGGATAGAAGAGGTTCAGTCAACAACCAAGAAGCAGCGCATAGCCACTCATACCCACATCAAAGGCCTTGGTCTTGAGGTTTCTCTCTCTCTCTCTCTCTCTCTCTCTCTCTCTTTATTTTTGTTCTAAATACTGATTACCCATAAACATATGCCGTTTTGTAGTATATTTCAAAGCTATCTTGAAGGTTCTTCCTTTTTCCTGCTGTAAAGTAGTTTGCCTTTTTCGATTTTAGGGTTTAGGGTTTGTTTTGTGCACTACATTTTACTGGCATTCCTCTTTTATTTGCTGAAATGTTAGGTTATTTAGTACACTGAATGGGCATGCGTATCAGAGTTAAACGGTTTGTTGCTAATGCTTCTTGTTTTACTCTTGCAAAAAAAAGAAGCTGTTTGTTATAACACTCACACTCCATGTGGTTGTGTTAGAAATTAGAGTTCGATGCTTTATCTTCAGATGATGCTGTACTCATTGTAGTGTAGTAAGTAAATATACTTCTGGCAGCAAAGAGACCAACTAATGAAATGGAGAAGTTTAAAACGTCAGTTTTTCTGCCGTCTGGAGGCATAAAATGGTTCATCAATCTATTCTTTAAATTTCAAAATCAAGAGATTAATGTCAGCTTAACTCCAATTGTGTTAACCATGCTTGTAGTTTTTCAATTTGTTTTCTGGAGTGATCTCCATCTGAATGACAATATAATTTGGGTTTTTGGGTGTCATTCTATTCCAGGCCAATGGAAGAGCAATACCTTGGGCTGCTGGCTTTGTGGGTCAGGGGGAAGCGAGAGAAGCTGCTGGTCTTGTTGTTGATATGATACGACAGAAGAAGATGGCTGGTCGTGCACTTTTACTGGCTGGACCTCCTGGTACTGGAAAGACAGCGCTGGCTCTTGGAATATCCCAGGAGCTTGGGAGTAAGGTATTCCTCACGTTTTTCATCTGTCAGCTGAAATGTAATGTTAATTAATAATCTGATGTTTCATGAGATTTCTTGATTCATATTCCATTAGGGATAGTGTTTTTTTCTTAATGGTTAATGGTTCTTGTTTGCAGGTTCCATTCTGCCCAATGGTTGGATCAGAAGTATATTCATCAGAAGTAAAGAAAACAGAGGTTTTAATGGAAAATTTTAGACGGGCTATTGGTCTGCGTATCAAGGAAAATAAAGAGGTCTATGAAGGAGAGGCAAGTTTCTAATGATATCAAATATTTTGTAAATAATTTAGTGTGATAATGTTACTTTTATATTTGAGTTGGTTGGTTTCAGTTGATGATGTTTTGATAGTTTCATTTTAGGTGACGGAACTCACACCAGAAGAAACAGAGAGTGTTACAGGTGGTTATGGTAAAAGCATCAGCCACGTCATCATTGGATTAAAAACTGTTAAAGGAACCAAGCAACTGAAGTTGGATCCCACCATTTATGATGCATTGATTAAGGAAAAGGTAAGGTCCTCCTATTATTATTTATTTTTTGTGTATGCATGAAGAATAAAAAAACTATTTGTTTCGCCTAGTTGATTATTTAAGGTTTTCATGTTGAAGTACACTTTATTTTCGGGCCATTTGTTCTTTTGATACCACTTTCCTGATACAACATGCAGGTAGCTGTTGGTGATGTTATATACATTGAAGCTAATAGTGGAGCAGTAAAAAGAGTAGGTAGAAGTGATGCTTTTGCTACAGAATTTGATCTGGAAGCAGAAGAGTATGTTCCACTTCCAAAAGGAGAGGTTCACAAAAAGAAGGAGATTGTGCAGGTTTGTTCTATGTGAAATGTGTGTTTCTTTGTAAATGTTCTCTGTGATGATGGTTGCACCCGTTTTATCATACTTAGTCTTGGATGGGTTTTTTCTATTGGCTAGTAGCCTTATTAGTAATTACTCAAGTTGATCGGTGGATAGTTCTTGCTGGCTCTGGGTACTACTTTCTTAAAGGAATGTGTATCATCCCCGCATGGTCCAGATATTTCCCAAAAAGTGCATTCCTACTTCTGTTTGTTTGATTAATATAGGAAACTGGATTCTCCAAACATGCTGAAAAGTTTAGTTGCCTGCAATTAAGTAGTTGGACTTGAGCACTGCAGTCCACCCATGAAACGATTATTAAGGGTTTTTGGCCTTATAACTTGGTACTAGTAGAAATGGACACTTAACATTTTCTTGGAATACCATCTGAACTACCATATACCCATCTGAACTACCATATATAGGCATATCTTAGTAAATCCTTAACACTGGTGTTTCTGACCTATTTTTCTTCATGTTTTCTTTAAGTTATTATTGTTTTCAATTTTTGTTGACAGATTCCAACTTTTATGCTCTACATATAATCTGCTCCTGTTGATGTTCAATTTCTGTTTGCTTATGTAACTCTTTAACAGGATGTAACACTACATGATCTGGATGCTGCAAATGCGCGACCTCAAGGTGGGCAAGACATATTATCTCTAATGGGTCAGATGATGAAGCCAAGGAAAACTGAAATTACTGACAAGTTGCGACAAGAAATAAATAAGGTACAATCTTATGAATATGTAGGAAATGTTGATCCAACTCAATGTATTTTCTGTCGTCGGAACCTAAGATATGGTTTCTTGGTGAAACATTTCCTTGCTTATTTCTTCAGTAAATTTGTAAAAGCCTGTTGACAAATTACTAATGTTTCTGAGAGGTCAACTAATAAAGAGTTTCCAAGACATTGACATACTTCAGATCAGATCAACGTCAGCTTTAAATTCCATCTAATTGGGCTTGATTACATTGATTCTGTTTTGCCCTTGCAACACAAACATAGCCTGTGAGAGTCATACCGCTGTGACAAATATGCCCGTTCTCACTTTTTTTACCCATATAATATCATGCTCCAGATAAATGTAGTTTCTTGTTGCATATCTAGGCTGCTTTTGGAAATATACTGATTTTAGAGCTTCATCTTTTAATTTCTGGTTATAACTTTTTTTCTTCTCTAATCTTTGGGTGGGGCATTTCTTATACTGTTGTGTACTCGTCTTGCAAATAAATTATTTTAATTAATAAGTTTAAATAAATTATTCTCTTTCTAACTAAATCCTAAACCCATTTCTCGCACCTCCTTAGCAGTTTCTTTCCCTTTAATAATATTTTCATTAGCTATAAAATAAAGGCGAAGGAAAGTGTTTAATTTACTTTATGATTGATGACAGGTTGTTAATCGGTACATTGATGAAGGTGTAGCGGAGCTTGTACCTGGAGTTTTGTTCATTGACGAGGTTCTTTTCTCTTTCAAGTCCTTTAGAACTATTTCGTCTGTCCAAATCACTTATAATTTTGAATCTTGACCAATAGGTACATATGCTGGATATGGAGTGTTTTTCATACTTGAATCGTGCTTTGGAGAGCTCGTTATCTCCAATAGTAATATTTGCCACCAATAGAGGAATTTGCAATGTAAGGTATGAAACTTGTAATCAGACAGGCTTTTGCACAATAACGAGGCCATGCCTTTTAGCATGCTTGCTGTTAGCATAAAAGCATAACTAGGCCATACCTATCTTTCCATGTTAATTGTGAAGGAATTTCCTAAAACCATCAGTGTGCTCACTAGAGTTTTGCTTTCTGAACATGGATATGTTACTGTGCAGAGGGACTGATATGGCTAGTCCTCATGGAATACCTGTTGACTTGTTGGACCGGTTGGTAATTATCCGAACACAGACTTATGATCTTGAAGAGATGATAAAGGTCTATATCAATTTCATTTGCTTGTTATCTATAAAATTTCTCTTTCTATGCCCGATCATCTTCTCAAGTACCAAACTACTGATTTTTTTATGTATCAAACTACTGATTATTCTATTGGTTGATGCTTGAACCAGATCTTAGTAATTCGTGCACAGGTGGAGGAACTGGGAATAGATGACGACAGTTTGGCTTACCTTGGAGAGATAGGACAACGAACATCTTTAAGGTGGCATAAATTTTTGATTTGTTAACTCTGATTCACTCTGAATGATGCTTATTGCTTACTTCATTATTTCCTCAGGCATGCTGTTCAGCTCTTATCGCCGGCAAGTATTGTGGCAAAAATGAATGGCAGAGACAAAATTTGCAAGGTAGTTACAAATTTGACAATGTTATATGTGCTTGAAGTGAATTGTTCAAGCCTTTTCACTGACAAAATAAGTGTGTTATTATCTTTACAATTTGTAGGCTGACCTAGAGGAAGTGGATACGCTATATCTGGATGCTAAGTCTTCAGCAAAGGTTCTCCAAGAGCAGCAGGAAAAATACATTTCATGAGAACTGAGAATTTCGCTGGAAGTTTAGTTTTGGGAGTAGCATTTAATTGTGAATTATTTTCATTGTCCATGGCTTTTGTATGAGTGGGACACATCGGTTAAGTAAATGGATTCAAGTTTCCTGAGCTCTGGGTAATCTGTACTTTCCAGCTGCGTCGTAGATGCTTCACAATTTTCAAATGTGATAACTTAATGAAGGTAATTCTAATCGTATTGTCACTTTTGCTCCCTTGTTTAGTAGTCATTATTGGCCATGAGATAGGGTTCTTTGACGCAATTAGGTGTGCCGATTATTCCCTCCCTTCCATTTATGTGAAATATACAACCGCTGCATGAAAGAACTTTTCCCCATTTACACTTCCATGTATTCCATCCGAAGGTGAATGAGAATTCTGTTACCTGGGTCTGGAGTCGACTTACATCGGGTTTATTATTATTTTCATTGCCCATGGCTTTTGTATGAGTGGCACATCGGTTAAGTAAATGGCTTCAAGTTTCCTGAGCTCTGGGTAATCTGTATTTTCCAGCTGCGTCGTAGATGCTTCACAATTTTCAAATGTGATAACTTAATGAAGGTAATTCTAATCGTATTGTCACTTTTGCTCCCTTGTTTAGTAGTCATTATTGGCCATGAGATAGGGTTCTTTGACGCAATTAGGTGTGCCGATTATTCCCTCCCTTCCATTTATGTGAAATATACAACCGCTGCATGAAAGAACTTTTCCCCATTTACACTTCCATGTATTCCATCCGAAGGTGAATGAGAATTCTGTTACCTGGGTCTGGAGTCGACTTACATCGGGTTTATTAGGGTGATCATGGATGTTGCCTTTCCCTATTTACTCCTGAAAAATAGAAACTAGGTATTTACTACAAACAGGAAAATTATGTATGCTGCCTTTCTTGAGTCCATAAGGGGATCCCATCTCCGAACCTGACGTCTCGTCTTGTCTAGGGGTTGCTTGTGCTTCCCTCTTGGGACATAATTTTCTTCAGCTTTGTTTGACACCTAACAAACGCAGAACGGCAGGTGTTACCCCAGAAATTTGGTTCCCTTGGTTGGGTAAAGTAGTCATATTTATACAAAATAATGCTCATGCAATGCCAGCCTTATAGCTCAACTGGTGTAATTAGTTGGACTTGAGTAAAAATTATGAACGATGAATTGTGTCCTATATCTGTTCTTTAAAAAGTAGGACAGCGTCTTCATCTCATTATAACCATCACAGGTTTTCCAGATGTTAAATGAAGAAACACATGCCAACTTCCAAAATTTATCCAAATTGAAGATAGAAGATAGATTCATAGCAAAGGAAATTTATAATCCCCACAAAATGGTAGATATGAAACACTAATTTTTTTCTAGGGTTCGGTTTTTAAACCATTTGACTTTTTCTTTGTCAGAATTAAACGAAATCGGTAATTATAATTTAAATCGGCCAATTTCATTGGTTCGGCCGGATTGATGCCCACTCCTAACTCTTTCCTTCTAATCCCCATAAAATGAAAAAAATTCAACTCTACCTTCATTTTTTACTTCAACATACTTTGAATCTTGTGAGTTATTTAATTCAATCCTAGACACCAAATGTAGACTTCAGGCTAGAGCATAGGGAAGTGAGCAAGTTTGAGGCTCTGTAAAAAATTGGCATTTTGCTAAGTCTTCATCCTTGCAAATGTAATCCAAAGCAATAAAAGAACAAAAAAAAAAGAGCAAGAGACAATAGAGGGCCCAAGGAGAGAGCGGTCGAAAGCCCAGAACAAAATTGCAAAGACGAAATTCATCATCACACCAGTATTCCGAAACCCTAAACGCAGCTAACGCAAGCGATCCTCATTGAGCCCGAAACCGAAATGTGTTCTGCAGCATGAAGTTGCTTGTATTGCAAAAGCAAAAGCAAAGCTAGAGTTTCAGCGAAAGCACAGCACAAGGCAGAATCATGAACCGTCTGAGTTTGGAGCAGGTGCTCAAGGACAACAACACTCGCGACCCCAACTCCATTTCAAGTCTCAAGCTCAATCACAAGGCTCTTTCCGATGTACGACGTCGTTTTTCTGCTCTCCCCCTGTCCTTTTTTCTATTTTTTGGTTTATTATACAACTTCCTTTATAGATAATATTGATGTGTGTGTAAATGTGTAGGTGTCGTGCTTGAGCGAGTTCAAGAACTTGGAGAGGCTCGACCTCAGCTTCAACAATCTCACTTCTCTTGAGGTACTTGTCAAGTTGTCATCTTTCATTTGTGTGCTGTGATTTTTGTGAAGCTAAATTTGTGTGCTTGAAAATCAGGGGTTAAAGTCATGTGTCAATTTAAAATGGCTGTCAGTTGCAAACAATAAACTGCAAAGCCTCAAAGGTATTGAAGGACTTTCTAAGCTCACTGTAAGTACCAACCATTTCCTACAATTTTCTTTTGTTGCTTTTTATATTGGTGTTTGAAGCTGTTCATATTTTGAAGATACCCTTTTAGCTACTTGCATTTTTGGATGTGGAAGTTTGTGTAGGGACATCATGTAGTCTGGACTTGTTTCTAAAGCTCATTTAGTGGTAATTTTGAATTTTGAATTCTTGGTCAGTTGTTATTTTTTCTGCTACAGTACTCTTTCTTGTTATACCGTAAACTTGATAACCAATAGTTTATGGTGTTCAATTTTGCTGTTGCAGTTAGGATTTCTAACATAATTAGCTTCCTCCTGATGCACCTGGTTATGCTTTCTGAGCAACTTGTTCTCTAAACAACAGAGAGCAAGAAATCATGGCTACTGAGTGAGCCAGTGATGGATTTTCCCAGAACAATTAATTCAGATATATTAAGTTCTTATCCTGTTAAATTACATGCCATTTTGCATGTACAAGAATAAGAGCTTATACCCAGAGTCCTAGCTCACATGGGTTTTTCATTCAAAATTATATCTTGTAGTGGTTGGTATTATTGTTATCATGCTGATATGTTTTTGAATGGAAGGCCCATGTGTGCTGCGACCATGGAAATCTTTTAAGAAGAAAAATGTTGATATTAGGAAAATTGTATAATATTATGGTTATATCAAAGATGACATGAAAAATATATAATATAGAATAATATGTCAAACTCTATCCCAAGAAGCCATAGTTTGTGGCTTTGATTGGTTTAAGTTGACAAATTAATATGCAGGAAATTGGTGGATCAAGTGAATATTTTTATAAAAAATATATATAAAGATTCCAGTTGAGAGTGAAGTGAAATTTTCAAATAGTAAGAACTATGGACACTACAATCCTTGTGGCTGTGACTTGAAAATTTACAATTATATGAAATATTTAGATTTTGTACTTCCTTAAGAACGATTAATCATTATTGGGGAATACAACTACATATTCCGTTTTCTTGAGATTAGATGATTTGGAGACCTATATTCACTCTTTGTTTTACAAATATATTGAAAACATAATCTTTAGTGGAATTTTTTTCCAATGTGTTCCACCTGAATTGTATTCTCCCTGCTATCCTTATTGGCATGATGAAAATTCCTTTCAAACTTGTCCTGAAAGGAATTGTGCTAGGACTTAGTTCCCTTTTAATGTGGTGGTCGCCAAAAGTTTCATAAATCCTAGGCCTGCCTGTCAGCTACTTTTCTCCATAAGTAGGAGGGTCAGTTCCAGATGAGTAATTGAGTTGACAAACGAAACTTTAAAATGAGAGTGAATAAATATGAAATAATTATACTAAACAAAGAAATTTGGGACTAGATTGAACAAAGTAAAAGAAAACATTTATATCTGTTGGAAGGATTGAAACTAACCTGACGGTGTGTTTTGAAATCATTGTTAGGACTTATGAGAGGAGAAATAATAGGAGAAAAGTTGAGGAATAAATCTCTAGTTTTCCCCTGCTTATTTCTTCTCTAGGGACAAACTCTCAGCTTCTCCAAATATTCCACCTTTGAGAGAAGTAAAAGGTATGCCCTAAGAGAAATTGCTGCTTCTTGCTTTCTTGTTTCTCCACTTCCTAGAAACAATTTTTTAGAAAGCTTACAACCAAGAGTGCTGATAGTTTAGTTTTAGACATTTGTTTATTTAAGTTCATTCTGTGTAATTAATTTGCTATAGATAGGCCAAGTCAAGATAATTCTATACTCAATAAATCCAATTTGGGTTCTAGAGTCACTTTGTTCAATCTTTGTAATCAGGTGTTAAATGCAGGCAAGAATAAGCTCAAGGTAATGGATGAGGTCATGTCTATTGTTAGCTTACGTGCAGTGATATTGAACGGTGAGTTTTTTTGTTTTTTGTTTTGTTTTAAATATTATGAGAATATCATTTAAGATCTTCTTCAAATAGTGTCTTTTTATTCTTATTTTTTTTTGGTTGTTTGTGAAAACAAGATCAAAATGGAAAGACCTAGACGAATGGGTAACCAAGCAAACTAAAATGGACACCAACAAAAATGAGACTAGTAGTATTACTGACACCATAATAGAATGCTCTTTTAATAGCACACTTTGTCATATTATGGTGGTAGGGCATATTATAGGACTGTAAGCACATTTTCTAGAAATGATAATAGCAAGAAAGCAATGGCTCCAAATCCTAGAAACCTTTATGATGTAAGAATGGAAATAGCCAAAATCATAATATCCTACATCAAGTGGACTACTTATAGTGAATAGTTTATGGGAGGATAAGTATTTGCCACACCCAGTACGGTATTTTAATATAGGTAGTAATTGTAATTGTTCGTTGCGGATCATGGGAATTCTCCACTGTGGGTATGTATTGAGCGATTCCCAAAGTAGGTTGCTTATCCTTGATTCTAGAAAATGTTATGAGGTGTTCACATTCTTGAGGCTGCAGTATTTGTTCTAAGACAGTTAGTAGTTCATTTCCTGTAGTTAATTCCTCCGAATGTTCCTATTTTGTGAATAAAGAAAAAGTTCTAGTTGCGTAGTGCTAATTTATCTGAAATTTTGAATTTCATCGTACTTTGAATTTCAGTACTATATCTATGCCTATATCACAGATAAATATGTCTCTTTTGGCCCAAAGTTGGTTTGTAGAATGAAATTCATAATTCCAAAACACACGAACCATTTAAAAAAAACATGTTTCCCATTTGGGTTAAAGCACCTACTGATCCCAAAAAATAAAGAATGTTTGTGCTCAACTTGACAAGTAAGGATTAGAAACTTTGCCTTACTTTAGGGGGCTAATATTTTATTATTGCTCATATTTTTGCAAACACAAAAGAGCTTCTCTCTCTCTTGTTCTCTCTATTTATCTCTATCTCTCTATGTCTACTGTTTCTCATTTTATCTCCTGGGTTGTGTAGATAATGAGATTGCTTCAGTTTGCAGACTTGAACCTCTGAGAGACCTGAACACTCTTGGTATGAGTTCTAGTTCATGATTCATATTTATCAAGGAAAAATGAAAAAAAAAAATAAACAATAGATTTCTGACTTGAGGAACATGAATTGTGCTCTCTTACTTTTGAAATTCTTCTGTAGTTCTTTCTAGAAATCCGATCCGTGACATTGGTGATTCTCTGATGAAGGTGAAATCTATCACAAAGGTAAACAGTTTTCTGGTCGTTGATTGTCCTTGGTGGTAACATCATTTACATTCAGCTAAAGCCCTTGGAATATGTTTTTTGGTTCCAGCTTTCTCTCTCCCACTGCCAACTTCAAACCATACAGTCTTCACTCAAGTCCTGTAGTGAACTGAAAGAGCTCCGTCTTGCTCATAACGATATTAAGGTTTGTTTACTGTTGATTGGTTTAAAAAACCTTTTGGAAAGTATGCTTTCTCTATGTAAACTTTTTAAGAACTGTTTTATTGCAATTATCTTTTTTTCCCTGCTCAGTTATAGTAACTGTTCTTTTCAAGTTATGCAGTCATCTCATGTTTATTTCTTCCCTTTAATGTTGAAAATAAATTGTGTTCATCAAGTAGCTAGTTTTGTTATGTGTGTGTTGTCAGGGTTTGCTCATTAGGTTGCTCTCTCTATCTCACTCACTTATTCACTATCTGTGTGCATGCTCAGGGTCTCCCAGCCGAGTTGGCTCTTAATAAGAAACTCCAGAATCTGGACTTGGGGAATAATGTGATCACAAGATGGTCCGATCTGAAGGTAAGATGCAAGGAGCAGAAACTTTTGTTTCTCTATCTTTCTTTCTATTTTTGTGAAAAAATGTTCCCTGAATCTTGGTCACATTCTGAAATAGGTGCTCGATTCATTGGTCAATCTGAAAAATCTCAATCTGCAAGGGAACCCTATTGTTGAAAAGGATAAATTAGCAAAGAAGGTATTGGTTACTGTCCTAGCCTTTTTCCTGTTTGGATCTCTATCTTGACTCCAGTTTTACCCTTGTTAAAAATTCTTATAGAAACAATGTTACTGTAGATTAAAAGAATATTGCCGAACCTGCACGTATTCAATGCAAGACCAATAGATAAATACACCAAGAATGAAAAGGATGCTGGAGTTGATGAAGTTGATGATTCTTCACTTAATGCTGCTAACAAGCAAGAAAGTCAAACAGAAAAGCGAAAAGATAGAGACTTCAAACATCTTATGATGGCTGGAACTAAGAGTGGTACTAAGGGTGGTATTGGTAAGCTTGAAAACTCTAGTGATTCTGATACGAAGAAATTGAAACCGAAAAGGCAGAAACCAGATGACAATGTCTCAAACCACGAAGTTTTGGTCCAGGGGGATGAAAAAAGTGATCATGTCAAGAAAAAGAGCTACAAACATCAGGTGTTAAATGAAAATGATCCTAGTAATCTTCAAAAAGCTGGGGATTTGGAGAAGGAATCACAGAAAAAGAAGCAGAAAAAGAATCCACTCCATACAGAAGATAATACCAAGGTTGGGAAAAAACTAGAGAAAGCAAAGGTGAAACAACAAGGTGAACTTGTCAAGTATGATTTTTCCCACTTAAAAGATGCAAACAAAATGGCTGAAAATGAAACATTGGCTTGGCTGCTATATTTTGGCTTGGTGGTTGTGGATTCATGGTTTAAATGTTTAGTACGCATTGTGATCAAGGAGGGTTTTGGACTGCAGAGGTAATGTTGAACTTCATGCTCAACAATTGTGGTAAAACCAACCAAGAAATACTGTTATGATATTATACCATCAAGTGCAAAATGGAAATGTACTTAAATTGTTCAATTCAGGCCCATTTTTAG
>NW_018922515.1:0-38266 GCF_002207925.1 Prunus avium
AACTTAGAATTATAGGAACTAAGCAAAAGAAGTAAGTAAATTGGGCATGTATATGTATGAAATTATGAGCTTAACAGGTACTTTTATGTAGTTGACCTTGAACAAAATTTAAGATTCTCCTTGAATTGCTTGAAACCAAAGGACAAAAGTGATCAAATTGAAAATTACAAGGAGTTTAGTGGTAAAAGTGATAAACCACAAAGTGAATTTTATTTTGCCATTAAACATTAAATTAAAACACGTGCCCCTCACGTGGAGGGGCATTTGGGTTAAAAAAATGAAGAATGAGAAGGGAGAGAGAGAAGAAGACAGGTTCAATCTCAAGGTTAGAGAGGGTTAGGCTATCCTCGTGGTGTTTTCCAACGATTGAGAGCGTCGGGTTGACGCGTGAAGCGGATTCTGTCGAGTTGATGCAGCGGGTGGTCGCCGGAAGGAAGTCAGCCGGGATTTGTTGAGAGCGGAGCGGGTGTTGGGTACGGCCCTTGTGACTCCGGCCAATCTCCCGCCGCTAGTGTTGTGGTGAGTCGGTTGTGGCCTTCAACTTTGTATGTATTTTAATTGTTCCTTCGAGAGGCAAAGCATTGTGCCCACTGTTGCCGCTGCTAGCACTAAGTTTTTCTTAATCTTAAACCCCAATCTTCTTCTTTCTTACTTCTTCTAAACCTTCGTCGAAATTCTTCTTCTTATTGTTTTTATTTTTATTTTTAACCTTCAATTCTACTCCTTCTAATTCTTCTTCTTTTAATTTTATTTTTAATACTGTTTCTTTCTAATTTAGGGATTTATGGTTTGGACATTACATACTTTGTGTAGTGGAAAATATATTGGTAGAAACTTCATATAAACAAAGGAGATTCTGACTAGTTTCGGCTAAGAAAATTGGCTTGAAAGTTCATCCATAGCATGAGAGTAGCTTTCCAAACTGCTTTACTAAGCTGCGAGCCTATCTTTGTTCCCAAGCTCCGTCGAAGCTGCTATCCACATCCCAACCTCCCAATCTCCTGGTTTCCCACGAAAACCCTAGTGTTTTCTCCTTTCAGAGCAATCATGGCAGTCCAGTCTCGCCCTACCGTACAAGTGCGGGACAACATCGAACTGAATGAAACCGAAAAGAAGATATTCAATAGGCTGCTTGGAACGGTTTGCCATTTTGGCCTACAGAATCAGCTTCGTGTCGCTGGCGGATGGGTCCGTGATAAGGTTTGTACTGATTTAAGTGATGTTTGGATGGAGAGAAGTTGGTTTACTGGTAAATATTTGTTTTTTTTTTTTTTTAAATTTAGCTTTGAAAATGGTTGGTTTTGGTTTTGCAGCTTCTGGGAAAGGACTGTTATGACATTGATATCGCTTTGGACAACATGTTAGGCAGCGAATTTGTAGAAAAGGTTAGGGACTACTTGTTGCACGTTGGGGAAGAGGCACAAGGAATTGCTGTTATTCCATGGTATGTGGCTTTGCCATTGAGCATCTATGTACATCCAAGTAGAGTCCACTTAAGTGTTTTTTTGTTGTTGTAGCAATCCTGAACAATCAAAACATTTGGAAACGGCGAGGATGCGCATATGTGATACATGGATTGATTTTGTCAACTTGAGGTGTGAAGAGTATTGTGAGAATAGTCGCATTCCTACTGTGGTAAATACCTTTTTTGTCTCTGTAATCTATGTATTGTTTAGAGTTTGTTAGTCTCTTCATTTTAATTTCGTTTTGGTAGGACATTACGATTAATGATATGGTTCTGAGAGAGTGTTTGTGTGTGTAAACCCAATTATTTTGAATAGTGTTAAGGCTTGACTATGGGATGGGGGCATTTGGCATCTTTTGTGGTCTTATGAGTTAAAAACACCCATGATATTCTGTTTCATAAGGATGCCTGTATTTTAGACACCTTCATCAAGAGTAACTTTCTCATCTTGTGGAATTTCAATTTACTAAAAGTTTGAGGCAATTTTTGCCCCTTTTAGTTGGACAAAGAGTTAATTAAGCTGGTTGAATCAATTTAAGTCTAGTCTTGTTGAATTTATGATTAGTAAGTTACTTTGTTTCTATTTTACAGCAAAAATATGGCACAGCAGAGGAGGATGCATACAGAAGGGATTTAACCATTAACAGGTATGTTTTGTCCCTAAGAATCTATCCAGTAATTATTAAATCAGCTTCTCTTGCTGCAAACTTTTCATATATTTGATTGGATTAACTTGAGTTCTTAATGGACGTTTCATTTTGTCGGACAGCTTGTTTTACAACATTAATACCAGCTCAATTGAAGACTTTACCAAAAGAGGTTAGTTTTCTTTAGGTGCCTTCTTTTGTAGAAGTTTTTCTTTTAACCAAGAGTCATAATTATTACTATTTGTTTTAATGTTTCATTTGTCTTCTGCAGGAATTGCAGATCTGAAATCTGGAATAATAGTGACTCCTTTACCCCCAAAGTCCACATTTATGGATGATCCACTACGAGTTCTTCGAGCTATCCGTTTTGGTACTTGTCATTTTATTCTATTTTTCTAATTTTATAGCACAGTCTAGCTCTCTAAAGCTGATTTTTCTGATTAGTCATAGCTCATTAGTGTCTTGTTATGAAAGCTTTGGATTCATATTTGTTCTTGTGCTCAGGAGCAAGGTTTGGATTCATATTAGATGAAGAACTAAAGGAAGCAGCTTCGTGTGATGAAGTGAAAGCTGCTCTCTCAGCTAAAATTAGCAGAGAGCGCATCGGTACTGAAGTAAATTCCTTTTTTTTTTCCCTCAAGTGGTGATTGTTCTGAATATTATTTGATTTATGATAACACTGTTGTTGCTGTTTAATGCGAAAAATTATCCTGTGTCCCAGATATCCAAAGGACCTATCTGTTCATTTTTTTCCCTTTTTTCTCCTCTATTCAGATTGACCTCATGATCTCTGGAAATCAACCTGTCCAAGCTATGACCTACATTTGTGATTTGAAGTTATTTTGGGTTGTCTTCAGTCTTCACCCTAAGTATGAGCCTGCAGTATTGGAAGGATGTGACAGGTAGGTATCGTTACCCAAGGAAAAGGGGGTTTGCCAAGCATGGCTATTTCTATTATATCATACATTGGTGGGTAGGCTAAATGACAATGAAAATGAAAGGCTGATACATTGGGTCTGATAAGGAGTCTAAAAATGTACAGAGGGTTACATTTATTCTATTTCTGATGAGGACATCTTTGTCAAACCCGTTAGGGTTTACAAAAGAAAGAGATGGAAGAGGAAGTAATTTAATTTGGTCTTTAAATCTGGCAATTTTTTATTCTTGCGATTAGTTTCTAACTTGTTCTCTAAGTTTTCCAGATTTTAGTAAGATTTTTAAGTTTTCCAGATTTCAGTAGGATTTATAAGTTTCCTATTTTATTTAGGTTAGAATTTCTGTTTTAGGAAGGGATTTTTTTAATCCTATTGTCTCTAGGTTTTAGATTATTATAAATACCCTGTCTATGTAATTCATTATGGAGTTGTGATTTGAGATATTAAGAAAAGTTTACTTTCCAGAGATTGGAGACTCCTTGGTGTGAAGCCAAAACTCTTTTGGTGTGAAGCTAAGGCGTCTTTTACCACCTATTTTCTGTTTTTCCATTGTTTTCGCTTCCGCTAAACTACCTAAATACTCAATTCACCCGTGTCCTACATCAATTTCTCTTACGTGCTCTTTTATTTTTGTTGTCTTGTTTTTGGGGTTGTTGATAACTGGTGACAAGCCCCTGCTCTGCTCAGTTTGTGAAATTTAAATTGTTTTAATTTTTAGTTGGCATGTACCCATTTTAGATATGCAAATTAAACAGGCAACATACTCTGCTCAGGATCATTTGTTTGCACCTAGGCTGTCAAAGACTCTTGCTCCTCTACTATACCTTTCAGCCGCAATTTATTCTACACTTTGCTATGGCTTTTGAGTGCAAGTCAAATGTACTTTTTGACTTATGAAATACTTGGTTTACTAGTTTTAGTGCCAATTCCAATGTACTTTTTGATCTTATGTTTGAGGACTGTTATG
Organism: Prunus avium; assembly: GCF_002207925.1. The sequence continues at coordinate 4,015 of NW_018922515.1, forward strand.
CGAAGCATCATTTTTGATACAATTCCTAGCGTATGTTCTAATTTTTATCTTTGCCTTCCTCCATTTGTTTCTTTTCTGGCTCTCATGCTAATGGATTATCTTTCTTACCTAATGTAGGCTTTGTGTTGCATACTTGGATGCTACATGGAACCTTATTCAATTAATTGGGAACTCTACCTTTAATGTGAGTGACGAGGACCTGAAATACGATAATTTTCTTGCCTTTCCTCCATTCACTTCATTGTTTTAGTAGATATGGAATGATCATTGTTGTAATTCAAATTCTGCTTGTGTATCTTTTTTATTTTTTATTTCATGTGTGTTTTTTTGAATTACGGTTCCTCTAACATGTGAATGCAGGATGAACAAAGAAGGCTCGCTTTATATACTGCTATGTTCCTCCCACTTAGGAAGACTGTGTATAAAGATAACAAAGCAAAGAAGGTATGGGTTTGGTTATCTTATGTCATGGGAAAATATGTATGAAAATTAGCATGTCTGGGATACTATTTATTATGCAGTTGGTCAACATCACTTGATTTTCATGCTTGTATTGCAATTCTAAATTTGTGTCCTTGAATTTCAGATTCCTGTTGTGAACTACATTTTCCGGGACTCGCTTAAGCGAAAAGTCAGTGATGCTGAAACAGTACGTTTGAGTCCACTTCTCTCCCTCTATTGTACATATATTATGTGGACATACTAAGCTGGTAGTTATATCAAGACTTCTGAAATCTGCAGTTATTATAAATGTGTTCACGATTTTCTTTGTTACAGGTTATAAATGTACACTATGCTTTCGAGAAGTTTTTGCCGTTGATTTCTTATTTTGCATCAAATGAGGACGTACTACTCACTGAAGTTGATTGGGAAAGAGAATTTGTTGATGTTCCTCTTGCTTCGAAACCCCGAGTTTTGACAGGTCTTACCTTACTGTGTCCTCACCGTTTTCTCTTAGAAAATCAGCAGGGTGAAGGTTATTTTGGAATCCGTGTTATGCAAGGTGACATTGTTCTTATTGTTCAATTTGCATTTTCAACCATCCAGGATTTCTTCTACGAGAACTCAAAGATTTTTGGCGAGTTGCCTTGCTGATGTCTACGTTGGTATATCCCCGCAACATCGATTGTACCGAAGATCTTTTGAACAAGAACTTTGAACTCGAAAGGCGGAGAAGCTTGTTTAAAGCAGCTGAAGATGCCATACTTAAACTAGGTATCAGAAGTCTCTTTTAACCCCACCTTTCTGATGATATGCATTTGCTATATTTGTTAGTTGTGAAATTATTTTGCGAACTGCCAACTTTCCAATCTATTTTATTTTGCTCAGGTTACCTGATACTATGGGTCCAGTTTCATCCTGTCACTGAGGATCTCATTGTGAAACCAATGCTTTGATACTAGAAAATCTTTTGGTGTCATTAGCTGTTACATGTTCTTTATGTTTTTCATTTTCAGAATTTTGATGTAGGACAGCCTAGGGGTTTCAAATGCATAAAACAGCTACTGAAACAGACTAGCAGTTCTAAACAATAACAATTTACGGATGATTTAGAATGCCATTATGAAGCTGAGGTGAAAGTAAATAACGAAGTAATGATGAAACGAAGAAATTAAATTACTGGCAGAAAATATCATGCAGTACCAGATATTAGATAGATGGGGCAAGGTAAGAATTCACCGTAGGATTCCTTGGTACCCTAGAGGAAACTGCAGACCCTCGATTCGATCCTTGAGTAGCCTTAGATTAGCCTATGCTTACTGGAAGTTTGTGCAAACGTTGTTTAAGTTTAGGAGAATGTATTAGTAGAGTTTGTAATATGTGGTTGTGGGTTTTAGAATGACTATCTTTGGTGTTGGAGATTAAGAAGAAGAGAGAAGAATCTGGACTCACTCCAACACAGATTTCTTGGAATGACACCTCTCTTCATATCCTGTGATGGTGCTCAATGCCGAACCAGTATTTTTAGTCCAGAGTAGATTGCTATGCTAAGATTTGTTTAAACCTTGGGAAACAGCTCGGATGTCCTTTCTGATTTCTGTTTTTGGTGGATCAGGTCTCGATAAAATCTGGGATGTAAAACCGCTAGTGAATGGAAAGGATATCATGAATGTTTTGCAGCTTAAATCTGGAGGACCACTTGTCCGAGAATGGGTAAGCTATATACTTTAATTCCAGTACCAAAAAGACTCTTATGAAACTTCAAATGCTAATAATGTATTCTTTACTTGGCAGCAACAAAAGATACTTGCATGGCAGCTTGCTCGCCCCTCAGCGACTGCAGAAGAATGCCTCGAGTGGATGAGAGAAACACATTCTAAACGTTTCAGGATGGAATGATGCTCTAGCAATTGCTCTTGAGAAGTGCATTTATTATAAGAGAAATACAGCCCTCTAGCTCTCTGTAAGTAATGGTCGGACGCATTGATTGCTGAAATCAATGTCTGTAAATTGGGGTCATTGCAGCGAGTTATATCCCAGTTTGCGGTTCACCATCCTCAAGAGTTTGCACAAACACTAGACAGACGCCAATGTTCACTCTCATGTTTCTGTTAGGAATATACATTTTGCAGCAGTTAGGAACTTGACCATCTCTAACCACCTGTCAAATTTTGACATAAAATGTCATTTGCTAACCTAGGTGGTAATTTGAAGAAACAAATTTGCTACACAGAATTTTGTCAGTCTAGACCATACTTTCGAATTTTATTACCCACTAGTCAAACTTTACAATTTTATTATTGGTTATTTGTCTCCTGTTAACTTGCTAATCTAGAAGCTTACTGTGTCCAAGAACACAAGTGGAGGAACCACTCAAGATTAAGAAAAGTCAGTTATACTTTGAAATCAAACAATCTTTTAAATTTATTGAATTTTATAATTCCACTGCATTGAGTTACAAGTATTTCTTCAATGTACAAGAATAAATAGCATTGATATTTCCCTTTCTGCCTTTGGGATTACTTTCTTTCAAATTCATGCTTTGCAATCTGTTTGGTAACATGCTCTGATAGATTCTTCAAGTCCCCCAGGTCTTGCTTCAATTCATCCACCTGTATTTTTTATGGCCTCTCAGTAAAGACAAATTTATTTTCTACTGTAATTCTGATTTGCCTGTTGCATGTTGATATTGGAAAAACTTCTTAACCCAGAAAAGAAAACAAATAAGGGGGTGAAATTGATATTTTGGTCATGTATCAGTATAGAATCTCTATATCTCAGCCAGAACTGCCACTCTTTCTACGACCTCTGCAACAGAAACTAATCAATAAAACAGAATACCCAGCGGCAATAAAACAAATTGCAATTAGAACTACCAGCAAGCATACCAAATGAAAAACAGAACTACCAGCAAGCATACCAAAAACATAACCTAAAATCAGCTACTTCATACCAAATAATTTAAAAGGAAATGTATGCATACATGAAATGAATCTATGCAGCAAAACATAGCCATTTAAAGTAACCCACTCTATGCAGTAAAACAAGTGTATGTGAATGTGACAACATTTTCCAGGATACTCTAGGTAAATTGGGAAACATTAAACAGAGATTTGACATGTACATAAACCCTAAACCGCCACAATTCACCATCTACAGAAACCCCAATTCAATTTAAAACACAACACTACTTGAAATCACAGGACCCAACAAATTCAGGCTATCTGAGAGAGACAAACCACAATTTCAATTTCGAAAACCCTTGACCGAACCCCAATTTGAATTCACACAAAACCCTAATTTCAAATTTACAAAAAATCCCTAATTGGATACCGAGAAAGCTTACATAGAGTTAATTATCCCCAAGCAGCTCTGCGATTTGATAAGGCAGCACCAATTGAGAGCTGAGAGTATGGAGGTGAGAGGATGGAGGTGAGACGATGAACCTATCAGACAAGAATCAAGTGAAATCTTACCTGAATATGGAGACAGATGATGTGGCTTGAGGGTGTGAGAGCGAGCAACGAGTGGTGGCGATAGGTCGAATCAGAGGTGAGTACAATCCCTGTCTCGTTAAGCATTTTTCCTCTATTCATGCCTTCATACCTGCAATATTCAAATCGGTGATTCCCATCCCGTAATATTCAAATCGGTAATTCCCCATCCCCACCTTCATTGGGGAATGAGTTTCCCAACCCACCCCATTATGAAAAAAATTAATCAATAAAAGCTAGTCTGTTGAATAAGAAAAAAGTACTATGAGCACAACATATGTATTAATTCAATTTTTATTAACTAAAAATCTAGATTATTAAAAAAAAAAAATTAATACATGTCAAAACTACATGTTCAAGGACATGATTATCATTATAGAGGTAGTACCACCATGACACATCTTAATAATATATTTATATGAAAAATAAATTATGTATATTTTAAATGGGATGGGTTCAGGTCGAGGATTAGAATGTTCGGGTCGAGGATTAGAATACCAACCCCGCCTCTCCCCAAACACCATACCCCAAAAATTCCATGAACCTATCCCCATACCCCCTTTTTTTTTTTTTTTTTGTATATATATATATATATTTATCATTCATACTTGACCCATTAGGATCAAGGCCTTGCGAAGACCTTTACTCATGGGGAAAATTGCCATTGCCTGTGAACAGACTTGAAGAAGAAGGAAAATAGCTAAATGCTTTTGAAAGCCTAAGTTTTTTTTTTTGGCCTAGTGTTATTGAAAACCTAAGAGGTTTCAATTCAGTGTGGCACTTCCATTTTTAACATTGTAGAACTAATGCCTTTGGCCATTAGTTAGCCGACACCTATATGTATATATATATTTCATAGTTGTCATTTTAGTACGTTCTTAAAGCATCGTGATCGTCTATTTTGTTGGTCACAATTGTTAAAAATATACCCTGAAAGCCAATAATGAGATGAAACCTTTTTGAGATATTTCATATAACCCATACATATTGGTTATTCATAAGGGCAAAGAAATTAAAATGTTCTAAACAACGAGTCTTAGGATTATGATTAAAAGGATGTAATCTAAAGAAGTTAGATTCCTGAGATCATCCTAGCTAAACCTTCAAATCTTAATGTTCGTAGTCATAGGATTATCAACTGGGCATTGATAAACTGTAAAGACTATTACACACTATGTATGCTCAATTGGGAGGATGATTGGTCTCAAGTCATTCATGTGGAGACAATAAGACAATTGTGTAGGTGCTTAATAGAGAATGAGCTCACTGAAATCGATCAACTAAGAGTTCTTGGATGGAGTTTTTGCCAACATGTCAAACAAGAACTCATAGTTGCAATAATGTAGATTAGCCCTTAGACCTGAGGCAACCTAGTTGTCTTGTGGGTATGTCTCTGATCATTTGATGATACATTAATTACCAATCTCCTTTTAGGGAAGGTTCATATGTATCATTAGGGGCTTAAATTTACTCATGGAGGCATGTGAGTGTACAACAAGGGATCTCTGTCTTATGTAATGGTCTAAGAAGGAGAATACTCAAAGATGTGATTCGGGAATCTTCAATCCGAAGTAATGGATATGATTAAGGAAGACATTCCTAATCGTATTTGTATGAATCACATGAAATTGGGAAGATCACATTAGTGGGTTGACATGAAACATCCGTACCTTATTAATGAGATCAAGAGTATTGTACTAGAGAAGGACTACACTACAATTGCAACTGACTAGGTTCTCCGCCTATTATACGTCAGCTGAGGTTGTCATGGCACGTGGGTTGCTAGCTTATTAACCATGACTTGTGGAAGCCCTGAGGATTTTGTCATTGGGTCCTCACATAAGGTAGAATTAGAAATGAGTTTTAATTCACAATTGATTTGAATGGAAGATTCGAATCGCCCACAGCCATGCTGACGAGAACTTAATGGATTAGAACCATATAAGGAAATGAGCGAGATAAGTTATGAAGATGTACATATGGATCGGACCAATATAAGGGAAGGAAATTAATGTTTCTCTTTCTTCTATAGTGAGAATATCATAGATACATGAGGAACTGGGTCATATTGAGTCAACCAAGTTAACAATTCTTGTGTCATTGCGATTAGTTTATATAAGCTTATTTGAGGGACACCCTTGTAGGGCCTACTTTGTATTGTATTTCACTTTCACTCAAAGATCATCTCTATAAAAAATCACTTGAATCCGATATCATTTGATCACTCAATAGAATTATTGAAATTTTAGTACTTTCTTGAAGCACCGTATTCATTGATGTTTTGTAGGACACAAATTGGATGTCGAAACGATTTCCGATTTGTCTAATTTTTTGCAAGGATGATCTATGAATGTAGACTTAAAAAATAGATGGTTTGGATTGTTGAAAAAAAAGGATGATATATATCTGTGTGTGTGTTTCTCAATCATATGCATATTGTTTCACACTTGTTCTTTCTAGGAGATCAAGGGACCGATTTCTAGTGTCTTTAACAATCTTGCACAATAATTAAGCTAATCAAAGGGTAACAAATCCTATATTGCAGTAGTTGATGTCATACTAATTCATTCTTTCCCTTATTCTCGACTTTCCTAATTTATAAGTCATTAATAGTTTAATTTTTTTTTTGACAAGTGATATTCTAAATTAAACTAATTTAGGGGATGAGATTTAAACTTCAGTGCAAATGATCGGGTTGAGTGCCTTGACCAACTGACCTTACCCACATATACATTAAGTATTTTAATAATTGTTGAAATTAACAGTGAAATTGAACCAAGTTAAAATTTAAAACGAAATTATGGGAATTATAGTAAAGATTGTAATTGATTGAATTATAGTATAGTGGCTCTCACCTATTGTCATGCATTTTGTAAACCAAAAGGACAAACTTAGCAATCCAAAAAGGACGAACTTAGCAATCCTACTGTACTTCAAGATTCATTCATTGTTAGTTAGTTAGAAAAAAGAAAAGCGAAATCAGTTATTGTAACATCTTAAAGGACAACCTTCTTTCTCATTCTCATGCGGAGGATGAAGACCCTTCTTTGAAGTTCTTCTCGATTAAGAAAAAGTACATTCTCAACTATTTGGTGAAGTTGACTCATTCATCATATATAGCCGTTACATGTAATCATAATTGAAATAATAATTTATTAAAAAAATAGATCTATGTATTTCCCAAATAAATAAATAAATAGAATTAATATCCAAATATATAACTAAAAATCGATATCTTCCTGGAAAAAAAAAAAAACTAAAAATCGATATCTAGAATTAATATCATAAACTCACATGTTATTTAGGACTTTGCATGGTGTGTTAAGATAGGATAATTTGGTTTAATAATTAGTTGGTACGGTGAGATTTCCTTAATCCCTCATCCAACGTAAGCATGATGCAGTGAGTGGAGTAGGCTCAAATTTCAAGTTTGCATTTTTCTGATTGACCATATCAGACCCCAAAAGGTGGAAGTAGACTCCGAAGAGGGAGAAATCCTAGAGAGGTGACGTGCGGTGGAGTCACATACAGGCCTGCAGTGGCCGTGACCCCTTTAAGCTCTCTATGAAAAAGCCAATAACTCTTAAACACCTGCTGCAATATCAGTTGAAATATATAAGGCTATAAAACCTCATAATTACAGTATTGGCCCCCTGAAAGACAAGCTTCTAGCTCCGCCACTGGGTGATGATGGAAGGCGAGGGAGGAGAAGGCAGAGAGGCGGGGTCAGGCGCAGTAGAAGGTGCAGCCTTAGGTGGAGCGCTCAATGGAGAAGGAGAATAAGTTAGTTCATTGGCAAAGAACAGGGTAGTCTGCCCATCATCTGATAGTCTTTTTTCAATCAATATATGTTCTTGTGATTGCTTTGCAATAACACCGATTGGTGACTGTCACACACTCACGTACGTTGAAGTTTGTAAGTATAAACTTTGGAGAATTCATGTAATTACTCTTGCTGGAAAATCGATCAACCTTACTCAAACTGGTTTTTCTGACTTGGCTTCTTGGATTGAATTTAGTAATTCCAATACAATAAGCCAGTAAAAACCAGCCAATACAAGTTACAACAACCGCGTTCTGGCCAAAAGTCCGTACGTAACACGGTTTATTTTCTAACACAAAATCTGCACCGTCCAAGCTCTCCATCAAATCCGCGTCAAAATCCAACGGCCATTTATTTACCAAACCCTCCACGGTCAAAAATTACTCCAATAAAATGCCCTCCCTCTTCTCACCTAAACCCATCCTTCGCTTGGTAGTTTGCTTCTTAAACCCTCCTCACTTTTCTCTCCGTCTACAATGGCTCGATCCAGCGCTGTCGTTTTGATGCTAATGGCTGTCCTCTTGGTGGCCTCAACAAGGGCACAATCCCCTGCATCTTCCCCAGCCAAGTCCCCTGCACTCTCTGCCAAACAAGCCTCTGCTCCTTCTCCTTTGAGCACTCCACCGGCTGCCTCACCTTCTCCTTTGAGCGTTTCACATTCTCCTTCGGGCACTCCACCCTCGGCTGCTCCTTCTACATCTCCCGTCGCAGACTCTCCACCTTCTCCCCCATCGTCTTCCCCTGCCGCCTCTCCCTCTTCTTCGGTCTCGGGATCCCCCTCGGAAGCTCCTGCACCGAACGGCGCCGTTTCGAATAGGTTCTCCGTCCCGGGATTTGTGGCCGTTGGTGTTTTCGCTGCCTCCTTGCTTATGTAAAGAGGGGAATCTCAGACCATCTGTGGCATGGAAGTTTTTTATATCCATGAGAACTGCGGGGGCTTTATGGGGTTTTAATCATTTGTGTTATTGGGGATATAAAGAGACATATTTGTCTGTCATTTCATTGGTTATGGTCATGTGAAATTGCAATATAATTTTTTTTCTCTTTAGATTAAACAATATCTAATTTTGTATTTGCATATATATTTTTACATGAATGTATTAACCTAAAAAAAATAATTCTAAATTACTCTAATTTACGTGGAAAAAAGACATCGAACTCAGACTGCAAGATGGGACTTTCCTTAACCCACATATATATGAGTAGGCAAAAGTTGGCCTATTGGCTTTGCACCAGCTATTACCAACTCTGTCATTGGGTATATGTCTACGAAATTCTCAAGAAATTAAGTTCAGTTCTCATTCATCCAAAAATCTTCATGCTCAAGATTGGATGAATTTAAAAAAAACAAAGAGAGAACTTGTGCAATTGATGCCAAATTCTTCATTGACAAGAAGATGAGATTTGGGTACCAAAACAAAGTTGGCTGAGGATTAGTTTTTGTTATTTTTTTTTTTTCTCTTCTAAATAAAAAAGATGCAAACGAAATGAAGAGATTATTGTTAAAGATGTTGATGAAAAATGCATAGAATGTCAAAGATAAAAAATAGAATTTTGAGAGAAAAAAAGATGCATGTCTCTTCTCCCTCATACTCTAATGTAACCTTCTATCTCTCTCCCTATGTAAATCCCTCTAACTCATTGAGTTAGAGTTATTCTTTCAAGAGTTAAATGTAATTATAGAAGTAGGATAGCATTAGGAGAAGAATGAAGAAGAAGGAGAACCTGAAGGCTTAATGATTAGGTCCAACGCCCATCAACCTTGTATGTATAAACGTCAACGTGTAATTAAAACGAATCAATCACCTATCTAGACCTAGATCCAACACATTAGTTCATGTTGGATCACACTAGAGTTCATAATCATCCCAAGAGCCTAAGGCTACTATTTAACCAACAAGGATTGCAAAAGAACTTGTAGTAATAATGAATACTTCCACATTTTTAAATAAAAGTGTTTTATGAAAAATGATTTGTTCTTTCAAAATAAATAGTGGGAGTATCACATGCTACTAAAGTATGTTCGAATAATAGTAATTCTAGGACCAATGTTCCTATTTAATACAATGATTAAATGCAGACAAAGAAACTCCCTCAAAAACAAAACTAATTCTAACTTTTAAAGACTTTTTGTAAGTAAGTGATTTTTATAGAGTTGACAGATTCTTAATGACTTTTACATACTTTATAAAGTTAAGTAATGTGTTTTTATGTACTTTTATCATAGAGTTTTACATACTTTTATCTACTTTTTAAAAATATTTATTTATCAATGGTATTTATCTTTTTAATATTTATCATAGAGTAGTATAACAAAAAAAGAAATTGCTTCTAATATTTATGTTTTGTATGGTGAATTAACTAGTCCGCATATGGAACAAGTAGCCAAAAAAAAAAAAAATTGGATACAATTGTGTAAAAGGAAAGAAATATTTTTCCATGTCTAAGAACTTTTCATCTGAGAACAATGTCAAGTATGGAGAAAATAAGGTTGCTGCTATTGCATGCAACTCAAATATAAGGTGTGCCATCAATATTATGGATTTAATTAGTTTAGTTTGAAGAGCTGGGTCTTGGGGAAGAAGGGACAGATTATCCGATTACTGGAACGAAGTTGAGATCCTTAAGACCTTCTAGAAGCATACTCTATTTGGGTGGGAGATATACCAGTAAAGTGGCATGGTGATATAGAGCCAAGCCAAATAACAACACTAGAATGTGGGGTTAGCTGTAAACCCCAGGATGCTAAGAGCTAAATTGCTGTTGGGGAATGTGGGTTTGTAACAAAATCATCTGTTCCTATAGATAGGCCTTAAAAATTGCAAATAGAGGCAAACAAAATTTATGGAAGAAACCAATGTAGTCCCACCATAGCTCTTAGTACGTAGCAATTGTTTCAAGCATTGAAAAGAAAAAAACAAGCAAGAAACGGCTCATCATCATAACAATTTCCAAGACAGATAATGGAAGCCAAAAACAAAATCAAATTGGCAGTGTAGTAGGCCATCTCTTGATAGTACACATACCAAAGAGGAAGGGGGTCTAGAGACCCAAACATGGTGGCACACCCTCACAATGGCCAAAGCTGCAGCATGATCAAATTCATTGATAAAGTCTTGGGTAAATTAGCAAAACTTTTGGTGTTAAGAATTAGGCTTAAAAGTATTGAAAAGTCATTCATTTAACAAAGTTTTCAAAAGTCATTAATGTTTTGGATACCAAAACTTGTAAAGACTTTTTTAAATCACAATTGAATACAACTAAACTTTTAAAGACTATTTAAAAGTCATAGTTGAATACCTCCAGACTTTTAAACTCATTAAAAGTCTTTAAAAGTTAGAATTGAATACACAGCCCTAAGTCATTACTTTGGAAAGCAAGGCCTCCCACCATAGGTAACTCACTGCTAGAGGGCTTTAATCATTACGGTGTCACCGGGACATTGGGACTCATGTAAGTGACTGGTGCTTGATTGAGTTCACAAAAACATATTCCATGTTTGTGGGAAAAGGCAATGACAGGTATAATCCAATAATCAGATATGATGAGGATATGCTTTAGTTACCCCTTTACACAAGGTATGGTGGGTACGACTTAAATTATGAATGGTGTCACCAAGACATTGGGGCATCATTTCTTAGAGGCCAAAGATGATGGGAAATCACATTAACAATGTGAATAGGTAACTGTGTAGTCTCTCCTTGTCAGAAAGGATCACTACAAGAAAAAACCATTTTGCCGACCACCATCTTTGGTCGCTAAAAGGTTAAGGTTCGTCGCCAAAATGTTTTGGTGACGAACTTATTTCGTCGCCTTGTTGGTCGCCTAAGGCTCTTCGCTGAAAGTATCAGGCGATGAAACTTTGTTTTCGTCGCCAAACTATTTACGCGACCAAATTATTTCGTCGCCTAACAGTAATTAATTGGTCGCCTATAAAGAAGGGTTCCCGCGAAAATGCCAAAATTTGCCGCAAACTGAGGAAGGATTGGGCGACCAATTAAATTGGTTCGTCGCCAACTTCTTTTGGCGACGACATTAGTTCGTCGCTATGTTGGTCGCCTAAGGATCTTGGCTAAAAGTATCAGGCGATGAAACATTGTTTCCGTCGCCAAAATCTTTAGGCGACCAAATAATTTGGTCGCCTAACAGTAATTAGTTGGTCGCGTATGCAGAAGGGTTCCCACGAAAATGCCAAAATTTGCCGCGAACTGAGGAAGGAGTGGGCGACCAATTAAATTGGTTCGTCGCCTATAGGTTCTAGTGACTACCGGATTTGGTCGCTAAAGCTTACTTAGTTGGTCGCTAAAATGTTTATTTTAAGTGTGTTTAATTATTATATTTGCCTTTGTTTTGTGATAATATTAACCTTTTGTTCATTAACATATTGTAATTTCCAAAAAACAATAAATTTAGGTAAATAGATGAATAGAAAATGACACGAATTAAAATTTCTCCCATTCAAAAGTACACAAGCATACTCGTCATTCAAGTACACATAACATATCCAAAAATAGTATACATAAACAAGTGAAGAACACTCCACTGAAAGACTGGAGGCCAAGCTCCATATATCTTGTCCTTGGTAAACCCAAGTTACATTATTTCTCCACTCTAAGACTAGAGACCAAGCCTGTACTATTATGTCTCTACATTACGTAAGTACATTGAACAAAAAGTTAGTGCTTCATTAGCAATGTATCCCTCAATAATTGAACCCTCTGGACGAGCTCTATTGCATACATAGCCCTTTAACTTCCCCAACATCCTGTGAATTATTTCATATTAGTATCTACAAATACATGTCAAAGTGAATCAATTAAAAAATACGACTACTTGATGAATAATATTTACCTCTCTATTGGGTACATCCATCGATACCCTATTGGTCCCCCAAGTTTTGCCTCACGTGGTAAATGATAAGCCAAATGAACCATGACATCAAAGAACGCTGGCGGAAAGATTTTCTCAAGCTTGCAGAGAATTAAAACAATGTCAACCTCTAACCTGTCCAGATCTACAACATTCAACGTCTTTGCACAAATTTGTTGGAAAAAACTTGACAATTCTACAAGTGGTGCACATACTTCTTTTCTTAGGTATGGTCGGATTCCAACAGGTAAAATTCGTTGCAATAGAACGTGACAATCATGAGTCTTCAAACCTGAGATCTTCCCATTTTTGACATTTCGTGATATATTGGCTGCATACCCATCTGGAAATTTAATAAATTTTAAGAATTCACAAAACGCTCGACGATCAGCTGGTTCTAATGTATATTCTGCAAGATACTTCTTTATCTTTCCATTTTCATCTTTATCTAAATGCAGATTCGTTCTTATATTCATGTCTTTCAAATCCAAGCGTGCATTGGGTGTGTCTTTTGTTTTTCCTTCTATGTTCAACAATGTCCCAACAATGTTATCGCATATATTCTTCTCAATATGCATTACATCCAAGTTATGTCTGATTTTCAGCTTGGACCAATACTCTAATTCGAAGAAAATGCTCTTATTTGTCCAATTTAACTCCATAGGTGTCCGCTTTCTCTTTCTGTCCAAATTATCAGGGTGTTTACCAACCTTACGCTGCATAAGTTGGTTCAACTGAAGCAAAATGTCTTCACCAGAGAATTCTCTAGGGGGATCCCTCATCTCAATGCTTCCATCAAAATTTTGACAATCTTTACGCCATGGGTGATTCTTTTTTAAGTAGCGACGGTGCCCCATATAACAAATTTTATTTCTCAACTTCGTAGACGTTGTATCCTCAAGGCATACCGGACATGCCTTATAACCTTTTGTACTCCAACAAGATAAATTTCCATAAGCAGGAAAGTCGTTGATTGTCCATATTACAGCTGCACGCATGTTAAATATAGTATTAGAAAGCTTATCATAAGTTTGGACACCTTGTTCCCACAACTCCTTTAGCTCATCAATTAACGGACGCAAATACACATCAAGTTCCTTGCCTGGTGCTTTAGGGCCTGGAATAAGCAAACTCAGTATCGAATATTGTTCTTTCATACACATCCAAGGTGGTAGATTGTATGGAACCACCATCACAGGCCACATACTATAAGATGTGCTCATATTCCCGAATGGGTTAAACCCGTCCGTTGCAAGCCCTAACCTAATATTTCGTGGATCTTCAGCAAACTGAGGGTACATCTTGTCAAACTCCTTCCATGCAATGGAATCGGCTGGATGCCTCATAATACCTTCCTCATCAACCTTTTTATCCTTATGCCACCTCATGTGACCAGCTGTATGATTTGACATAAACAATCTTTGTAATCTTGGCTTCAGAGGAATGTAGCGCAACACTTTTTGGGGTACCTTGCTTTTCTTTTTACTAGTACTAGGCTTATACCTCGGCTCATCACACACTGGACATTTATCTTTCCCTTCATGCTCTTTGTAAAACAAAGCACAATCATACACACATGCATCGATTTTTTCATGGCCCAAACCCAAATCTTTCAACATCTTATTAGCAGCATAGAACGATGGAGGAATGTTATGAGGTTTAGGAGAAATATCACTAAGTATTTCTAACATTGTATCAAATGACTTGTTACTCCAATGATTAAGTACCTTTGCATGCATGAATTGTACCATTGCTGTCAAAACTGATGCATTGCAACCAGGAAACAATTCTCGCTCAGCTTCAGCTACCAATTTCTCATACTTATCAGTTTCAACCCAATGCATATTGGTCATATCATCCCCCACATCTTCAGTACCTCCCAACATGTCATCTTCCTCTACCAAATCTTCATCTATGTCAATATCTCGAGGGAAAGCATCATTTAAAATATTAAATGTATAATCATCGAGTCGAGGTGCCTCTTGAGTAGTTGTAGGAGGTGAATCTTGTCTTTGTATCCCAAATTGTTCCCCATGATATATCCATGTGTGATAAACCACTGACATGCCATACCTCCATAAGTGTGCTTTGACAATTGGAAGAGAATGACGATTCATATTTTGGCACTTCATGCACGGACATGGAGTCTCATTTTTCTCATTCATATGATGACTTGCAACTTCCATAAATGACTCAATACCAGCCTTATATACTGATTGCTTAACCTGTTTTTATTATTTACCCAGTCCCTGTTCATCTTGCACTATATACACACCAAAAAGTTTCAATTGTAAAATGATATATAACAAAATTTTTAGGACAATGCCTAACTTCAAGCATTTCAATAGTTTCATGGCAGATCACTAATCAAACTATTATACATATACATAGTTGCAAACAATTTCAAGTAGATAATGGTAAGAAGATTTTGAAGCAAATATACCTCTTAAGCAAAAAACGAGAATGTTAACAATCCATACCTCTTAAGAAAATGTAGCCTTTTAAGCAAGTATTTCAAACTGAAACCAAAACATAAAACGAACTCTGTTAGACACCATAAAGTTAGAAAAAACAGCAAATTTAGAAACCCAAAAAAAATAATGAAATCGAACAAGTTCATCTTTTTCCAAACACTAACACAAGTACGACCAAACTCCACCCCCCCCCAAAAAAAAACAAAATTGAGAGAAGTAGAGTTGTTTTCTAACACCAACCAGTGATGTTATCTTTGCCTCTATTTCTCTGTTTCGAAGACCTCTGGTTTTTGGGGTGAAACCAAAAAAAGGTTGCTAGTGTCGTTCCAGACAAATTGGCCACAGAGAAACCACACTAAAAGAAGGAGGAAGAAGAAAATTGGCGGAGAGCAGAGCCGGTTAATTTATTTTGAGCTATCAGATGAGAGGAAAAAGAAGAAAAAAAAAAAGAAAAAAGAAAAAAGAGGAGAGAAACAGAGAGGAGAGAAGGAAATAAGGAGAAGAATACACCGGAAGCTTGGGAGCTACAGCCACAAAAATATACTAGAAGCTTGGGAGTTGCAGCCCGCAGGAGACATGGAGTAATGGGGCTTACAAAAGGAATGTGATTTTCCTTATTTTAATCCTTATGTCAGCCATGAAATATGTTTTTTACAAATCTTTTTTGTCTGGTCTTGTTCCTTGGGTGATTAGACAAAAAACAATGTAATATGATTGGCTAAGTTGTGGGCTAATATTTATTTGTAGTGCATTTGTTAACACATTTAAGGATAGGATGAAAATCAGCACTAGGCTATGGCCCAGCCAAGCCCCTCTTTAGTTCCGCCCTTGACTCCAGACATGGCCACAGACGGCTAGAGAGAACAAAATCCAATAAGAAAACAGCAAAGATAAAGATAAAGATCCACTCAAACGAGCAACACACTCAAACAAGAAGGGACTGTAACAAGCAACACACTCAAACGAGTTGAAGCACAAAATCCAACAAGAAAACTGCAAAGATAAAGATCCGCACGCAAGCTCTATAACTCCAGGAAGAGCAGAGAATAACCAAAACGACCAGGCCGATGGGCAGCCCACGGGGGCGAGTAGATCTAAACAGGAGCACCAAAATCAAAGCCAACACCGAGCAGACTGCCGATGGAGCACCAGAAAACCACAAACCCACCAAGATCAGCCAACAGATGCTGTAGAAAAGAGGGCAAGGAGAGATTTGGGCCAGAACCAAAATAGAAAGCAAAGCAAAGGGAAGTGCGTGAGAAAAGGAAAAAAAACCCCAACAGGGGGAGAGAGAGAGGAAGGGNNNNGGGGGGGGGGGGGGGGGTTTGTAAGGAAGGAATGGGATGGGAAACGCAACGGGAAGTGACGAGTTGGGAAGGAGTTTTTTCTTTTCTTATTATTATTATGTTTTTAAAGTTATAGTCTCAATAAAAAAAAAACTCAAATCACTAAAACGACGTCGTTTTTCAATACTTTAAAATCATAGGATCCCTCATCGTGACCAAAATATGTGGGTCGCCAAAGCCCATGAAATTATTAAGCGCGAATTTTACTTTGGAGGCCAACTTAGCGACCAAATATTTCCGTCACTTTGCAGTTCACATTTTCGCGCGCGCGCCATTAAGAAAATGGCGACCAACTACGCATTTGGTCGTGAAATTTTCACCTAGCCACCAAAACAGTTCGTCGCCCATGAATAATATTTGGACGCTAATTGGTTGACTGAAATTTTACAATATGACTCCATCTGACGAAACCTTTGGCGACCAAATTACATTATTTCGTCGCCTAGGAGTGTCTTTTGGCGACCAAATCTAGTTTGTCGCCAAAAATTTGGTCGCAAAATGGATTTTTTCTTGTAGTGGATTGTCAAAATTTCAGACGTGTTGAGGTGATCCTCATGACAGGGAGCCTCCCATTCCCACTAAGAACTACAACGGAGGTTCTTGGATTCCGCTTGTGGAATTTTCCAAAAATAGTGGGAGGTATCATTTGATTCTAAGACCTGAATCAATGATATTTGAAATTAATCTCACTTAAGTTTATTTGTGTTATGTAGCTACTGCTTACACCAAAATATATGACATAAACCGCCTTGATGAGATCAGCTAGTTCTTCCCAGAATGGTGCAGCAAGCTTCAGGTCGAACACCGTGCGTGTCCAACACCTAGTAGGTGTCAGGCACGAATGACCAAAATATTCTTGCCCTAATCCAGAAACTACTTTAGGGTTTGACTTTTACCGAAAAACTGGCAGAGTCTCCCTTGAAAAAGGCTCAAAACCCAAAAATCTACCTGCACAGCAAACTCAAATAATTTCCTAAGTGTTCAGCATATGCAACTTACAAAACTGATCATAACATAACAAACCAAACATAAACTTGCGGCTACACCTAGGTTAGCCTAGGTTGCCTAAGTACCCTTAATGAGGGATCAAGGCACATGTAGTTCTTTCTACCCTGAATCACAATTAAGATAGTGCAGAAATATTCAAAATGAAACCAACAAAGAAATTCTGGAATCATACTTTATCTTGGTCTCCACAAGCTATATAATTGAATATCATGCCATTAGATGATGTACCTAACTGTTCAATTAGTTTATCATTGTACATCCAAATACTTTCATAACCAAACTTTTTACCTGAAAGCCATACCTGCATTCATCCACATAGTACATATATTTTGTAATCACCCACCAAGGGGTATATGGGAACACCATTAAATCCGAAGGCAACAGGGGAAGGGGAAACTAGCTAACCGCCTGTGTAGACAAGTTGGGTAGGTGGCTAAGGATCCTGGCCAACCCTGTGTAGACAAGTTAGGTAGTGAATAATATCATGTTAACTGTACCACACGTTGGTACTGCACTAATCTCCACATAGATGTACCTCAAACATAATCCATCAATTTCAATAATATACAGTCAATTTCAAGTACTGATATATCCTCGCATAACTCGAGAGACACGAGGTCAGTCTGAGACGCATTCCTCGCAGAACTGAGGGGACCCATGGTCGGCATGAGACGCATTCCTCGTAGAACTCAAGAAAATACACTCAACCTGAGAATGCAAATCCTCGCACCACAGGGTTCGGGCGTCCTCGATACTCGTGGGGCAATGTCATACGTGCGTAGACAAATCCATCAATTCCCCTCGCAGGACTCATGGAGATATACTCAGCTTGAGAACACAAAATAATCTGAAGGCAACCATATGTCCTAAGACATTCCGATAGCAACTATATGTCTGAAGACATCAATACCTCCGAAGGGAACCAGGATGTCCATAGACTGTTAGGGTCACGGTGGTGGTTGAATAAGCTCCTATCTTTCAGGAGCTAGTAGTTCATTTATGTTAGGAGTTGATTTGGTCAAGTATGACCAAGTCACACTTGTTTAGTGGCCACAGTCTTCGGGATGTGGAGACGTGATTTGTTTTTAATTTGTTTTTCAGTTGTAATGGCTATTTAAGCCAAAGATGTTCTGTTAATGAAATATCGATCATTCACGATCTTTACGGTTTTGTAGAGCTAGGTCTTTGCTATTTCAACAATTGGTATCAGAGCTCTTAACGGGGCCTGACTGTGAGTACAAGAGTGAAACGAGAGATTGAGAGTTCTCTTGAAATGGCAGAAGGAAGCAGCACCTATGTGCCTAAGTTTGTGGGGCACTATGATCATTGGGCTGAGCTGATGGAGAATCTGCTTCGTTCCAAGGAGTATTGGAACGTTGTAAATCGCGGCGTCATGGTGGATGTCGCAGGGGAAGCACGGTCTTTCTCCTCAGTGGTGGCAGAAAAAACTCAACCTATCGATGCTCAACGGAAGGAAGCAAACAAACTGAAGGACTTGAAGGCAAAAAACCTTCTCTATCAAGCAATCGAACGAGATGTGCTTGAGACCATTCTTGACAGAAGTTCTTCAAAGGCAATCTAGGACTCCATGAAGCAAAAGTTTCAAGGTTCAACACGGGTTAAGAGGGCACAACTGCAGTCGTTACGTTGTGATTTTGAAGTTCTTCGCATGAAGGAAGGAGAATCGGTGAATGTCTACTTTGCTCGTGTTTTATCCATAGCCAATAAAATGAAGGCTCATGGAGAGAATATGAGTGAAACAATGATCACGGAAAAGATTCTTCGATCGATGATTTCTAAGTTCAACTACGTAGTATGTTCGATTGAGGAGTCCAACAACATGACTACGATGACCATCGACGAACTTCAAAGCAGCCTTCTTGTGCATGAGCAAAGAATGAAGAGTCAAGGTGAAGAAGAGCAAGTTCTCAAGGTCACCCATGAAGACAGAACAGGAAGAGGAAGGGGACGAGGAGCTGGAAGAGGTGGACGTGGTAGAGGAAGACAGAGCTTCAACAAAGCCACGGTAGAGTGCTACAAATGCCATAAGCTAGGGCATTTTCAAAATGAGTGCCCTA
Organism: Prunus avium; assembly: GCF_002207925.1. The sequence continues at coordinate 23,548 of NW_018922515.1, forward strand.
ATTGGGAGAAGGGTGCCAATTATGCTGAGTTGGATGAGGAGGAAGAGCTTCTACTGATGGCTTACGTTGGGAACAAGAATGCGAAGGGAGAAGGTGTTTGGTTCCTCGACTCAGGATGTTCTAATCACATGTCAGGAAACAAGGATTGGTTCATGGAGATGGATGAGCAGTTTAGACACTCAGTGAAGTTAGGCAACGGTGCAAGGATGATGGTGATGGGAAAAGGGTGCATTAAGCTTGAGACTGAAGGCTTAACTCAAGTGGTAAGAGATGTATTTTACATCCCTGAGCTCAAGAATAATTTATTGAGCATAGGTCAACTTCAAGAGCGAGGACTTGCTATTGTCATGAAAGATAGGGCTTGTAAAATATGTCATCCTACGAGAGGCCTTATTATGCAAACTCTAATGGCAGCTAATAGGATGTTTGTTTTACTAGCCACTGTGAGCACTCCGCCTTCACAATGTTTAATAGCAAGTGAGGATGACTTATTAGACCTGTGGCATCGTCGTTATGGTCATGTGAACAACAAAAGCCTCAAAGCCTTGGAGAGCAAACAACTTGTCAAAGGACTTCCTCGATTCAAAGTCGCAAACAAAGCATGCACGGTGTGTCATCGTGGAAAACAACATCGAGCAGCTATTCCTAAGAAGAGTCAGTGGAGGGCTTCAAGGAGACTTCAGTTAGTTCATGCCGATTTGTGTGGTCCGATTACTCCAACTTCAAACAGCCTCAAAAGGTACTTGTTGTGCTTCATTGATGATTTCAGTAGAAAAGCTTGGATTTATTTCTTAGCCGAGAAGAGTGAAACGTTTTCTATGTTCAAAGTATTTAAAAATCTTGTTGAAAAAGACTTAGGGTGTAATATATGTTGTTTGAGAACGGATAGGGGTGGTGAGTTCACTTCCAAGGAGTTCAATGTGTTTTGTGTTGATCATGGCATTAAGAGGCAACTTACTGCTGCCTATATTCCTCAACAGAACGGAGTGGCAGAACGTAAGAATCGAACTGTATTAAACATGGTTCGATGCTTGCTTTCAGAGAAGGAGATGCCTAAATTCTTTTGGCCAGAAGCAGTTCGATGGGGATTGCATGTGTTGAATAGGAGTCTAACTGTGGCTGTGAAAGGAAAGACTCCTGAAGAGTGTTGGAGTGGAAAAAACCCAATGTTGAGTACTTTAGGATTTTCGGTTGTATTGCTCACGTGCATATTCCTGACAAGAACAGAGTAAAGTTAGATGAAAAGAGTCATAGATGTGTGTTTCTCGGTGTCAGTGAAGAGTCTAAAGCCTACCGGCTTTATGATCCTACGGCTAAAAAGGTGATTGTTAGTAGGGATGTTGTGTTTGAGGAGGATGAGAGCTGGAATTGGGGGAGGAACGATAAAGACGTGAGATGTGACGTTTTTATTTGGGTAGATAGTGATGATGGGGAAATCAGTGACTACAATGAGAAAGAAGAAGAAAGTGAAGATGAGGAAGAACATGTAGAAGGAGTTGGTCCGGGTACAGAAGAGTTGGCTGATCCGGGTACAAAAGAGTTGGCTGGTGAAGATGATGTTGCTACACCAGGGGAGAGAGTTAGGAGAGCACCTCGATGGATGGAAGACTATGTTAGTGGAGCTGGTCTTTCTGACGAGTCAAACTTGGCTTGTTTTATGGTACTTGTTGATCCAATTTGTTTTGATGAAGCAGTGAAACAGAAGAAATGGAGGAAAGCGATGGATTTGGAAATGGAAGCTATAGAAAAGAACAAGACATGGGATCTTGTAAGTCTGCCGAAAGGGTTGAAAAAAATTGGTGTCAAATGGGTTTTTAAAACGAAGTTGAATGAAAAGGGAGAAGTAGATAAATGCAATGCACGTTTGGTAGTAAAAGGTTATGCTCAGAGGTATGGGATCGATTACAGCGAGGTTTTTGCACCTGTGGCTCGTTGGGACACCATAAGATTGATCTTGGCTCTAGCTGCGCAGAAAGGTTGGACTGTTTTCCAGCTAGACGTCAAGAGCGCGTTTCTTCATGGGGAATTGAAGGAGGCAGTATACATGGAGCAGCCAGAAGGCTATGTTCGTAAAGGAAAAGAGCATAAAGTGTTGAAGCTTAAGAAAGCTCTCTACGGCTTGAAACAGGCTCCAAGAGCCTGGTATAGCAGAATTGAAGGATTCTTCATGAAGGAGGGGTTTGAGAAATGCAGTCATGAGCACACATTGTTCCTTAAACATGAAGTAGGAGGTAAATTCTTAATTATTAGCCTCTATGTGGATGATTTAATTTATACAGGGAATGATGTGGAGCTATGTGAAAAGTTTAAGAAGTCAATGAAGCTAGAGTTTGACATGAGTGATTTAGGAAAGATGAAGTACTTTCTAGGAGTTGAGGTTCAGCAAAGTTGTGAAGGGATACATTTGTGCCAAAGGAAATATGCTGGGGAAGTTTTGGAAAGGTTTGGAATGGGAGGCTACAATCCCGTGAAAAACCCCATCGTGTCGGGCACGAAACTGGTGAAAGAAGGTGGAGAAGCCACCGTGAATTCAACCTTGTACAAGTAGCTGATTGGTAGCTTGATGTACCTATCAGTCACTAGGCCAGACATTGTATTTGTTGTTTGCATGTTAAGCAAGTTCATGGCAGATCCGAAAGAATCTCATATGGCAGCAGCAAAGCGGGTTCTTAGGTATGTGAAGGGGACTGTCAACTTAGGAGTGTTTTATGGAAGGGGTACTGAGAACTTGGGAGTGATTTATGAGAAAAGTTCTGAAGATGATCTTAAGGCTTATACCGACAGTGATTATGCCGGTGATACAGAAGATAGAAGAAGCACTTCTGGATATGTGTTTCTTCTAAGTGGTGGTGCAGTTGCATGGAGCTCGAGAAAGCAACCAGTGGTGACCCTTTCCACCATCGAAGCAGAATATGTAGCTGCTGTGGCGTGTGCTTGCCACAGTATCTGGATGAAAAGAGTGCTCAATAGTCTTGGTTTCTCTTCATGTAAATGTGTTAAGATCTTCTGTGATAATAGTTCAACTATCAAGCTATCAAAAACTCCAGTTCTCCACGGAAGAACCAAACACATCGATGTAAGGTTCCATTTCTTACGTGATCTGGTCAAGGAAGGTGCTGTGGAGTTAGTTCATTGTGGTACTAGTGACCAGGTGGCAGACATCATGAGAAAGCCTTTGAAGTTAGAGTCGTTTCTGAAGCTGCGTGATCTGCTGGGAGTTCAAAGCATGAAGTATGTAAACTGACTTGCTTTCAGCAAGCGCAGTTTAAGGGAGGATATGTTAGGGTCACGGTGGTGGTTGAATAAGCTCCTATCTTTCAGGAGCTAGTAGTTCATTTATGTTAGGAGTTGATTTGGTCAAGTATGACCAAGTCACACTTATTTAGTGGCCACAGTCTTCGGGATGTGGAGACGTGATTTGTTTTTAATTTGTTTTTCAGTTGTAATGGCTATTTAAGCCAAAGATGTTCTGTTAATGAAATATCGATCATTCATGATCTTTACGGTTTTGTAGAGCTAGGTCTTTGATATTTCATCATAGACTTCAATATTTCCAAAGGCAACCAGGATGTCCGTAGACATCAATATTTCCGAAGGCAACCAATCCAATTATTAATCCATTTAACACATATATATCATGCTTGGAAGGTAAAAGCGAAAGAACAATAATTCATAAACAGTTAATAAAACTCTCAAAGCAAAATACCAACTTAAAATCAAACAACTAAGCCCCAAGCACCTCCCAACCAATTGGTCCTGGTTGGACCTACGAGGCCCACCATCTAGGTCAATTAGGTCCACGGGGCCCATAACCTCTAATTCTCGATCCGAAAGTTCCTATAGGTCCAACAAAGTTTACTAAACAAGTCCTAAAGTTTGATCTCGATCAAACGGTCGGATCTAAGCCAATCACACGATCAGACGACGATCGTTTCACCTAAACTTAGAATCACTGACTCGAAGTATCCGGGACTCCGATTCTCGATCAATGAGTTCCTATATGCTTTTAGAGGTACAGAGAACAACATATTTGAAATTGGAACCGATCGAATGGTCCGAACCTATCGAACCTGGATATTGCATAATAGGTGCAATATCCATTCGACTGTCAAACGATAATCAAATCCAAATCCAAGCATACCGTCGTGCTCAGGATGACAAGAGTAACGATTTAGAACTCAATGGGCCGCCACACCGTGGCCCATGCGCCGCCACCCACCGCAGGCAGCTCATGGGTGTCTTGAGAAATTTCCGGCAATGGAAATTTCTCGAAACACCCTACAACACCTATACCAATATGTTCAAACTAACAAAAGGAGCATTTTTGGTTCTTGGACCATGGCCAAAAACTACTCGGAACTACCCAAAAACACGATCAAACTGCAGTCCAATTTGAGGGTTAAGAATCGATCTCCCAAAACTCAAAATCAATCCACAATACCTATACCAATAGCTAGAGCACATGGAAAGGATGAAGATTCATACATGGATCGACGAAATTGGTTGCCGGAATAGCTGGAAAAGGCGACTGAAAGCTTAGACAGTCGATTTCACGACGATTTAAAAACCGTCTACACGACGGTGGATTCCCGTCGTCTATTGTGATTTTTGTAGTAGTGTTACTTAAGTAGTTAACACAACCATTATAACTAAATTGTACTAATTCTAACCGTTAGAAAAATTCTATGTATGAGGTCCAAACACTGAGAAAGCAACAAATGCAATAATATTATGACGATGACTTGGTTACAAAGGTGTGGTTGTCACCTAGCTAGTAACAAAAGTGGTTATGAATGAATGGTATATTTTATTGATCATAACAATTACAGAATCTCAGTATTATATACACGTTGCTATGCTCCTAATAAGGTAGATACAAACAATTGCATTTATGATTGATGTAGAGAATCAAATCTTGATAAGCTATTATTGGAAGGATAGCAAGACATAAGTCATGGTTGACTTTGGTAGAGGATTGCAGATGAAGAGGAAGTAATTGATGTTGATGATGAGGTGATTTCCTTTAATGAAGGACATTCCCTTTTATTCCTTCGCAAGATAATGTTTCCATCAAAGACACTGATCTTGGATTGTAAGAGCTGAAACTATGCTGATCAACAGTAGAAACATGAGAAACCTGGAGAACGCCATGAGTTACATGATCTAGATAAAACGGAAAATCAATATCAATATGTTTCATGCGAGAGTGTAGGAATGGATTGGCACAATAAAATGTGGCTCCAATATTATCACAAGAAATGACTGGTGGTGTTGGAAGGGAGACACCAAGTTCTTGTAACAAGGATTGAACCCATTCTAATTCAGCAGTGGTGGATGAAATGGCTCGATATTCCACCATGGTGGAAGAACGGGCAACAGAGCGTTCCTTGTGAGAGCTCCAAGAAATGAGGTTGCCACGTAGGCAATAGTAGACTTGCAGTCATCACGATTGTCGACCCAATCCACATAAAGGAAAGCATAGAAATGTTGAGAGGGTCGCCGAGAGAGATGAAGTCCAAAATATAAGGTGCCCTTCAAGTAACGAAGTAAACGCTTTAGTGCTTGCCAATGAGACTTCGAAGGCTGATGCATGAGCTAAGAGAGTTTGTTGAAAACATAAGAAATTTATGGGCGTGTGAGATTAAGATCTTGAAGACCTCCAATCATTTGATGAAACCGAGAAGAATTAATAGGTGAAGAGCCGTCATGGAGCATAAGGGGATCATATGTGGATAAGGGAGTGCTGACCTCCTTTGCACCGTCCATTTTGGCTTTGATCAAAATATCACGTATATACTGGTATTGGCAGAGAAAGACAACAACAATGGCGGGAACAACTTTAACAACAAGGAAGTAGTGAAGAGACTCCAAGTCTTTCACAGAGAAAGTAAAGTACATCATTGCCTAATTTAGAAATAAAACGGGAGGCATCAAAAGCAGCGTTGGTGAAGCCATGAAAGAGCAAGAAGGAGCTCAATTTGGTGTACCACGCCAGAGGCGTCTACTTAAGGTGGTAGAGAGCCTTCCGAACTCTACAAGCATGAGAGGGAAGGTTGGGGTCAACAACACCTGGAGGTCATGATATTTAAACATTCTCACTGATCGTGCCATGGAGAAAGGCATTATTGACGTTCAACCGATGGATGGACCAACCATTAGACACGACGAGATGCAAAGCAAGATGAATTGTTGTCGGCTTGACAACCAGACTAAAGGTATCCGAATCTAAACACTAGGGCATTGATGAAAGCCCTTTGCAACCAAATGTGCCTTGTACCAGGCAATAGTGCCATCAGGGTGTTGTTTGATACAAAACACCCACTTACAACCAATAAGATTGTGAATAGGATAAGGTGGCACAAGCTCCATTAAATTAGTGCATTAAACTCATCGGACATGGTAGCTTGCCAAAGTGGATCTTTAATGGAGGGGAAAACTCATGCCGATTCAACTAAGGTGGGAATGGGATGTTTGGGAGCAGCTATAACATAACGGAGGTTGTGTTGCAGATACTGGCTTTTGCATGCGTCACCATATGGTGATAAAGGACCACAGTTGGGGCATCAAAGGAAGCAGGGGATGGATTAGGCTAGGTGAGGGGCTACTGATCACGGATGGAAAATGTAACAATCGACATAGTGGAATTTCTTGTGTAAGTAGTATAGAGGGGACTTGGTTGGGAAGGCTGTGAGACATGTTCTACTGGGGCCATATTGGATATGCGCTCAATTTGATCAAGAGATGGTGTAATGGGTGGGTCGTCTGTTGGAGGAGGGATGAAATTTGTGTGGGCAGCGCTATAATTAATTGGACGGGGTGGTGGAACATGAGGGACATCAATGGTGGTGGGTGGGAATTGTGCATGGGAGAGGTACTACTCTGAGGATGAATATGCAACAACAAACGATTCAGATAGTGTTGTCAGCATGGAGGTGGTGGTCAGGGGTGACAACATAGTGGCATAATGGATTGGGAGATGAGTAACTGGTGGAGTAAGAGCAAACCACGAGGTGGGAGTAGCCGAGAAGACATGAGAATTTGAATTTTTCACAGCAACAAGAAGAAAGGCAGACTCATCAAATTGGACATGACGAGAACTAAAAAGTTTATTGGAGGAAAGATCTAAGCATAGGTAGGCACTTTGATTTGCGTAGTAACCAAGAAAAACACATGGTTGTGAACGAGGAAGTAACTTGTTGGAATTGTAAGGTCGTAACCATGGAAAGCACAAGAACCCAAAGGTGTGAAGACAAGAGTAATTTGGTTGTTGACGAAAGATATCGATGTATGTGGAGTCATTGTGAAAAACGGGAATTGGCATTCGATTTATGAGGTAGATGACAATTTTGAAGGCATAGGACCAATATTGGAGGGGTACGGAGGCTTGATGAAGAAGGTTGAGACCAGTTTCGACAACATGACGATGTCGCCATTCGACAATACCATTGTGTTGAGGTGTATGTGGCAGCATAATAAGATATGTGATGCCATTGGAAGAGAGAAATTGGAGTTTGACAAATTCCACTTCATCATTAGCGTATAAGGAAATAATTTTCAGAGAGCTTTAAAGGTCATAAAGGTAGAAAACTTAAATGATTTCCTTTTGAGAAGGTAGAGCCATATGTATTTGGTAAAGTGATCAACAAAATTAACATAATAAGAAAAACTATCAATAGAGGAATACAAAACAGGGCCCCAAACATCACTCTAAATAAGTTCTAATGGACCCTTAGTCTAAAGAGAAGAAATATGAAATGGGAGCCGATGGCTCTTATTGCATTGACATGAATGACAAATAGACTTAGACAGGTTGGAATACACAAGAATAGAAGAGGAATAAAGGACTTGTTGAAGAGTTTTATGATTGGCATGATCAAGATGACGGTGCCACAAGTTCGGAGAAACCACCACACCCACTATGGCATGAGGTTAACGGAGGGATTGGGAAGACCACTCATACACATCATCCTTCCTCGGGCCTCGAAGAAGTACCATACTCGTGTTTAGATCCTTGACAAGAAAAGAAACATGAAAAAGTTCAATATATGTGTTATTTTTCTTATTAAATTTTGAGATAGAAATAATATATTTGGTCGTGGATGGAATAGATAGAACATTAGATAAGTGAAAGGATTTGGAGGATGGGGAAGGAAGAAAAGATGAATGAACATGAGTAATACCCAAACCGGAACCATTATCAACAGGCCCATCATAATAAGAGACACCAGGGAGATTGGCAGAATCAGAGGTAACATGATGGGATGCACCAGAATCAAGTAACCAAGCTGGGTAAGAGGAAGAGCGGCCATGGGTAGTGGGATTCATCACCGGCAGATTTTGAGAGCCAAATTGAACGTGAAGAAAACGTTTGGCACTATAACCTTGCGTACCACACCATTGACAGTAGCCGTGGTATCCTGTCCTGGAGGTGTTGTTGGATCGGCAACCATTATCATTTGGGAGAAGATGAAAAAGAGCAGGAGGAACAATTGGAGGTGTATTGCCGAGAGCTGTGAGTGACATTGGCAGTTATTACAGGGGCTGCAAAAGTGGTATCATCTCGTTTAAGACCAGCTTCATGTGCGACCAATTTATCATGGAGATTTTCGTAAGAGATTGAGGTGTTAAGTGAACGGACGTAAGCAACTTTTCCTTAAATTTAGGGCCAATACCATTGAGAATATAAAGGAGCAGATCATCATTGGAAAGACGAACATTGATGATGGAAAGCTCGTTGGCAATCACTTTCATTTCGAGATATGGCAAAGTCTTTTGTGCCACCCATTATATGTGTTTATGCTCTTTTTGGGAAGGTTAACTTAGATAGATGTGGAATGGTGGATGATGTGTGAAGACGTGGGCCTTCAGCATGTGTATGTGCCTTCGGCAGGTTATTGCCTTCGGCAGTTAATGACATTCAACATAAGCAAAGTAAATAAGCGTGCAGAAGATGAGATATACGTGGTTCACCCGAATGTTGGGCTACATCCACGGAGAAGGATGTTCTCATTATGATAATGTTTGTTTACATTTGTACAAGGGAATTAGACCTAAAGATAAAGGGAAGAAGGCCAAAGGCCTAAGGTACAAAGCCCAAGAGTCTAAGGCCCAAGGGTCAAGACCCAAAAGTCAAGACCAAAGGATCCAAAGATCAAGCCCCCTTTAAGTGGAGAGTGGTCTTCTTTTATTGGTGAGGGGGAGTCTCCACCTCTTGTCTTCTTCCAATGTGGGACTCTTGACATTGCCCCTAGTTGTGTCTTATCGTATGGCTTCTTTGGCTAAGGTGATGACCTCTCATAGTATGGCCCGTGGCTAATCTTGCCTAGCTAGTTGCTCGGTTAGTCACGGTATCAACAATATGTTTCAGTTTTGTTTTGAATTTGCTGGTGTTTGCAATGCTCATAACATGGTCAAATTCTTTGATATTGAATTGAAACATACCATTAACAAGAGTTCCACTACCAACTGAAATTGTATTCCTTAAATTAGAAAATCCAATATCCTTGACCACTACCTCAAACTTTGCTTTAACAAGCCTAGATATTGATACTAGATTCCTTCTCAACTATGTCTGGAAACTTAAAAAGTGTGGTTTGGTCTCGCGCAAGCTCATAGACCTTGGTATGAAAACTTGTATCACTACATGATAGCCCTTGGCTTCACCTCCTCCACTACTAATTTATATCTTTTCATTTAAGTTGTTCCATATCTTACCTTCCTATGATGATGATATCCACATCACTGGTTCTGACGCTCACTGTCACTCTCACATTCAACAACAGTCAGAAATTTGTTATCATAAATCTAGGCTCATTTCCCTACTTTCTCGACATTCAAGCTCATTGCAATACAAACGGTTTGTTCATATGTCAAACCAAGTATATTCAAGACATTCTCACCAAAGAAACTATGATCGATGCAAAACATTGCTCATCTCCCACTTCCACAACCAAATTGGACATCATTTCTGGTGATGTATTAGACGACCCTACTCATTATTGATCGCTAGTTGGTGCCCTTCACTACCTTATTTGGACTCGACTAGATATCTTTTCCTCTATCAATCAAGTTAGCCAACATACGCAAACTCCACAAACTTTTCACCTCACTGCTATCAAAAGGATCCTTCGATATCTCAAAGGAACACCTGATCATGATTTCCCAAAGGCTCTACATCTCTCATAGCTTTCTTCGATGTTGATTAGGTCAGTTGCCCCATTGATCGAAAATCCACCCCTGGCTTTTGTTTCTTTTTTTGGTCAACAATACCATAACATGGAAGCAGACCTTTGTCGCCAAATCCCCTAGAGAAAATGAGTATTGAGCCTTTGGTCATACTACCACTGAACTCACTTAGATCTCCTCTTTATTAAAGGACCTTCACTTCTTCCTCTTGACACAAGCTCTTCTTCTTATGACAACCTCAGTGCCCTAGCACTCTCAGCAAACCCCATTAACCAAGCACATTGAGGTCGACTATCATTAAATATGTGAATTGGTCACCATATCTCACATATCTTCTCACAACCAACTTGTTGACATCTTCATCAAACGTCTTCCCAAGCCACGTTTCAAAGAACTTAGTTCCAAGCTAATTATGGCCACTCTATGGATTTGGTACTTGGTCAGACTCACATATTGATCATGATAGAATAATCTTGTTGCAATTGCAATTGGGAAGGCCATATTTCTCATGTTTAGTTACCTCCACTTGAATAGTCTTTGTCATATGTTTAGGCTGTTAGGCAACCTCCACTTGAATTTGGGATATGAGATAGATAGATAGTCTTTAATTTGGAGTGGATTAAGAATAATAGATTGGTCAGTAAATTGGGATTCATTTACTGATTGCTCAGTTATGTTATTTAATGGATTTACTCATGTAATTTTTTTTTTTTTGTGGGTGATGTTTTAGCAAGAAGCTGATTTGCGGAGAGGAAATGGTCAACTACTATCACTCGCTGCCGCTTAGTATCTTTTGCTTTCTATGTAGATGAAGTTGCTTAGGTCTGGAGATTTGAAAGTTAGCACATCTATTGAAATTACTTGGTCTTTTTGTATTGCTCTATTGACATTAGGCACACCATATCATCAATCAAATGTTATGTTTTTGTATTTGAAATTTCTATTGATTAATCCAAGCACATGGAGTTTAATCCCTTCATTAATCTCATTCTTGTTCGTTATATGTTTTATTCTTTAGGGCTTGTCCAATATAGGTCCCTACAATTTCTATTTCCTAGACATATACCCATCATCCTATAAATCTATGTGTAAAACCCAATTTCAAACTTAAATAACCAGTAGGATATAAGAGGTCATAGTATTCCTATGTTTTTACATCATTGCCATCAAACTTCATATTTAATTTATAATTTATTCCATGCATTTCATTACCAGTCATAATTGTAATTAAAACTCCCTATTAATAGCATATCAATCATCCCATTTCTTTTGGTTGCTATACCCTCTAACATATCACCCCCTAAAATTACAAACCAAAAATATATATATGTAAATTACATATCCAATAATGTACATATGAAAAAAAAAATATATATATATAGGTATATTATTTACCAAAAAAAAAAAAAAAGGGGCCAGTTACTTTGTAATTGAAATTTCAGTAAATTTTTCAAAAAAAAAAATATATATATATAGGTATATTATTTACCAAAAAAACAAAAAAGAGGTCAGTTACTTTGTAATTGAAATTTCAGTACATTTTTCAAAAATTAAAAATAGGTACACAATAATTTATAGAAAATAGGTGCAATGTATAATTGAAATTTATGCACATTTTTTATAAATTAAAAATAGGTACCTTATTTAGAAGAAAAAAATAAATTCATTATATTAGGTAAATTGTTTTACTAGGTATACATTATTAGAGAAAAAAAAAATAGGTACATTATTTAGAGAAAAAAAAATAGATACAAAATTTAGAGAAAAAAATAGGTTCATTATACTAGGTAAATTGTTTTACTAGGTACATTATTAGAGAAAAAAAATAGGTACATTATTTAGAGAAAAAAATAGGTTCATTTAAAAAAAATTCCTAAAACAAATAATAAATAGATTATCAAATTATTTTTCATAAAACAAGTAATAGGTACATTATTTAGAGAAAAAAAATGGGAGTTTCACTAAAATACCCAAAATGGGGGCTGAAATTATAAAAATACCCAACACCCAAAACACTTTATAAACATACCCAAAACTCATCATTACACACACTCAAAACCCATTTATAAACATACCCAAAACACATTAAGTCATAAATAGGGATAGTTTTGGAATCCGAAAAATACAATAAATCAGATTTTAAGTTATATTAGGTAACTTGCTTAGTTGGATCCTAGTCATCAGGTATTATTTGAATTTTTTGGGTATTTTAAATAGAAAACTAAAAGAAAGGGTTGTAGGTTATTTAAAATGAATTTTATGGGTTTAAGCTCAATTTACTATATTCTTTAATACTGGGTTAGATGACATTAGTTTTGTAAATTTTGAGTTTTAACAGGTAACACATATTGAATGAATGATAAAATCAACATGAGATTTATTATTACAAAAAAAGAAGAAAAAAAAAAGAAAAAAAGAAGCCAATCACGTCGTGCACAATAAGCTGTAATTGCTAATTGATAGTCTTCATTTACGATGACTAGTGCATGTCGTAATTGCTTGTACTGAATTATGGCTCACTATGCAAGCCATTTAAAGTAATTATAACGACGTTACATGCACGTTGTAATAAGGTTTACAACGTGTTTTTTGTGGGATTATTTGCGACTGGAAAAACATGTCGCTATTGAGGAAACATTATTTACTACAATGGCTTTTACTGCTTGCAGCCTTATGTCGTGAATGATACTTTACGACGTGCTTTGTGCATCGTGAATGATATTTTACGGCGTGCTTTGTGCTAAAACCTTAACACTAGTTAGTATTTCAAGTAACTATAATGTGTAGTAACTACGAATGCGTGGTTTTATTATTATTATTTTTTCTTGATACAAGCGATATGAGGGGAGAGGGGTTTTCTACAACTACCAAGGTGTTATGGGGGGTCGAACTTGAGACCTTTAGTCTATGAATCAAGGTCCTTTTTCACTGGACTAGACTTCGTTGGCGAGGTTCTATTTCTTAAGTGAAAGTTGTTTGGGAACTATTAAATTTTTTACTTAAATTGTTTTTATAAATAATTTCATATTTTGGATAGATTGTAACTATTTTATTTTAGGGTTAATGGTTTTATTAGTCCCTGAATTTAGATCCGATTTGCATTTGAGTACCTCAATTTCCAAAATGGTACCCGCGGTCCTTCAATTTCATTTTCGTTAGAACTAATGGTCCTGCCGTCAATTTTGTTAACTTTTTCCGTTAAATGCAGGGGTAAAATGGTATTTTTATATTAAAACCAAAAAAATGAATAAAAAATTGTATCTTTAAATAAAAAAACCAACACAAAAAATTAAAAAAATCAATCATCGTCCGCGGCCGCCGCCCCTCCCCCGAAAAAATCCCATCGTCCCCGACCCCATGCCAAATCAAAATCTGTCATTGTATCAAAGACCAATTTTTCATAATCTTGAGTTCTTATCTGTATGCATAATTCATCTTGCATTTAAATCAAATCAAAACTTATACTAAAAGAACTCCAATACTGGATAACAATTTCAATCACAATTATGATGTTTTAAGAATTGAAAGAACAGTTACCAAAAAAAAAACAAGAATTGAAAGAACAGAACCCATGATCTTTCTCTGGGCTAAATCTGCAGCCACCGCCCAAAAGAATCCAGTGCCAATGCAGAAGATGAAGACGAATTGGAGGGGAAAACTTGCAGACCCATGTCCGCCACCTCCTCCTCCCTCCCTTCACCATGAATACCCAAAAACCAAAAACAAAAAACCCAGAAAAAACACTGCACGAGGAGTGCGGCCGTTGAGGGAGCCAACTCTAGAAATCCCATATCCCATTTTGCATAAAAAACGAAAATTCAAGTCGAATTCTCATCTGGGTCACCTCCATTTCCCCTTTTAGTCCAACCTTTTTTTTTATTTTTTATCAAGAGTATATATTTAATGATCCATAATTTTTATCAAATTCTCATCTGGTTTTGAAATCGATTTGAGTTTGAGTGGGTTATGGTCCAAATCAAAACACAAGCAGAACAAAATCGATGAGGTTTTCGTCCAAATCAAAACGCAAGCAGAACTAGGTCGAGCGAAACAACGAGAAGAATCCAAATCGAATTCAAAGCAATTTCTTACCAAACACCTGATCCACGATGTTGTTTGAGTCCTCATCAAGATTTTTTCTTGAACTAAAGAAAAAGTGAGAAAATCCCAATTGAGCACCACATGCTTCAAAAAATTTGGGGGCAGAACGGCCAAGCAAGCGTGGTCCTGGTTGAAGGAGAGGTGGGAAAGCGATGGAGGCGAAGATGGAGAGGGTCTGGGAAAGGATGGGTAAGGTCATGGTCGGGTTGGCTGGGAAGGAAAGAGAGAAGGTGAGAGATTTTTTTGTTTTCAATTAACAATTTAAATTTATTTGTTTGATATAATTTAACTTTTTTATTTATTAATATTTGAAAAATATTAATTTTTTATTACTTTTTTGTCCACATGGAAGTCCATCTCTTTTTTTTTTTTTTTTTTTAAATATTTTATTTATATTTTAATTAATTTAAAATGCAAAAAAAATTATAAAAAT
>NW_018922515.1:38302-53184 GCF_002207925.1 Prunus avium
ATTAATATTTGAAAAATTTTAATTTTTTTTTACTTTTTTGTCCCCATGGAAGTCCATCTCTTTTTTTTTTTTTTTTTTAAATATTTTATTTATATTTTAATTAATTTAAAATGTAAAAAAAATTATAAAAATGCTATTTTACCCTTGTATTTAACAGAAAAGTTAACAAAATTGACGACAGGACCATTTGTCTTAACAAAATGAAGTTGAATGACCACGGGAACTATTTTGGAAATTGAGGTACTCAAATACAAATCGTGTCTAAATTCAGGAACTAATAAAACGATTAACCCTTTATTTCACTTAAAGAATGAGTGAAGAATTAGCTTTTTCTTTGTATCTTAGAAGAAGTGGGTTTAGATAATATATATAGAATTATAGAGGCAATCTTAAGCAATAAAATATTTTGTTTTCTTTATAAGAAACAATTTGATTAGGTTCCTTATGGATAAATCAACCAAATAAAACCTACGAAAGCTCCATTGTCAACTCATAAAGCCTAGTTATACGTGAACGTCTTATCACACTAAGTTCCTTATGGACAAATCAACCAAAATAAAACAAAGTAATATACAAATATTGAACTTGCATGGAGATTAGAAAAAAAGGAAAATTTGAAAACAAGAATCCCAATAAGGACAAGTGACCAATTATGAGTAATGAGCAAAAGCATCTTAATTCATTGACTACAGCTTGGACACTTGACAATAATAATAATAATAATAGCTTTTTATTTTTACTTTTTTAGTTGGTTTATTATTTTCTCTCTCTTCTCTAAACATTCCCAAGCATAAATATCTCAATCGCGCCCCCCTCGTCCGCTACAGAAAGCCAAGAGGGTTAAGAGAGATGGGTCACTCCGACCCACTCATTCTCTCAATCATAACACACACAACCCCACCACCTCTCTTTCTCTCTCTTCCCCACCTCTCTCTCTCTCTCTCTCTCTCTCTCTCTAAATCCACAAACAACCTTTCCCATAAAACCACCTTTTATATGTTCATATTACAAAAACCACTACTTAAGTTACATTTTACATCTCTTCCCACTTCACTCTCCGACCAGTCTAGTCCCATCCTCTCTCTCTCTCTCTTCTTTCTCTCTCATAAAAAGCTTTTTTTTCTATCTTCTTTTGTCTTCGTGTTCATTTCTTTCTATAATTTGTTTTTGTTATTATCAGAATTAATTATATCTCCTTTTTCTTTATTCACGCATAGCCTTTTCCTCAAGGAATACTTCCTGATCCGGCTATATATTACAATTTAAGCTTTGAAATATTATGTCAATGGATTTGATGGCATCCGAACGTGTTTGTTATGTTCACTGCAACTTCTGCAACACCATTTTAGCGGTACCCCTCTCTCTCTCTCTCTCTCTCTCTCTCTCTCTCTAAATGTCATTATAAGGTTTCTTTGTGATGTCTTTCAAGTTTCCACAGCTGAATTGACCAACATCCGGGCTTTCATAAATTTAGATGAATGAATTTTATGCATGATGACCCTTCATGGATCCAAAAATAACTTACTTTCCAAGTGTAGAAGAAAAAGAATCAATTGGGTTTTTGTGAATATAGAGCTAGAATTGTGACCCTCAATACATAAAATGCCCCCTTTTTTTCTGCTTAAAGTACTTGAATTGAGGCCATGAACTGCAACTTATTCTGATTTCACATGGAATTGACCCAACAATCTGTCTTGTACCTTATATTTTATGAGGAATTGTATCTGGGTTTTGGCCTGCAAGCCACAGTACATGGAAATAATAAGAAAATTCAATTTTATGTACGTCAAGAATAGTAGAATTCCAATCGACCCCATGAATGACTTATTTGATCTCACAAGGGACGGATGATTGCTTCCTTCCAGCTAAAGATAGCAAGCAAATCTCCTAAAAGGTTTCCCACTGCAGATTATTTCATTGCCATGAAAACTACTAGGGCAACAGCTAGGGTTATATTTCCAATTAATTCCAGGCAGGCACAGGTTGAGACAGTTTTTGTGATCCCAAGCTCCGCACAACTTTATGCTGATTCCTATATATATACATAAATTAAATGGTAGGGATAAAGCCAAGCCATGGCAGTACTGATTCATTTTCTTTTATCGTTCGATCAGAGAGAGAGAGAGAGAGAGAGAGAGAGAGAGAGAGAGAGAGAGAGAGAGAGAGAGAGAGAGAGAGAGAGAGAGAGAGAGAGAGAGAGAGAGAGAGAGAGAGAGAGAGAGAGAGAGAGAGAGAGAGAGAGAGAGAGAGAGAGAGAGAGAGAGAGAGAGAGAGAGAGAGAGAGAGAGAGAGAGAGAGAGAGAGAGAGAGAGAGAGAGAGAGAGAGAGAGAGAGAGAGAGAGATCTTCTGCCAATGAAAATCTTGAAGCCATAGCAGCAAATTTTGCTTTTCTTTTCTTTCTTCTTTCTACTTTCTTTCATCATAAGATGCCTCTGATAACCCTTTTGAATGCTTTCTTTTGTTTTTTTCCTTTTTTCTTTATTTGTTCGCTGTTGATATATAGAAAATGGAGATGTTAAACACTGCACAGTGCAGAGTGAACAGTAATTAAATTAGTGTATTTGATGATGATGATTCAGATACCAGCAAGCTTTGTCTTCTTTATTCATGGGCTATCTTTGCGATGTTTGAAAGTGATGAGTGAGTGGTTAATGCTTGTCATGGACTTTAATGGTTTCCGTTCCTGTCATGTCACTTTCGTCCTCTCTCTCTCTCTGTCTCTCTGTCTCTCTCTCTCTCTCTCTCTCTCTCTGGTTGATTGAAGCTACATGTATGTATATATGTATTTATACCTATATATACTTTTCTTTCTATCTTTTATCATCTTCCTTGGGGATGTGTCAGGCAGAAAAGCCAGGAGGGGCACCGAAAGGGAAAAAAGAAATAGTGCCTTAATTGACTCTTGTGTGCGTGTGTTTCTTTGTTTCCAGTGTGTGAGTGATTGAGTGAGAGAGAGAGAGAGAGAGAGAGAGAGAGAGAGAGAGAGAGAGAGAGAGAGAGAGAGGGGGGGGGCTAGAGTACCAGTGAGACCGAGAGAAAACTTGGTGATGAGAGTGCCCGTGATGGTGAAACCGACCAGGAAAGGCCAATTTCAGTTCCACTCACGCTTGAAGAAGACGGGCCATGGATAGAACTTTCGCATCTTTGATTTTCTCTTCTTTTCTCTCTAACCAAACGAACATAATTTTTCTAGCTACTTGTTTGGATGCATTTACGAATTTCATCCTTCTACTTGTTCTTCAATGTGATTGGGTGTTAATTAATTAGTTTATCTTTTAATTTATGTAATTGGGTGCACCTGCAGGTGAGTGTTCCATGCAACAGCTTACAGAACATGGTGACGGTGAGATGTGGGCATTGTGCCAATCTGCTGTCAGTTAATATGGGAGCTTCCCTTCAGTCGAATGCTCTTCCTCCTCAAGATCCCCAGGTAATTAATTAATTAATCATTTTAGATTAAGCCCTTACCAAGGAAACAAGGAAAACATAACAAAAATAGAAAACAAAGCACAATTCATCATGTTAAGTTCATTTGTAATTAATTTGATGGGATAATTAGTTGTTTTGGTGAAATTAAAGCTACAGAAGCATCTCCTGAGCTCTGAGGATTCAAATAAGAGCTGCGGGTCTTCATCATCTTCCAAATGCAGCAAGTTTGGTCATCCCTTTGAGTCTGTAGAGCTTCATGACCAAACTAGAATCTCTCCCATCCGCCGTGAGTCTCTCTCTCTCTCTCTCTCTCTCATGTAATTGACCATATATCTATTTCAGTCACTTTAAATGGATTTCCAAAGACTCCAACCCCACCTTTACCCCCAAAAAACTTAATGTCTCTCATACCAAATGTTAAATGCAAAACCAACTTCCTGGTTTGATTGATTTAATATCCAAATGTAGCTCTAAGAAAAGTGTTTCTTCACATTTGGAAAACCACCTAATCTTCTGATGTTAATAAAGAATGGTGACCTTTCATAACAGATTTCAGAACCCATCAATTAATTGATACCAATGTCCATTAATACTTTGACAATTTGATCCATAATAATTTATAATAATAAATAAATAAATAACCAATTATATAGGCTGCATTTTTTATGTGAGGAATCTAGTCTGCCTCTAAATGAACCCTCTGTGCTTTCAATCCCAATAGTACACCATTGGAATATGTGGTCAATTTTTTAGCTACATATATCTGGATTATTTTATTTCTTGGAGTTTGTATTGGAGTTTCATTGGAAGCCTACATTTCATTTCATGCAGAATTATTTGTTTTTGGATATATATATATATATCTAAACCATTTTTTTATTTTTTTATTTTTTTTATAAATGTCTCAGCACCCGAGAAGAGACAACGAGTTCCTTCAGCATATAACAGGTTTATCAAGTAAGTTTAATACAATACTTTTATCACAAATTCTGTTGCTAAGATGGACATATTATCTCATTTTTAATGGCTCTCTCTCTCTCTCTCCAGGGAAGAAATTCAAAGGATTAAAGCTGGTAATCCTGACATTAGCCATAGGGAAGCTTTTAGCACTGCAGCAAAAAATGTAAGTCATGGATTGATAACAAAGAAAAGAAGGCATCATGTCTCTCAACTTTTTCATATCTGGGAGGTCTTGTAGTTATTAAAGTAGTACTATCAAGCTTCTTTTGGTACATAGAACCATCAAGTTGATCGATGCTGCTCCTTACATTATTAGTAAGTAATGACTCTTGTTTATCAAGTCAAAAAAGTGTCAGAAGATGAAACATTATTAGTAATCATTTCGGTTTTCATTTTTATTTTGTAGTTTTTATTTGTTTACTTAGAGATAAAGAGAAAATATATGGAAGAAAACGAGGGAGAAAGAATACTGGAGGGGAGGAATTAAGACAAATGCATGAAACAAAACATGAGAAAAACAAAAACTATTTAAAAATTTCTTTTAGCTTTTCATTTTATGTAACATCCATTACATTTCTCTGTCCTGTCCACCATCCCTCCTTCCCCACTTCTCCATCTATTCTCTCTCCTTTCTCTAGCTATCATTTCTCCCATTTACTTTTCCATTATCTTTAACTAAAACAACAAAAACAAAAACAAAACCTAAACGAATTTTTTTGCTTCATCATTTGGATGGCTAAATGCATGGCATGGAAATAAGGAATGATTTTTTGAAGTGCTTGTATCATGCTTTTGTGCAAAATGAGGTTTCATAAAGCCGTGTGAAAGAGTTGGTGACATTGGATTGGACAAGGAGTAAATTACTCATCCTGGGAGTTCTCAGAAGCTCTTCCATTTAATCATTCTCATTTTAGGAAACATGTAAACAATGGATGGTAAAAAAGAGAGTAATTAACCATATATAGAAACCTAAATGGCCAAAAGAAGAATCAAGACTATTGAGGAAAATTAATTTATTCATGGTCTTTTACCATTTGAAGTCTGTGAAATATCTTGTTTCCCATAGCAGAAATGTATAGTTTCATTCTTAGATTTCTATATTTTCTTTCTGCAAGACTGAGGGCATACATCGAGATATGGATGTAAAGGGGACAAGAGAATATATAGCTGAACTTTATTCATGATAGTAACATATAAAAAAAACACGAAATCAGATTGGATTTTCTGTGTTGCTTGTCACTAAAGAATGCAGATGAACTTGATGGGTTGAGGGGTATGGAGCAAAAAGTGTGGTTAATATTTCTTTTTATTATAGTTTATGGTGACTATTTATATGGGCGAAATTTATTAGCACATCCAAAATACTTGTCTCATTCCTCTGGTACTTTCCTATTAATCGTAGTTTGACATACGTGGATAAAGTTTTATTTAAATTTTGGTGTTTTTGATGAATTGACTTTGCATATATGTGTCAAACTGTGATTTTCAGGGAAGGAGTAATGTCTCCTTCCAGAAAGGAGGCAAACAGTGTCCAATTACTTAAGCATGCTCTACTGTATCAATTGCTATATCAGTTTCAAAACTATGGAGATTTATAGTTCTAACAAGCTTAAGCATTTCAGACATATGGCTCCATACCACATTGTATAGAATTTTTCTCCCTTTAACATGATCATATCCTGATACGGATTGGTCTTTTACAATGTTGTTTATTACATGTGTTGCTGTCAAGGTAGTTATAATGTTGCATATACCAATGCAGTTCTCTTTATCAGCCTTAAACATTTGTCACAATATTGGAGAAATAATACTGATTAAAGTTAAAATGGAAACTATCAACTGAGAAAAGGTTTTGTGTTGCAGTGGGCACATTTTCCTCACATTCACTTTGGGTTAAAGCTGGATGGCAGCAAGCAACCAAAGCTGGATCAGACTTTTGCAGGAGGAGATCAGGGAACTCAAAAGTCTAGCGGATTCTACTAAAACAAACTGGTACATATCCCCCGTGAGAAAGAAGCACCCTGGCTTTTCTATATATATATATATGTGTGTGATGCAAAGAAATATTGAGGTTGATGAAGTCTCCTAACCCTATAGCTAGGGAACCTCTTTAGAACCTCACCCTTTCAAATTGCTATATATATGTGTTCAATTGATTTCCCTAACTATCAAGAATTCTTGTCATTACATTCATGTTGGGCTTTATTTAATCTTTCAAGTAAACAGATAAATGTGTATTTGTTCAGTTTACAAAGCAGAATCTCTCTCTCTCTCTCTCTCTCTCTCTCTCTCTCTCTCTCTCTCTCTCTCTCTCTCTCTGTGTGTGTCTGTGGGAGGACCACATATATAATTAACCACTGTGATATTCCATGCATCTGGGAATTCACCCAGAGGACCATAGATTAAAGTTTTTGGCTGCATATATTATATATATGTGTGTATATATATTTTTACAACCAGCTTATGAGTGAATATCGAGCTGTCATGACTGATGCAACACGGGAGAGAGAGAGAGAGAGAGAGAGAGAGAGAGAGAGAGAGAGGCCATTTGTGTATATTCACAAGATAGATGATGCAGACGTTCGTGCATGCTTCACCTGTCTCTTACTGAGGGCTCAGATTATCATAATAGCATTTTTGAAAGTTTTCTGTCCATGATTATATAGATTTGTTATAAATAGTTTTGAAATTTTTCTTAGTTTTTTCTTTTTTTGTTTATGGTTTTAAGTTTTTTTAGTATTATTTTTTCATTGAATTTATGGGTTCAACATGCATGTCATGGCAGCAAACAATGGCGGAGCCACTCCTAGGCCTGGAGTTGCCCTCCTCCCTTAGATTTTGATCTCTCCAATATTATATTATATATAACATATAGAATTTGTAATAAACAACTTATAATTTAAGTTAAAATTTCCTTTAAAACAAATTAGACATGACTAAATTAAAAATATTTAGCTCTAAACATCTAAGTATTGAATACATATGTGTTTTATATACTCGTATTTTTTACTTCGGTCCCCCAACTTTACAATTCTAGCTCCACGCCTGGCAACAAACTAACAAACTTTTCGATGGAATCCAACGACATGAACAAATTGATGTAACGATGCCTCACAAGAAAACAAAAGTATAAAAAGGACTATAGCTAATAGTTTGATGAACCTCATAGATGTTTGTGATAAGTCCCAAAAACCTAATTATTGAGAGTATTGTGGAAATTATGAAGGGTTTTCTATGAAACACTTAAAGTTTTAAATTTTTAGTGTGTGGAAGAGAAAAGGGTTTTGTTGATCAATTTTATATGTGTAAAATAGGATATATGATTATTAGGGTATATGATATTCGTTTATACCTAAAGGTATTTCGAGGAAATTATCAATCACTTTAGAATTAGGGTTGTTTTAGTCATTGTTGGCATTCCTTTCTAGTTTTCTTTGCAATCTACATTGAAGTTTTGCGAAATACATTCACACTTTTAGAGAAAGTGTATGGGACCTATTATTTATGTTTCAGTTTCAAGCTTATAGTCTTATGAATTTTTCAGCGGATGTGCAATTTTTAAAGGATAAAAACTTTTAAAAAAAAGGATATATAGTATATCAATTAATATGAAAATTAATATCAAATTATCAATTAATCTAACGAAAATCAATATCAATTAATTTTAGGAAAATCAATATCAATTAATTTAACGAAAATTAATACCAATTAATTTAAGGAAAATCAATATCAATTAATTTAACAAAAAACAATATCAAATTATCAATTACACACAAAAATAATAATTGATCATACCTCGAGTCGTGTGTCGCGCATCCTCTTCCTCATTGAGTTTGCTATAAGTTATAGTCCATGAAAATTTGGAATAATTATTACTCAGTAGTTAGAATTTCTAAGGAGTGGTGGAACGAAGAACATGCAAAGACTCATCAAGCCGCAACCAACCAATGAGATTGCGTGGAATATTCTTGGAAAATTAATTCCTTTAAACCTGCTGGTGGTTTCAACTAATACGGAAATTTGCATATTTAAGTCTATTAATTATAATTTACTTGACTAAACTGAAGCCATGAATTACTTGTTATACTTGCTCTCTCTCAATTAAGCAACTTACGTACCCATCTTTAATTAATTATGTGTGTTAATTAGTCAAAGGTCCATAAGAATATTTGCTGTGGTCATGTTGACGTGGTTCGTTAGCTAGCCCTAGCTAGGTTTTGAGGGAATCACACGACGGTGATGGGTGTGAAGATCACCCACGGTTGATTGGATAATTGAAATCCAATTAAGCACAGTGTTGTGGACTGTAACGTCTGCAATATGCCCACTTATGTTGCTATAGCATCAAGAATGGCACTGTAAAATGCCATATTGGAATATTAATGCCCAGAGAGAGAAAGAGAGAGAGAGAGAGAGAATAGGTTAGCTTTGTCTTGTGGGATGGGGTTGAGAGTACAGAATCTGAAACGTCAAATCGTGTAGTTGTATTTTGGAATGATGCGTGTGTGCGAGTGTGGGTGTGAGTGGGTCTTGTCCAGAAGATAGAGGGGGAGGTGATTTTGCTTTGCTTTACTTTAGTAGCTTTATGAAAACAATAAATGTCTGGATCACACTTGTCATGTCACTCGTGAGACTAAGTCGGGAAGAAGGAAAAGAAGAGAGGGAAACCGCTGCCGTTGGAAATGGAAACACCACCTAGAGAGAGAAAAGGAAGGTGCGCCTGCCACACACTTTTAATACAATTATGTGTATCTCTCAAGAGAAATAAGGTTTGGGATCATTTTTAATGCAAGCTATGTGGTTTCAATTTTATCAATTTAAATTTCAATATTATGAAAATTTACCAAATACTTTCTAAATATTATTGGACAAACCCCATAAACTGAATGACGAGGCCCTTAAAAAAAATTTAAAATTACTTATATAAAATAATAAATCTATATATATAAAGCAAAAGGCAGAGAATTGTGAAACATTCAAAATACCAGAAAATGCCCTTGGTTAATTCAAACATTAAGAATTGAAATTATTAATTAAATGAGGATAATATGGTAAATTCACATTTTTTTATATTAAAAAAATTAATAAAAACAAAATCAGATAATAAGTCCTACTTTTTTGGAACATAACTACCCCTGTTATCTTTTTCTTAATTTTAAAAATAAAATAAGAAAGAAAAAAGAAAACCAATTGGCACATGGATAGTAACATAATATTAATAGAAAAACCTACCCATACCGCTGTTTGGGCCTAAATTTTCAAAACGGGTGAACAACCGCAAGCCTCGGCTCCCCCCTCCCTCCCTCTCCCATTTTTACATCTCCTTTACACCTCATGGGGATGCAAATGTCATTTTTGCTCCAATGAGTTGGATGCAAATTCAAAGATGTAAATCCGATTTTCTTGTATTAATTTGTTCTTTGTGTTAAAAAAAAATTAGGCTAATTTTTTTGTGTTAATTTTGTGTGTGTTAGGTTTAATTATCTTTTCTAAACAAATCGACGTAAATTTAAAATTTTGATAAGATATAATTTCATTCAATATAATGTAAATAAAATTAATCTAAATCGTCAGCTTTGATATGAATTTATTCTTCACCGTTGATCAGTGTAATTGTTAGTTTCATATTTCAATTTGAATGAAATTTGGCCATACATTAGAGAGTTGTTGGAGAAGAACTTTGTACATTTACATCATTTTATTAACTTTCCCATTTTAATAAATCTCAGCCACGCCTTGGGCCCACCATTTTAATAACTTCCTCATCTTTTAGGTAGCTTTCCTCTCTCCTCTCTCTTGGCTTTTCTGTTACGGGACCCACTTGGCTAGGTGTAAAATTATATGTGCATTTGCATCTTTTTCCCCATCTCACGGCTGTGATGTACATTTACAACCGTATACACCTTCCCATTGCAGTACATTCCGGCAACCAAATATGTATATTTGACATACACCTCCATATACACCTTACCCTTGTGGATGCTCTTAATGAAGTGCCTTAAATATGGTAATTGCATAAATGGCAACAATTGTTGCTTCTAAATAGTGAAATAAGAAGATAAAACCCAATTTTCAGCTAGTGAATCTGAGCCTGCCCACGTCAACATTGAAACCCAAGATCAAGAATTTATATCTATCTCAATAAGGGGTTGGGTTATGGAGAGAGAGAGACTCTCTTTCCTTTTATAGTTTAGATTATTGTTTGTATTAAATAAAAAAATATTTTCGTAACCAGCTTGTAAAACTATTGTAATGTGATTCTTGTCGTTGATCTAGTTGTTAAAAAAATTCATTAAGTGATAACATGGTGAAGCCTACTTTTCTTATCTTAAGTGGCATAAAATCTATATATATAAAGCAAAAGGCAGAGAATGGTGAAACATTCAAAATACCAGAAAATGCCCTTAGTTAATACAAACATTAAGAATTAAAATTATTAATTAAATGAGGATAATATGGTAAATTCACACTTTTCATATTTAAAAAATTAAAATTAAAAGCAAAATCAGATAATGGATCCTATTTTTATGGAGCATAACTATCCATTATCTTTTTTAATCCTAAAATAAATTTATTTATTTATTTTAAAAAAAAAGCCTCTTGCAGGAGCGGAAGCGCGTGCAGAGAGGCTAGTATTAATAAAACAAATAAAAATGGACTGAATAATAAGAAAGTATATTAAAATATTAAAGTAAAAAAAAAGTATGAAAAGTGAAAAATAAAAACTATCTTCCCCCAACCCCGACCACTTACCCCAAGCCCAACCTAACAACTACTAAGTTAGGGGTGGCAATTTATAACACGACCCGTTATATGATTCGAAACTCGCAAAGAAAAAACACGACACAAACCCGCATTATAAAAATTCGGGTAATTTTTTGGTCAACCTGCTCTGACCCGTTTATTAAACAGGTGGGTCTTAAGTCAACCTGCTAACCCGTTACAATACCTGTTAACCCATTTAATTAAAAAAAAGCACATATATATATATATATATATAAGTTATAACATATATAACTTGGTTGTATAATTTGGTTGTAATTTTGGATTTTTGTTGTATTTAATATGGTTGTGATTTTGGAATGTTCAAAAATTGTTATTTTTATTATAAAAAATTAACAATTGAAAAAATTATTTGTTAAACAGGTTACACGGGTCGTGTCATGTCAACTCATTATAAACAGGTCGTGTTCGGGTGAAGTATTTCTGACCCATTTAAAATCCTGACACGACACGACCCATTGCCATGCCTAACTAAGCCACCATACACCCACACATTTATTTTCTCTCAACAGTGCACGATTCGACTACCCCCACCAATACAACCACAAAGCCACTCATCGAGCCACAACCCACCCATATAAACCCACCGCCATCAATCTCCTATGTTCGACCCAATGAATTACAAAATTACATTGTTTCCAAATTTAACCAAATTCTAAACGTTCAATGAAATTGTTTCTGGTCAGATGGAGACCATATATGATCACGGGGTTGGAACTTGATTAGGAGGGCGATGTGAGGGTGGGAGACTGTCTGTTGTAAGAGAAGAAGGGAGTAGTAAGTCTTGCATTGATTTTAATATGATCTTATATTTCTTATGTTTAGGTTTGCAATTCCACCTTAGCTATTCATTCGTCAATTTGTCAACTTCAAATGTTAGGGAGGTAAACTCGTTCAAATACTCTTCGAATGTGTTTCAACCACATGATTTCTCAATCGCCTGCTCCCTTTCATGTCCTTCAACTCATGACAGATCTTAGTGTGCTCGATGTGGATGCAATTTTCTCCTTGGGTATATTAAGAGAGAATCCTTGCACCACTTAAATGAATTCTTCCAAGAATCCTACAAAATAAATGTGGTCAATCGGAGAACACCGGTGTGGTGTTGGCCAATGACCCTCGGATGCCTAAGTGAGAATATGGTCTCAGGGAGATGCAAATATTTTTGGAAAAAAAAATGAGTGTTTTCTCTACGAGAGAGAAGGGTGGCGTGAGCCTTGTATTGTTCTAGGGTTTGGAAGTTACCTAAATGTGATACAATGTTATCTTTATATAGCCTCATGATCTTGTGCCTTATTTGGTATGATTTATGGGAGAATAATTCCTTTTTTAAGGGAATTATTATTTTCTATGAATAAGGAGAATTGGTAAATCAAGAAGATTTAATCAAAATCATATCCTTGATTTATGAAGATATCCTCATCTTAAATCATAATAATGGGCCAATTAAATGGCGATTTAATTGGAACAATTATTTGGTCTAAGGAATATTCCAATATCCATGTGGTGTCACTTGAGTGGTTGTCGAAAATCTATGTTCCCACAAATACTCCCCAGATTCTACATGGCGCGTGTAGGGCATGTAGGAGATGAAAAATACTTGTTGACCATTTTAATTCCCAATTGATGATGGGCTCCTTATCAAGATAGGATTTGATTCCATATTGAAGTTGGGCTCCATGTCAAGAAAGGCTATCGGGATTCCTTCTTGGCCAAGAATTCCCAAAGGTTATCAAAACCCTAACTCCTCCCTTCGTGTGTCGAGGAGATAACCGAGTAGAGTTGATTCCCTTAGGTATGCCACGGCTTTAGCCTCTTCTTTTTTTGCTCAACGGGGACCAGCTGGCCAGTTCAATTAAACCACGGCCAACAGGCTAGTTGTCGCTGGGATTGTAGTCAATCACGGGCCTGGCTGGCGAGGCTATGTTGCATCAAGGGTGCAGCAGCGGCTGCTAACGGCTACCACTGTTTCTTTTTTTTTTTTTTAAGCTAAGACCAACCGAGGGAGTAGTCGAGTAGCTATGTTGTGCTGAGGTCAGCTTGGACTGGGCGACTATTAGGGTGGTGACTCTATTCCATTTTTCATTTCAGGCTATCGAGGTCGGCTAGCGACTAGAGGTAACTTCTCCTTGCGTTGTCGGCTGCTGGCCGGTTACCCGCAACCTTGGCTTGTGATTTTTTGACTGCTTTCTTCCTTTTTTGGCAGATGCTCAACTACCATGTTGTCTGACGAAGGAAGTCAATCATCTGACTCACAAGTTCCTTTGTATTTGTTGGGTGGCTCCTATTTTCACAGGAAAAGGTTCATAGCCAATGTGCATCGTGTCATTGATGAGACACAATTCAAAAGGTGGCCATCCCAATTCTCTACGGCCTTCCCTATCGACGTGCGCGTGAAGTGGGTGGAGCCTTTGTCTGATGATGTGGATCTTACGAACCTAAAGGACCCGGACGCGAGAATCATCATGTTATGCTCATTTTACTTTTCCTTAAACTTGCATTAATGTTCAGGTGATTACATCGCTTTATTGAAATGAAATAACTGGATGAACAACTTGAAACATCAACAATAATATTTATTCGGCTGAAGTGAGGTGGACTTTGTCTTCTGCTGGGAACTAAGCTACTGAGTAGTAGTTTAAAACATAGTACTTTTGGAGGTGATAGGCGTTCCACTTCCTTGGAATTTTTTTCCCTCCATGCCTAATGTGCAGTTTCCTTTACCCCCAAGTTTGCTAACCACATAGGGACCTTTCCAATTGGGCTTCATATTTTTTGATCCTTCTCTACATGCTGTAATGAAGGCAAAGCTTAGCACAAGGTCCCTAGGTTGGGATTGTTTGACCTTGGCTCTTTTGTTGTAGTAAGACATCAACTGTTGTTGATAAGCTGCAACTCTTACAATGGCCTTTTCTCATTCCTCCTCGAGAAGGTCAAGATTAGTCTTCATCTCCTTGAAGTTTTGACCAATTATGCCCATCTCGATGCTCATGGGTAGAACAGTGATGTGGGGAGGAATGATTACTTTAGTTTCGAAGCCTAAGGTAAATGGAGGTTTGCCAATTCACCTTTTATTGGTGGTGCGGAAAGCTCATAGTACTCCGGTCAGCTCATCTACCCATTTTCCCTTGGCACATTCCAATCTCTTTTTCAAGCAGTCAAGCACAATTTTGTTGGAGGCTTCTACTTGGCCATACCTTGTGGATATCTCAGAGTTGATAAATGTTGTTTTGTACTATACTTCGCAAAGAATCCAATTATTAGCTTTCTAATAAATTGTGGTCTATTGTCGATGACCAGCAACTGTGGGCAGCCAAAGCGACAGATGATGTTCCTCTTAATGAATTGTTCCACATCGGCTTCCTTAGTAGAGGAGAGGGCTTCAGCTTCTATCCACTCGGTAAAGTAGTCGGTGGCTACAATCATCATCTCTTTTTAGCGGGAGCTAGAGGCATGAGACCTACTAAGTCAATAGCCATGGAGTCTTCTGCGAATGATACTCTTCAGCTAATAGACTAGGAATTGGTTTGTATCGTTGGGATCGATCACATCTTTCCACATATTCTGTGGAATTGTGGTGCATAGTAGGCTAGTATTAGCTCATGCTGAAAGTATTCTGGGCGAGTGATGTTGTGTGGATTTCAGCTGCACCAAAATGGATTCAGCTGTATCCTCAACTTGTGATACTCGCAAGTGCACGAGCCGTTCG
>NW_018922515.1:60037-70126 GCF_002207925.1 Prunus avium
GGAAGTTAAGGCCAAAACAAATTGCTAACTCATTTTGCGCGCTGATAAAATCCATCCTGAGTATGGCTCTGTGTTTGCTAGGTAACAGACTCCATATTTATCCAATGGGGCTGAATTTTGGATATGTTATAGTACACACCAATTGGAACAACTTTCATGAAGAATGTGGCCTCATTCGAGCTATGTAGATTGTTGAAACAAAGCTTGCAATATGACCTACGGAACTGGACTGGCAGGGGGCTGTAGCCAAAATGAGTTTGTCTTTAAGCTCTTCATCCATTCATCCAAATTAGGCCTTAACATGCATGGATTGCATCATTTACTATCCAAAGCCCTCATTATTACCTAAAACTCAATGAACTGAAAGATAAACACAAAAAGGATTAAAAGCACAAGTTTAACTCAAAAACATAACCAAATCATAAGCTAGAAGGGTACAAAATGATATGTAAATATGCACCGATCAAGTGACATGCCCCCAGAATCATTTCCACATTCGCCGTCATGAATCTTGCAGTGCACTTCGAGAGTTTAGGGATACTTTGTGCATGTAAGATAAAGACCATAATATGATATGCGGACAAGCTTGTTATCCTTCATGTAGTACATTGCCGCTTTTTGCTGGATTTTTCTGGCTTCGGACTTCTCATTTGGCCAATTTTCATTCACCAAGTAGTCGATTGTGGGTTCTTGCCAGCTGGGTCTTCAATGCTTGGCCAATTTTCATTCACCAAGTCTATTTGCTCTGCGTCTTCAATGCTTGGCTAATCAAGATGCTCTATCGGGATCAAGCACCTAAACTGGGTGTCCAGAGTTGATCCTACGCTTGCCAGTGTATAGGCATAAATGTTCTCAGCTCGGGGAACTTGTTGGATGGTGAAGATGGGAAATGCCTTAAAAAGTTCTTGAACTTTTTCGAGGTATTGGATCATTCTCGGTAGGGGTGGGCATCAAAATCGGAATACCGAAACCATCCCGAAACCGTGCCAATCTATGCCAATCCCGTGCCGTCCCGTTTGGTGTTGACGTGTAAACGGGATGATATCACGTCATCCCGTTACTGTTTGGCACAACATCAGTTCCACATTTGTGATCCCGGTTGGTGTCATACCGTACCGAACAGTAAATGAATTTTATTAATCCTAATTTAACTTCAGTTCTACCCTACTCTGAGTCCACAGATATTTAGTCGACTCCCTCTTTGTTTCTCTGCGTTTTTTCCTCCTTTCCTTTCCTCTGTTTAATTCTTCTCTTCTATTCTCTTCTCCTTTCTCAATCAAATTGAATCCGTTCCCAACTCCTCCAAGTTCCAACATCAATCGATCTCATCTTCTTCTCCTCCTCATCCTCATCTCTCTCTCTCTCTCTCTCTCTCTCTCTTTCTCTCTCTCTCTTTTTGTTCTTCTCCAAACCAGTGGAAAAGGAAAGCCCCAACCCAAAGTCTCTCCGAATTTGTGTAGAAAAATTAGGGGGTTTCTGTGGGATCTTCTTCTTCAAGCCCGTTACCCTCTGCTACCAATTTCAGTCCGATCTCAGATTCTCAGGTATTCATAATATATGGAAAGTTGTTTTGGTTTGCAATTATTTGTTTTCAAATTTGAGAAATTGTTTTGATTTTGGGAAGACATGAATTGGTTCTATAAGCATGCGTGGGAAGACATGAATCTATTAATTCGATATGGTATAAATTCTCTTATTATTTAGGATGGATGTATAGAGGTATAATTCATTGTATCTCGAATGTATGTATAGGATTAGCAACAATAAACAAGCTTTGTTTGCCCAAATTAAAAGCATATAAAAGCTGCTGTAATTCCAATATAGTTAGATGGTTTTTCGTGTGTTTAGTTTTGTTTTTAATAGCATATAAAAGCTAAGTCTCACTGCTGTAATTCATTCTGTATATTATGAGAATTAGAGCAATCAAACTGCTGGTTTTGGTTTTGTGTTTTCAAAATTGAGAAATTGTTCTATGCATGAATCTGAAACTGTTATTTGATGCAGCTTTGCAGGTATATTATTCTTGCATCTACAGCTCTCCAACCTAGCCCGAAGCCCCAATTGGGAATTTGGAATGGTAAGAGGCCCCGAAACTTGTTTTTAATATTATTACTGCTTTTGCTAAGCTTGTAACTTGGAATCTATTAATAATATCCATATGATTCTTCTGTTCTCTGCATGCAGTCTGGATATATTGCTTCTCCAACAGGAACCTCACCATCATTTGAGATGGCACCATCGTCAACACAATTTGCACCATATCCAACCCAATTTGCAGAAGGAGCAGTAATGCCAGTGCCACCTCAAACTAAATATGATGATGATGACTCAGTAAGTGAAATCAACTCAGAAACTAAACCTAGAGGTGTGAAACGTAGTTGGGGTTGGGATCATTTTATTACATATGAGGACAAGAAAAAGGGAAAAAAAAAAGATGCAACAGGGAAGATTATAGAAGTTGAAGTGGTTCATAAGAGAGCAAAATGTGTCTATTGTCCTAAAGGTCCTTTAGGAGATTATGCTGTGGATAGTGGGAAAAATGGGACAAGTGGAATGCTTAACCACATTAGAAAGTATTGCAGATATTACCCTGCAAATGTTGACAAAACCCAGAAGATAATTAGTGGTGATAAGATTCAAGGTAACAAGCTTGTAGCCAGGGGGTTTGTGCAGACTGATGTTTTGGAAGCTTGTGCTGAGATGATTATTATAGATGAGCTTCCATTCAGTTTTGTAGAGAAGAAGGGTTTTAGGAAATTTTGCAAGAAGGGCCGAGGGGATGTGCGTTAACACATGGCTTCCTGCTTTTGGATGCGGTGCGGTTGTGCGCGGGCGTGCCAGCACGGTCTACCGTGCGTCGAGATGTTGATGTGGATAGAATGGTCAAGTGGTGCGCCTGTTTGAACTCATTTTCTAATCAAACGATTGTAGTCGAGAGAGGAACTGATCTCGGCTGCAAGGTTCACGGCCTGAGCTACAAGGCCATTTAGGGGTGGTGCTTATGGTGGGTTTTGGGCTGTGCTCCGGCGCACTGCTCAGTGAGCGGCGGTCGTATGATATATGGGGTGAATGAATGAGTAACAGAGATGGTGCTCCGGCGCCTTGAAAATCAAGGGTCGTATGATATATTGATGAATGAATTTTCCTTACAAACTAACACAACTCCTAGGAAAGTAAGTAAAGATATTGAAAGTGCATTACAGGAAAATATAATTTGCTCCGTGGGAAGCTTTTGTTTGGTGTTTGAACCCTGTGAATGTAGCTTGAGCCTTGTATTTATAGGAAGAGTTCTTGGAAGAGTAATCAAGGCAAAAAATCTGCATGGTGGAGCCTAATTAGAGCAAGTGGGTAGTCCAATCGACATTTGGGATCGTGAAGTATGGTGGTGTGACCCCATAAATCCCAGTGAATCTCGACCGCCGCCCTGATCGTGGGTTCTGCGCTTCTGGCCGTGGAGACGCATTTATTGTTTCTGACAGTTGGTGACCCAATATCTCAAACTGCAAGAATTCTTGTGAGAATGTCTGCGTCTAATCACTCTGATCCCTATCACCAAACCCTGACTTCAATCACTTCCCACCTTCCCTCGTGCATTAAATGCTTATTCGTGGTCAGTGGGTTTGCTACCATAAACAGAGGCATTGCTTCATTAAATGAAGCATGGGACCCTGCTGCCACTTGATGATCTGACCTTAGTGCCTTTGGCCGTGATTTTGTTCGGCTTCGGCCTCGGCCTATCATCAAGGCCGAGATGATCATGCCTTCACAACTTTTCCTTTGCTTTTTTAGGAAGGCCAGACATCTTGGCGAAACGCAGCGTTTTAGCCTCACGAGCAAGTGTTAGGGTCGAGAAAAGGGGCTCCCTCGGTCAGTTCTTGGCCGTGATTTATTAGGCACAAACAATGATGAGCATAAGTTGAAGTTGAAGAAAGATTTGAGGGAAACTAGGGTTTGCCTCACTACTGATACTTGGACTAGTGTCCAAAACTGTAATTATATGGTGTTAACTGCCCATTTCATTGATTCTGAGTGGAAAATGCACAAGAGGGTTTTGAACTTTTGTGTGATTTCAAATCACCGAGGGCCAACAATAGGAAAGCTTATTGAAAATTGTTTACTTGAGTGGGGGATAGAAAAGGTTTTGGCTATAACTGTGGATAATGCATCTGCTAATAAAGTTGCTATAAATTGGGTTAGGTCAAAGTTGAATAGAAGGGCGAAAGCAGAATCTGTTTTGCAAGGGAAGTACCTGCATGTGAGATGTCTTGCTCATATCACAAACTTAATTGTAGTTAGTGGTTTGAAGAGGCTTTCTAAGTCTATTTTGGCCATTAGAAATGCAGTTAGGTATGTTAGGTCTTCTCCTCAAAGGTTGGAGTATTTTAAAACATGTGTGAAAGCAGAGGGACTGTCCATCAAAGGTATGGTTTGAATGGATGTCCCCACAAGGTGGAATTCGACATTTATAATGTTGGATGCAGCCTTAAAATATAAAAAGGCTTTTGTAAGAATGGGGGAGGATGAGGACAACCCTTTCTTAGCTTACTTCAAGGAACCAGAACATGAAGTTGATGAGGATGGTGTGGTTGTGAGCAATACTAAGCATATTAGGGTTGGACCACCAAGTGAAGATGATTGGGAGAATGCTACTGTTTTTGTGAAGTTCTTAAGGGTTTTTTATGAGGTCACACTGAAGGTGAGTGCATCTTTGCACTCCACTGTCAACAAAGCTTTTCATTCTATTTTAGCAATAGAAAAAGAGATTAATAAATTGTTTGTGTTACCTGAGATGGCCACTGGTTCAGAAGCAGAAAAAGTGTTGATTGATATGGCAAGCAAAATGAGAGAAAAATATAACAAGTACTTTGTCAAATTTGAAGATATGAATGTGCTGTTGGTTGTTGCTATTGTTTTGGACCCTAGATTCAAGCTTAGGCATGTGACACATCTGTTTAAGAAGGAGAAGTTTGATGATGCAGAAGTGGAAAAAAAAAAAAACCACATAGATAAAGGAGGTGTTGATGTCTATGTATGAAGAATATGCACCTAGATTAGATGGTGGAATTCACATGAGAAGTGGAAATGTGAATTCTGCTCCACGGACAGTGAATGCAAATTCAGAAGATGTTGATGATATAATGGATGATTGGATAAAGGTGGTGGAAGAGAGCGAAGAGGCTGTGGTTGCACATGAAGTGGATACCTACTTGCATGATCCTTTGGAAATAACAACCAAATAGGTCTTTTTTGACATCTTGTTGTGGTGGAAGCTCAATGGTCCTAAGTAACATGTGTTGGCAGCTATTGCAAAGGATATTCTTGCAATTCAAGTATCAACAGTGGCATCTGAGAGTTGTTTTAGCACTGGGGAAAGAGTAATTGATGCATTTAGGAGTTCATTAACTCCTAGATCAGTGGAGGCATTGATATATATGCAAAATTGGTTGAAGGGAGATGACATTTGCACAAATTTAGAAGATGAACCTACTCTTGAAGAATATGAGTTTTATGAGAGTGTTGAATTAGGTATGTTTACTATGTTTATTAATTATTACTTTATAATTGTTTATTATTTTATAATGTTGCATTTGGTTATAAGAACATGTGTGGATTTATTTTTGGCAGAATATGCAAGTACTAAAGTTGCTGCCACCAGTACAAACACATTTGGTGCAGATCCAAAGGGAAAGGGATATGCCATTTAATATTTCCATTTCTTGCTTTGAAGTTTGTACTTAATTTGGCTTGATTTGTTTTGTAAAAGTCTATGTGAGAGATTTCCATTTCTTGCTTTGTAATTTGACATGTCTTGAACTTGAACTCTTAACTCTTGATTGATTGTTTTGTTTGTTATTAGATTTGATTTTCAGATTTGATTGAACTTGAAAATTTGCAGATTTTTTACGGTATCAACATTGATACCGAATCATACCGATCCCGTTTGGGTCCGGTATGATTTGAACGTGTTTTCAAAAACTCCCATCTCGTGTCATCCCATACCGATTCCTCTATTCGGGATTGACACCGGGATGACATCCCGTGTCATCTCATACCCTGCCCACCCCTACTCAAGAGTAAAAAACCAAAGCAAAGCACTGAACAATATTAAACCGTAATGGATCATATATATTTATATATGTAATTCAATTACAAGTTACAACAACATTCATCCAATCCAAGGAATGACCAACTTCAAAGGAACATCGAACCAATTAAGCAAAGGTTTTCATCAATTAGTCGGCACCTCAAAGCGGCAAACAGGACAGTAGTGACTTTGTCTGAGCCAGTTTACTATGCACTCTCCATGAAACACATGAGAGCATGGCATGCAAGCGACAGTTGTTCCTCCCTCAAACTCGTCCATACAAACACTGCAACTCTCTATTGTGAAAATTGGCTCGCATAAAGGATACAAGCTTCAGAGACAGAACAGGAAGTGACCGGTCGCAATTGATTGTTTGTTTTGTTTGTTATTAGGCTTGATTTATTGTAAAAGCCTATATGAGATTTGATTTGATTTTCACTTGAACTTTGTATGAGATTTCCATTTCTTGTTTGGTCTTGAATCAAGACTATTGACTTGATTGTTTATTTTGTTGTATTACACTGATCTCGTTTGGGTCCGATATGATTTGAACGTGTTTCCCATCCCGTGTCATCCCATACCGATTCCCCTATTCGGGATTGACACCAGGATGACCTCCATCCCGTGTCATCTCATACCGTGCCCACCCCTAATTCTCGGGTGTTTTGCCATGTATTCCCCTAAGGCTTGATTAGTGATAAGCTGAGAATCTGAATAAATGGCTAACCTTTTGATCAACAATTCCCTTGCTAAGTGTCATCTAGCGAGCAATGCCTCGTATTCAACTTTGTTGTTTGAAGCTTGGAAGCCAAGTGTGATGGCTTGTTCCAACATGGTTCCGTTCATGGTGATTAAGACGATGCCTGCTTTAGCTTATTTATGATTTGAAGCTCCATCTACGCACAACTGCCACATGTCTTTGGACTGGTCAAGTTTGGCAGAGGTTGGAGCAGAGGATTCCTCGCCTGTTGATGACTTATCTTTACTTTTGCTAGTCAACTTTCCTTCTTCTGCTGAAGAGGGAGTGAATTCTACAATGAAATCTGTTAGAGCTTGAGCTTTTATGATAGCCCATTGCATGAGTCTTTGAGAAGCGTCAAGGCTATGAAGAATCGATCTTAAACGAAATTTTGTCATGATGATTATTCGATGAGCTTAGAAGTAGGGACTTAACTTTCTCACTAAAACTACAAGTGCCAAAATGAGCTTCTCCATTTTTGGAAAGTGAGTCTCTGCATTGATGAGAGCTTTTGACGTGTAGAATACCAGGAGTTGTGCCTCCATCTCTTCTCGGATGAGAGCTAAGCTAATTGCTGAGTTAAGCATCACTAGGTAGATGAACAAGCCTTTGGCTGAGGCTTTGAGAGCAGGTAAGGTGAAGAGCAGTATGCTTTCAAGTCTTGAAAGGCTGCTTTGCACTCTTCATCGCACTTGTCTCTTTGTCATTTCTTCAAGGCTTTGAAGAATGACATGCACTTGTCTATAAATCTCGAAAGAAATTGGTTGAGAGAAGCTCCTCTGCCTGTGAGGCTTTGAATTTCGTTCATAGTAGAGGGAGACTTCATATTGAAGATGGCTTTGATTTGATTGAGGTGAGCCTCGATTCCCCTTTGAGTGTATAAGTGCCCCAAAAATCTGCCAGATGAAACTCCAAATGTGCCCTTGCTTGGATTCAACTTCATCGGTATTTTCGGAGCAGGTTAAAGGCTTCGCCATGATTTTTGATGTGATTTTCCCGTTGAGGAGCTTTGACCAACGTATCATCAACGTAGACTTCCATTGTCTTGCCTATCTGCTCCTTGAAAATCTTGTTCACCAACATCTGATAAGTTGCTTCAGCATTTTTCAGCCCGAAGGGCATGACCTTGTAGCAATAGATACCCCTTTTGATTATGAAAGAAGTCTTTGCTTTGTTGGATTCGTGCATCATGATTTGATTGTAGCCGGAGTATGCATCCATGAAGCTGAGTAGCTGATTCCCAGAGGTTGAATCCACTAGCTGATTGATTCTTGGCAAAGGAAAATTGTCTTTTGGGCATGCCTTGTTGAGATCTGTGCAGTCTACACATACTTTTCATTTGCGTTGGCTAGCCATTCGGAGTAGATGACCTATTCGATGAAGCCGGCAGCTAGGAGCTTGTCAATTTTGGCTTCGATGATGGCAATTTGCTTGAGAGCAAAGTTGTGTCTCTTTTGAGCAACTGGCTAGTTGGCTTGATTGACATGAAGCTGTGGCAGATGACCTGCGGGTCGATGCAAGGCATGTTGTATGGCAAACATGTGAACACATCCTTGTTGTTTTGAAGGAAGGTGGTCAACTTCACTTTCTCCTCTACGCTAAGTCGCGAGCCGATTCGCGCTTTCCTCTTTGGCTTGTCATGATCAATAACTATAAGTTCGACGTCCTCATCAGGCTTTCATCCTTCTTCAGTAGAAGCCTAAGGGTGGACCCCTTCTTCTTGATCTTGGTTTGGTAATTGCTATTGAGAAGTGACAGGTTCTTTCCTTTTCTCTTTTGTTGAATTGACAGGAATGAACTCCGTTTGCCTGCTTCCTTTCAGCCCTTGGGCTGAGCATCTTCTCACCATCGCTTGATCATTGTGGATATGCCCGATGCCCCCCCATGGATTAGGTAGCGTATTTATGCTTAGAATAAGAGACTGCATTTATCTTGCTTAGCCATGGCCTGCTAAATATGCCATTGTAAGGGAGATTGCCTTGATGATCATGAAAGTCTGCGTGTTGATCACTAATGGAG
Source organism: Prunus avium (assembly GCF_002207925.1). Next base: position 68,881 of record NW_018922515.1, read on the forward strand.
AATAGACATCTAAGTCTATTGTGCCGACAATAGTCGAAGTTAATCCATTAAAGCTGGTCAATGGTCTGTGGACTTGTTGATCAGGTTCTCTATGCCGATATGCTGAACAACTGAAAGTTACAGTATGTTGGTTGCATTGCCTTCGTCTAAATGGATATGGTCAACCATTGCTTGCACAACTTGAATGATGATGACAAAGGCATCATTGTGTGATAGATCAAGCCTGAGCAAGTCCTTTTTTTAAAAAAAGCGGATGACGGGATCATCTTACTTAATTAGGCAGCTGGTTAAGACTTGGGAGACTGTTATCGCCTGCTTGATCTTTCTCTTATTTTCTTTAATGGTCATCCTAGACTCATCGGAGTCAACTAGGATGACACTGATCCTTATGACATTCGCAGCGAGCTCCTTAGTAGCATCACAATCTTTGATCTACTGAAAAGCCTTGTTAATGGCCTTCTTTTACTAATTCCTCAATATGCTTCTTTCATGATTTGCAATCACAGGAATAGTATCCGTCCGTCCGATGGAATGTGCAATACTTGGAGGTGTCTTTTGTTGTTAATATTATGTTAACTCGCAATTGTACGGGGCAATTAGTAGTATAGCAAGACAAGTACGAGGTCGTACCCACGAAGACTGAGAAGTTAAAACTAGTTATGTACTTAGATTACCAAATTCAAGAAAGTAGGAGGTTATGTCTAAAACAGAATTTAAAACAAGAGTGGTTGTGATTGTTGAACAAAAGAAGCAAAATGAAATTGCAAACAAAAACAAGTAAACAAATGTAACAAAGAGTGGTTTTAAGAGTTGGAAAACAGATTTTGAGACTAGGGCATTCGAATCACCATAACAATTCAATTCTGGGTTATAAAGATTCAAGTAACAAGTCTAATTCAGATTCAAAGATTGATTCTAGCTAAAGTATGATTAGGCCATGGTGTTTGGTCCTAACCTTGTGTTCCTAATTCCCTAATTTGATCATTAGTTGTCTAACCTAAAATTAAGCATTAGGAACCCATTAAACATAGAAGAACAATTTAAACAACCAAGCATGTATCTAATCCCTGTTGTCGAATGTCCATACATACTATTCCTATTCATAGTTCAATTCGAATTAAAGCATAGTGTATACTCTTAATTCAAACCAAGATAGTTAACAAACAAGTTCTAATGGTGATCAATCATTCAAACAAGCATGATAACTTATAAGTGTTGTGTAGATACAGCTGCACCAAAATGGATT
>NW_018922515.1:72671-99006 GCF_002207925.1 Prunus avium
TCCATTCATCCAAATTAGGCCTTAACATGCTTGAATTGCATGAATTATGCTCTCTTGCTCTATTGGCCTACAAAACACACAAAGGGAGGGAAATAACTTAGAATTATAGGAACTAAGCAAAAGAAGTAAGTAAATTGGGCATGTATATGTATGAAATTATGAGCTTAACATCTTTCATGGCGAGATCAGATTTCATTGGTGGTGGCCTCTTCACTAATGACTTGTCTTTCACCTAGTTGAGAATTTGATTGATCGGAATAGTAAATTCTGTGTAAGTTTTACCAGTTGAAGAGCCACCTTCGGTAAGTCGCGACTTGCACTTTCCTTCATTATTTCTGTCGTAGGATCCGCCATTCTTCTCACTTGCCCCTTTTTGCTATTGGTCAGCTTGATTGCCAAATTTCTTCATGCGAAGGCATCAACCAGAGTCTGACTTGAAGCGACGGTCAATTCGTGCTCAGTAGGTAAGCCCTTCTTAAAAACAGAGCATGATATTTGATCATCGCATCCCACTATGTTGGATTTCTCCACCTTGAATATTTTTATGTAGTCTCAAAGAGACTCATCATGCTTCCTCTTTATGGTGAAGAGATGATCAGATTGCTTTTTGATCACCAGGTATGAAGTGCATTCCTTCGTGAAGAAGAGAGCTAGCTCCCTAAAGATGTAGATAGACTTTGGCGTAAAGTATGGAACCAATCTTTAGATGCTCCTTACAAGGTCATGGCGAACACCTTGCACTTCAGTGCATCACTGCCCTTGTAGAGTATCATGGTACTCCTAATGTGCTTTAGATGGCTTTCAAGATTGGAATCCCCTTTGAGTGGTGTGAAGGAAGGTGTTGTGAACTGCCTTGGGGGAGCTGCCTACTCAATCTTGTCGGTGAATAGAGAAGGGTTCAACTAGTTTACTTCTTGGCGCATAGCGTCTTCCAAGTATCCTCTGACCTTTAGGTTTCAAAGTCATTCGTTCACAAGCTTCTCGACGTCTTCCGCTCGCAAGGGATGCAGCTCGCATTGAGAACGTCCTTGACATCGACGTCGTTGAGTAACCTTTTCATTTGCTGAAGGGGTTGGTCTGTTTGGCTACCCTGCCGGTGTGGCGTGTTGGTGGGTTGAGCTTGTGAAAGGATTTTTGTGGCTTATAGCCTGGAATCCGCTCTTTCGCTATGACCCAGTAAGTGTATTCCCTCATGTTCTCCTTGAAGAGCCCTACGTGGCTGGTCTCATTGTGGGCATAACCTTGAGTGAACGGTTCCTTGTGGGCCCAAGTGGGCGTGAACATTGGATCGTACTCCCAACCTTGAGTGCACATTGGTCTACATGCCTAATCTCGAACGGACACTTGCCCTACTCTGGTCACAGATCAGCATGTTCTTGTCCTCCACCTCGTCTGCCAGTTCCTGGGCAATCTCCATGGGATCTCTCGAGTCTCTTGCATGTGTGCTCGTCCATCCTTCTTTCCTCAACAATAGGTCGAAATCCGAAGTTGTGAATCAAGTCAATCTGCTCGAGTAGCCGATCGACCAAGTTGTTTGGGTCCTCGAACCTCTTGGCCAACTTGTAAACCTTGCGATTGAGATCTGTGTGACTGTTTGGATCGGTGGGAGTGAATTGTGTGGAGCCAAGTTCCACACGACCTAGGGTTTCGATAGAGGCGTGACCAAGTGCCATGAACATCGTGCACGACGACATAGGAGGGTACGGATGCACTTGCTCCAAGATAAGCCTGAAGGTGACAGTGGGATTGCCGAGGAAGGGTGGAAGTGCCAACGGTGTTAGAGGCCTCACCATGAGTGATGGCATCGCCATGGGTGAGAACCCCGGACTTGGCTGCGAGGCCGAGAGGATGATTCCTAGTCACTGCCGCAAGACCACTTGGATGGCCAAAAGTTTCATACATGGCACCACGGGGTGGATTGGCAACCATGACCATGGGACCATGAGGATGGTGGCTCGGCGTTGCACCGTGGTGCTGGCTCGATGTCACACCGTGGGGATGGCTTGGACCCCTGAGGAACTTTGTAGCGTGGTGGCCTTGAACGAAATTAGTTGATGGAAATTAATGTGATAATACTTCTAAGTAGTTTGCATTTCCAATATTTGTTAAGATCAATTAGTTCATGTTCTATTATTAGAACAAACTAATACTATAGGGTTAGTGTTTTATGTTAAAATCATTTAGAATTCTGTTTCATTATGCAAATTTGCTAGTGCTAAGGTCACATACTCTATTTCTTAAAATAGTTTCACATCTGTCATGCCATGCTTATTACACACATATATGTTAATACAAACATTTCATGAAAACATAAATCACGTCACAGTATCATGTTATAAGAATACGAAACACACTTTAATATGTAACATGAAATCTATATCATTCTTAGTATATCGAACATGTCTTGGTTCCATCAAATTTGCATAAATTTATTCTCTTGATACAATTACCATCTCTATCTATTTCTCTCTCTCTCTCTCATGGTGGTTAAATGGATTCCGAGCCTCTAAATTTAGATTTCATGCATTTTCCTGCATTTTGCAAAATCTTGACTATCCTAATAATCTAACCGTTTAAAGACATGGCATGTTAGCGACATAAGTGTTTAATTTTACTTTTCATTAGACAATTATTTAATTGTTTAAATAAAAAATAAAAAATAAAAGAAAAATCCACTCCCTTTCCACAAAAAAGTGAGGGGGGAGGGGCTGTTGGTTTCTTCACGAAAGGTGAGGGGGAAGGAGGAGATGTGAGGAAAAGAGAAAGAGGGAGAGAGAGATGGTGAATGGTATAGCGGCTTGGCTGGTGTTGGGTTGGGTGGGGAGAAAGTGTTATTATTTGAAAGGTTTTTAAAATTTAACGTTTTGATTTTGTTTTAATATTTTGGTTGTTTTGTTTTATTTATTATAGGAGTTACAATTGTTTAAATTTTCAGTTTTTATTTTCTATTCATTGCCTTAATTTTTCTGATTTAATGTGTCTGGAGGTGACGAGTGTTGGATGCCTATAAAAGGCCACTCCTCCTTCACTTTTGAACATACCACAATCAGATTTCTCTATTCTTATACTTTCATATATTCCTTACTTTCCATATTATTATTTTTGGGCAACGGTTTTGTGGCTTAGAGATTTCTATCCGACTGTGAACGTGCTCATAGCGGACCTTGAGCCAACATATTGGGGTTGTATCTTGGAGTCTTGTAGACCGTTATTACCTGCACGTAGGGAGGCTACAAAGGCTTTAGGACAGCGTATTTGACGTGCTTTCACTATACCAAGCTTGCTTTCATACTCTTGACTTATTTTATTTATTTATTTGTTTCTTTATTTTTAATTTACTGTTAAAGCTTTATTTTATATATTATTTATATCTAAATGTTTGAATAAGAATTTTATAGAAAAGGAAAAACACAATTTTTAATAACAAAAAGATGGTGGATGGTATGTCTACTTGGGTGTGTTGGGGTTGGTACAGGCGGCGGGGATAGGGGTGGGGAGGGGAAGATGCATTTCTATTTTTATTTTATTTTATTTTAAAGATTATGTGACTTTTTAATCTTATTTTTTAGTTTTAAATTGAATTTTCCAATATTTGAAGTCATTAGATTTTTTAATTAATTTTCTCAAGGTTTGACATGTCTTGTTTTAAGCGGTTAGATTATTAGGATGGTCAAGATTTTGCGAAATGTAGGTAAATGCGTAAACTCTAAATGTAGAGGCTCGGGATCTATGGTTAAATATAACCACTAACTAATTTAGTATATTAAATTTTTTAGCCCCAATTTCTTCTTGTCCTTATTTTTTTTAAAAAAAATTATTATATTTATTCTTTTAACCAAGGCGCATGTGCTTATGACGATTTAAACATTTTTTTTTTTGTTGACAATTTAGTGTTAGGAATTTCAAAAAATCAAAATGTCTCTTAAACTTGTCTTGATTGACAAAAACTCATGTATGACATATCTAAAACCTAGATGATGGCTACCAAGATTAGAGAAGCAATGGAGCTAAATTATGTGGATATATACGAAGGGTTCTTATATATTTCATAAGAAGGGATTGAGAACCACACAAAGTGTACAAGATGAGAAGCAAAGCAAGTCATCACAGTGGTCCTCTCCTGGTGGCGTGAACTGGATTAATAGAGAAACATGGTACTACTACAGCATGGCATAGCAATGAACAGGTTGGTTTGGTCTGGTCCCCATCTTTCAATTATACACCCAGATTGGAACAAGTAACGTGGTCCAAATTACTATAAATTTATAAACACTGCGACTTTCTTCAATGAAAATGAGACTATACTACTGAAGCTGTCCCCAGTTTCTTTTATTTTAGTACAATCGTTTTCTCTCTATTAGAGCACCTCCACCGGTGCCCCCCCAGCCAGGGCAACAAGGGGCCTAGCCCCAATTTGTAGTTCCAGCGGGCTTCTACAGCCTTGGCAAATCATGGGTCCCATTAAACTAGGCCAGCCCAAAGGCAAGAACAGCCTGGGATGTTGCCTGGGTTCGATGGTTTGCTAACGTCAATGATGACGTTAGCAACAAATACTAAAAATTTCAGAATTTTTTTAAATTAAATACTTAGTCATATTCTTCACTTCCCACTACTCTATACAAATTCCTCTCCTCATATCTCATGTGAATAGTGGTTGCCCTTCAGTTGCCATGGCAATGGATGGAAACACCACAACCTTTTACAAGGGCTGCCACTATTCACATGAATAGTAACAGCCATTGCCTTGCCCTTACCCTTTGTCATGGCAAATGGGTGGAAGTGCTCTTATGTCCAATTAATAATACAAATTAAATTTGAGCAAGTCGTTGTATCGAAACCCACTATCATAGTTCACTAATTGGCCGCAAATCAAATGTCTCATATTATTGCCAACGAGGTTTAGCTTACTGAAAAAGGACCTTGATTTGCAGACCAGTGGTATCAGGTTCAAGCCCCCATGACACCTTGGCAGTAACGAGCCTTCAACCTAGTTAGTTCTGATCACAAAAACAAAAACAAAAAAAGCTCCTTCAGTTCCCATATTAAAGACCTACTTGGCACCTTTCTTTTCCTTCATAATTTAAAATTGCTTGTTTTTTTGAGAAAAATTTAAAATTGTTTTGTAATTAAAGAAAAAAGAGGTAATATGAAAGAATAAGAGAGGTGATAAAACAAAAATAAAAGTGATACTTAAAAACAATATGAACCTATCAATGGTACGAGGATAATTTTATTAATTTTATCACTAAGTACGAGAGACATTTTAAATGAATCCCATATTGAAATTTTGCAACAAAGTGCAAAGCCTCTCCAACAGGTTAGGCATGGAAAATTTTCTGAAAATTAAAGGAATAACTAAGGTCCCGTTTGGTATCCTAGACTCGCCCCCTATCTCTATCCAATTTTATAAACTCAAAACAAATGTACAAAGTCCCAAAAAAATCCGTTTGGTAGACTCATTTTTAAAAATCCAAACCCAAACAAAACTCAAAATTAGAATTATTGAAAACAAAAAAAGTGAGATTTTACATTTTCTCTCTCTCTCTCTCTCTCTCTCTCTCTCTCTCTCTCTCTCTCCTTATGTTTTGTTAATTTTAATTTGGGAATTAGGGTTTCTAATTTTCTGATTTTAACTTCAATTTTTTTAGATCTTAAAGATACTTTGCAGTTCAATACCGAACGAGTTTTCAGATCCTAAAATCAATATTTAAAAATTCATATTTTTTTTAAATCATTTTTTGAGTAGGATACCAAACGGGCCCTAAATATCTCAAACTGCAAGGGACCCACTAGTGTAGTGGTTTGGAGCAATTGCTCCCCCAGGAAAGGCATTTGATTCGAGTCCTACCATCCATGTAATATGTATAAGTTTAGTATGCTATTGTCCCTCTCAATAGTAAAGGTCATCAAAAAATTATCACAGCCTAAGTCCCATGTTTGAGATATGAAAATATTATATAATTCAAAAAAGTCAATGGGATGTTCTCCATCCAAATAAAGGGAAAAAAAGGCAAAAAGAAACTGAAAAAAGCATTGAGCAAGAAGCACCACTTACGTAGACAAATGCACTCTAATGACTACCTCCCATGTTTCCTCTTAGAGCACTTCCACCCATTCTCTTTTGTCATGGGCCTAGGCCCTACAAAGGAAAAGTTGCCATGGCAAGAAGTGGGCCCATGAAATTGGGCAAGTCCGACGGTAAGACTTGCCTGGGCAAGCTGACGTCGGCGTGATGTCAACGACCAATTTAAATACTAAAAAAAAATTAAAAAATTCTAAATTTTTTTCTATAAATACCTAGCCATGGTCGTCACTTCCCACACCAAAATCCATACAAATTCCTCTCATCATATCTCATGTAAATAGTGGTTGTCATGGCAATGGGTGGGAATGCATCAAAAAATTGCTAGGGTTGTTTGCCTTTACTTGCCCTTACCCTTTACCATGGCACAATGAGGTAGAACTGCTCTTATATAGACATAACTGGCCACTCTTCTTCTTCATCTTCTTTTTCTTCTTCTTCTTCTTTTACTTTGATTTTTCATGTAATTTAATTTCTGAGCGTTTTTTCTAAATTCTTGTTTAGAATTAAGAATTAAGGGTTTCTCTAGATGAGAAACTGGTATCTAATGTAGTATCAATTTCTTTAATGTTTAAAAAAAAAAATACAAGTGAGAGTCTAAACTATAAGGGAGAGAGGGGTTCACACACACTACCAAGGTGCCATAGGGGTTCGAACTTGAGACCATAGTCTAAAGTAATCTCTTTATTATATATACTTCTCTATCTTTTTTGCATTTCTTTAGTTCGGTGTCTAATATGGCAGAAAAACTCTTATATGAAACAGAGATAGCAAGGCCAATCATGCTAAGCCAAGTGGAAAAGTTATAACACGTGGCATAACATGATTGGCCAGGGATAGCAAAACAGTGTTATCCTCATTGCACACAAGTGTTTCTCCTGATGTGGGGACAAGCAGGGAATCAGAGTATTGGAAGTTGAGTTTTTAAGTAAATTAGAAGCTAAGGTAGAAAAGACTTGGGTTGTGAATGGAATAGTGTTTGGTTTGATAGGGATATATTTCAGTTTATGAGATAAATAAAAAAGAAGCTTGGAAGTAGCAACAACCTGGTTTTGTATGCAAGGTTGAAAAATTACCACTATAAGGACTCTCTCACTATAACCCCTCATTCTAGCATCCTAGTGAAAAACCTTTCACTCCATAGAAATTTCGAGAGAACCTATTCACTTGTGAAAATAGGCTTAAAAGTTTAGCCCACCGCATTTTCAAATTATGAATCGTCTAAGTTAACATTCCTCTTACTCACTCTTACAACATGAAGGTAAAACTCGTTGCAACAAGAGAATCAATAGAATGAAAACTAAACTATTAGGTAACTACTAACCATCATTTATATAAAATACAAATTCAATATATCTCATCAATTGTTCTAAGTTCTAACTGCGGTAAGGCTGTCCTCTCTGATCTCTTTTTCTTTTGCGAAAACAAGAAGCTAAAAAAGGCCAAAAACTTGAGAATTTGGGCCTTCATAAATAAATAGGGCATGTTTGGTATTTAACTTGAATCCAACTTTTTGAATTTAAAAACAGAATTTAAGTCCAAAACAAAGAAAACTTGTTTGGTAGCCCTATTTTTAAAAACTCAAACTCAAGAACAACTAAAAAACACCCCATTTATTAAAAACAAAAAATATATATTTTTCAGTTTTTTTCTAACAACCCACAAGTTCTCAAATTTTTAAGATTTGAAAACAGTTTTCTAGTCGCATACCAAATAAGTTTTTGAATCTTAAAAATAGATTTAAGAACTCCTTATTTTTAAGAAAAGTCAAAATTTTTGAGTTCCCTATTTGAATAGGATACCAAACCAAACTAATGAAGGTTCAACCAGCCCAAAACTAAAAATCATAATAAAATATCATAATCTTTCTTCGACATTCAAAGTTCCATAATAAACATATTAAAATTGATATTTTGGATTTAGGGTTTAAGATTTTGGAGATTGCATGCCTAGTTTATTTTCCTCTCTGTCTCACTCATATCCTCATCTCTCTCTCTCTCTCTCACAGATCTCACTGCCTGGGCTTTCATCAAAGGTACGAAAATCTCTGACTTGGATTGTTTGGGTGTTTCTGATTTGGTGTTTTTGAACAGTTTTAATTTGTGGGTATTTGATATTTGGACTGTTTTTGTATTTTGTTGTTGCTGTGTTTTTGGGTTTTGGTGTTGCTGTATTTTTTATGTGCTTCTTCATAACTGAAGGTATTGAATCCCCTAGTTGTGAGGGCTGAACAAATTGAATGCTAGATTGAAAAGCAAAGAAAAAACAGAGAGAATGTAAAGGGTTTGCTATTTTTGTTCTTCAAATTGCACTTGGTTGTGTAAGGTGTTCAAAACTGGGGTGGGGGCTAGTTCCCTTATGTAACAAAGATTGCGTTTTTCTGCTCCTATTTGTATTAGAGAATATTTCAGCTGCTAGCCACTAGAAAACACAGAACATTTGCACTGTCTCTAGATTATTGTTATAAACATTTGAATAATGATTTATGGAGATTAGTTCTCCATCATCAGAAAAATACTGATTTACATATGTTGTAGCCTATGTTGCACCGATATGGATACGGGTATGGCGATACAGTAAATCTCTAAAAAATAGGATACGGGTATGGCACCGATACGGTGATTAAAATAATCTAAATATAAAAATTATAAATATATAAACATATATATGTAAAATTAGCATTTTAGGGCTTTTTTTTCTGGTTCCGTATGTTTTTCTAGGCCATATAATGCCTTTTTCCAGTTCTTGGGCTGGGCCCAAATAAAAGCATCAGATTTAAAAAGGTATAAAACAATTTTTTAACATAGGCTACCTAATAGCTAAAACGGTGCGTATTGTTATAAGGGCACCTAACATCATCTTCTTCATTAGTTAGCCGCCTCTTCTTCTTCGCACAGCAACTGTCTGCAACTGAATAATCGCAGCGGCTGCAAGCGCAAGTAAGTTCTTTTCTTCTTCATTCTTCCTTAGTCCTCCTTCCTCCTAGCCTTACCGGCTCTTCCCGGCTTCCTAGCTTAGTTGGTAGCTGACCTAACCTACGCTCATTTCACTCCGGCCTTGCTTCTTAGCGCTCCCTGGAATGAAATAGTCTGGTTTGATAGAACCAGGGACGCGGGAACAGACTTTGATATTCTACGATCTGATCTCGTCTATTTAAAATCGTCTTAAATCGGAGTTCTCCCGAACAGCTCCTAGTCTTAGTTAGCTCTCCTAGCTGCACTAGAATAACTATTTATTATAGAAGAGTATGGCATCAGTCAATCTTCTTTGCACGAGCATTGAGAGAGAAAATAAATAACTCCTTCTTCTTCTCTTTTGGTTGCCATCAATGGAGTATCACGACCGTATCGTGACCGTATCAATGGAGTATCGGAGCCGTATCGTAAAGTCAACATCGTATCGTATCAGATACGAGCATACCCCCAAAATCCGGCGTATCGGTGCAACATAGGTTGTAGCAGTATCTAGGCATCATTGTTTTCAATTTCTTCTTCAACTTATTACTCCAGTAATGTTGGTTATATAATGATTTGGTCTTTTTAGTAGCTGCTGCTCGTTTGTTTGTTGTATTCGCTGTTCAGCTTGTAGTAATATGAATGAAATTATCAGATATGAATTTGATTTGGTAGACCTTTTTAAGAATGGAACATGGACAAATTAAGTGCCACACTAGCTATTTGATGAAATGCTCAACAGAACTCATGCATTTTCTTGGAAAAATCTCATTCTCAATGCACCTGTCTAGACATGTTTGGATATTACTTTGTTAATCCTTAAAGGGCTATGTGCAGACTCATCAATGATAGTGAACGGTTCATTGGAGAAGCATTTCATGGCATATTCTGAAGGGCGTGATTTCATGTTCTGCGACTTGTGTGGGACTATGCGAACGTTGAGTTCAACTAAGCATGCTCAATGCCCCTTGTGCAAGCGTAAGATAAGTGCGAAAGGTAGAGGAAACTTGAGCTTTCAGCCTTTCACGTTGACTTGCATGTTTAATCTGTTTTCAAGTTTTAAATTTTATTTCAGATGATTGATGGATAAATAAATCTCTCTGTATGCAGCATTGCATGTGAATGCATGCATGTATTCCCATGTCAGCACATGTGTATTACTAAATTTTAATCATATATACTAATTTCAAATTGAATTTACTTTTTGGAATTGGTTTATATTCTAAATGTTATAGATGTTAATCATGTATTGGTATTGGGGTTTGTATTCTTCTGAGCAGTACCATTTGTGCTGCAAGTCTTACTTTGTAGTTTACAAACTTGTGTGGTACCACATTTACCAAATTCATGATGTTTGGACAGTTTGTTATGTATGGCATAAATACCATTTTCATAGGTTTATAAATGACTCTTAAATACTAACCCTTAACTTAATGTTTCCTCTCCTTAGTTTTGTATATTCCTAAAATGATTACCATTGTCTTCAGAGATCTCCGGAAGACAAATATCTTACACAGCCACTGCTGAGGTATGCCCAAAACTAATCTTTTGATGCCCATCTTTCGTGACAAGTTCTTATGTCTTTCATAGTTGCTGCATTTGGTCGATACTATTATTCATTATGTACTGATGCAAAAGCTACCCTACCCTACCCTTCACACACACAAACATATATACATCTTACTGCCTAAGAAGAAAGTTCATAATCATTTTAATCTTAATCTATGTGTGCTTTTGTGTGTGTACTGGAACACTATTCCTTTTTCGGGGTGGGAGAGATGGTGATGCTTGAATTGACTTGTTTGTATCACCAAACCAAGGGATTACTCTATATGTGTCCTTGTTGCAGGATATTAGAAGGGAGCTAGGCATATCAATTATTCGTGAAGAAAAAGTGCAATTGCAAAAGGTAGCTGTGCTTTTCAGTTTTCATTTAAGGTGTGGTATTTGTTTGGGAATCTGCTTTTCATTTTTCTGTACTATTTTTCCTCTTAACAGACAGATGCTAAAACATGTGAAAAATGTGGCCACAATGAGCATACATATTATTCCAGACAGGTATTCTACAAACGCCCAATCATCTAATTGTCTTCTTCTTCTGCTTCTTATTTTTCCTGTCATCTAATTATCTTCTATGTCGCCTTCTTTTCTTTCTCTATTATCTTTTTGTATAGATGCGATCAGCAGATGAAGGAGCAACTACTTTCTACGTGTGCACCAATTGCCAGCACCAGTTTACTGAGAATTGATATGTCAGAGGTTATATAAGAGACTACGGGGATCAAAATGTATGCGTTGATGTATGTCACTAACGGAAAGTATGTTCGTAATTGAGTGTGGTGTAGACATGTAGGATATTTAAGATGTCACTGATATCAAATTTTGAAGCTGTACCGTACCCAGGATTAGAATAGAGTGAGTCAAGAATCTTTATATCCTATTTTTGCAACATTATGCACCAAATGTTAATTGCAAATTGTTTTCCTTGTGTGCTTTACCTTCTGAAATGAAAGGAACGAGCTTGCCAAAGTGAAAAGAACTTGTTTGCAGCATGATATGCTAACGTACTAAGCTAAGTGGTGGAATGTTTGATATCACGTTGCTGCCAACCAATTATACTGCACAGGAATGTGCTGCAAGCCCTTTTGTATATCCTTTGAGAACAAATACAACCAATTAGCCCAATTACAACAACAAAAATCCATTAACTTGCTACATATTTTTCATTTTATAGCAACCATCCTAAAATCCAACATGCCAACAAACTTTGAAATTTATCAAAAACTTTGAAATTTCATCAAACTTCAAAATGCATCTTTATCTGGATTCGTTTTAGGCTAATTTACAAAAACTCAAATTTGCAATCAAACCAAACTATTACCGTCGAGTTTGGTTTAAACCGTTTAATTATTTTTTTAGTTAAAACCAAACCAAATCGGTCAATACAATTTAAATTGGCTGATTTGATCAATTCGGCCGGATTGTTGCCCACCCCGCTAATAATGGGTACCGAACCGGCGTTAGAGAAGAAACCAGGGTACCTCATGTGGATGTATAGGGAGACTTCTTATATTTCATATGAGGGGATTGAGAACCACACGAAGTGTACAAGATGTGAAGGCAAAGCAAATCATGACAGTGGTCCTGGCGTCAACACAATCAACAGGTGGGTCTGGTCTGGCCCTATCTTTTAATTATACACCGAGATAGGAAAGACAAGTAACGTGGTCCAACTTACTATAAATATAAATACTGCGATTTTCTTCAATGAAAATGAAAGTATACCAATGCTGTCCCCCAATTTTATTACTTCAATATATATTCTGTACAATCTATATACTCCAATTTTTATTACTTTAATATATATGGGCTGACACAACAGTGAAAAAGGGGGTCAAATTCTTCCTTTTTTCCCCAAGTGCACCCAAGTTCGATCCAAGTAGAAGACAATCTTGAGGCAATTCAATATAATACTCCCCTCATCCCCCTCCCTATCGAATGACAAAAAAAAAATATAGTCCCTTTCTATTGAGACACCCTTTAAGGCCCCCTACGAATATTTTTTAAACGATACAAATCATTTATTTTTTAAGTCTACATTTATAGATCATCCTTGCAGAAAATTGGACAAATCAAAAATCGTTTCGACATCCAATTGTGTCTTACAAAATTAATAAACTCGGTGCTTTAAGAAAGTACTAAAATTTCAATAATTCAATTTAGTGGTCTATGATATTGGATTCAAGTGCTTTTTGTAGAGATGATCTTGGAATATAATCTATAAAATAGACAGTTTTGATTCATAAAATACAATACGGAGTGGGCTTTACAAAGACGTCCCTCAATGGAAGCTATGGATATAATATATTATGTACAGTCATAGTCTCTTTATTAAGTCCAATTAATACAAATTAGATTTGGGCAAGTTGTTCTAACTAATTGGGCCCAAATCAAAAGTCTCATTATTTTAATCACATTTTTTTTGGGCATGATAAACCATCTACTTCCAGTGTCTTGGGTAGGGATGAGCCAACCTATTAGGTGTACCGTGTACGAATTTAATGCTTGCGGCAGCAGCGGCGGCTGTGTATAGCCATGTAGTTTCCATTGTCCATCCCTAATCTTGGGTTCGACTTAAGGTATGCGCGTGTGAGATGTTTAAGCTTCTTCAACAATTGTTAATCATTAACCATTGTTAATAATATTTTTTTTTCACTAAATATTACTAGAATTTTATATTAAAGGCCTGCTTGGTTGGTACTTTTATTTTCTTCTATACTTTCAAATTGTTTTTTAATTAAAGAAAAAAGAGGGAATATGAGAGATGATAAACAAAACCCAAAAAAAGAGAAAAAGAATCATACACGAATATAAACTAAAAAAAAAAGAAAACTAAAATTGTTTTTATATTTTAGCTTTTAATTTTTTATTGTATATATTTTCTCCTCTCACCTTCACAACTATCATCTGCATTTTCTCATTCCCTTTCTTTGTCATCTTTAGATAACAGAAAAACAAACCAATTTGAGTGGTGAAAAAGGCTAGCATCAGAACATCCCATGCCAGTTTATGGCATATATAATAACAGAAATTAGACAAGATGCAGCAATCTAATAAACAAAATCAGCTTTCGCTAAATTATAGATGAAAGAGATTACAATAAATTTCATTAGATAGCAGGGCTCAGACAGTTGTCCAAACCAAACCCTATTTCATCACCAACCAATAAAAAATACACCAAAAAAATTATAATAAAGACTGGAGAGGAAGTTCCATATGACCAAAGGGAAGAAGTACACACGACCCCAAGGTCATTGGCAGTACTGCACCCAGCAGATCATATTTACAAGATGAATGAGAAAGAAGCCAAGCTCAAAAGCTAAAAATATTACTGAGCGTTGAAAAATAAAGATCGCCAAAATGCTAATACAAAGTTATAAATTAATGAATTGCCCATCAAATATCTAATCCCAGTAAAAAAAATTACACTTTCATAGAGCAGATCACTTCAGAAATCTCTCTAATCCAGGGAGTTCAATTCTCTTCATCAAATGGTTATAACTCTATATAGTATCCTAGGTCCCTCTTTTTGTCATTTGTCACTATGTTACAATCCTCTAAGCACCCCCTCTATATAGGTCGGTACCGTCACTCTTTCTGAATTTCCCCCATTTTCATTCACAACGGAAACTCTCAATCCGAAATAAAGAATGCTGAAGACTAAAAGAATGACATTTTGGGGTTACAGTCCTAGGACTGATTTGAAAAATTCACTCACCACGATAAAAGGGCTTCCAAAGATGCATCTCAACTCTAATGTCACACTTCTATTACTCTTCTGTAGAAAAGAACATAAGCAGCTGAAGACTTTATCTTATCCTGGCTGATAGGGTTAACATGGCTATCATCAAAGTCATACCACCGATCAGCCCCATGCTACACCAGGAAAAAAAATACAGTTGAACTTCAGTGTGAAGCAACATAAGTTAACCTATGCATCAAATCATACCAAATTACAAGAAAAGGGAAAATAAGCCTCTAATTTTACAGATATTAGATTAACTTGATCAAGTTCTCTTGTATGACTTGCAGTGCCTTGATGGTATGAGGACAACTTTAGTAATTTATCACTAAGTATGAGAGACATTAAATGAACCCCAAAGTGAACTTTTGCAACAAAGTGCAAAGCCTCTCAGGTTAGACATGGAAGAGATTGTCTATTAAAAAAAAAAAGACATGGAAGAGATTTAAAAACAAAAAGGAATAACTAAGTAACTATAATTAATTCAATTTCTTCCAGCATCCGGTCAAATCTTGATGCTACCAGATTAAGTAGCAAAGTTATAAGAATCTATGCCTCAGCTGTAATGTCTAGTTACCAACCATATCGTGTAGAAATTATTATTGCATGTTTTCATATGATGTATAAAACACATGGAGATTCCAATGCAATACTCTTCGAGAAAGGGGAGATGATAGAGGTTACAAAGGTTTGAACCGAAATGTATTAGCTCTGAGTCCATAATGTTTGAAATGCGAACATATTATATAATTAAAAAAAAGTGAACAGAAAGTTGATGAAATTCTTCATCCAGATATAGGAAAAAAGGCAAAAACTAAATGAAAGAAACATTGAGCAAGAAGCACCACTTACGTGGACAAATGCAGTATAATGACCACCCCCCATGCTTCCATAGTGATTACTAACTGCATAGAGCATGTAACGATTACATAACTGGTCGCTCCTGTAGGCAATGTATGTTGACAAATCAAGATTATCATCAGGGAAGTCAACATATGTCTCTAGCTTGTTCTTAAAACATCGGCTATATGAGAACCGCTTCAAATGAATCACCAAGATCTCTGGCAGTCTCCAAAGATCCAACTTCTTACTGGCTTGACAATGTTTTTTGCAGCCAGGGCAATACCTAAAATAGCAATAATGGTAGCAAACATTATAAATACCTTCTCACAAAGTAATAAAAGGTTGAGACATTGTACTAAACTCTAAATACCTTGTCTTAATTTATACCACGAGAATATAACATTATCACCTTTTGTGTGTTAGTCCTAAGTATTCAAAACTAAGCAATAAAAACGAGTAATACTTGACAGACCAATATTTTGAGCATTACAAGATCATTTACCAAAAGTGGATGGGGATGCTGTTTAGATGAGGGTGTTGGGATAATATAGTCAGATAGTGAGAGGTAAATTGATAAAATAAATAAAAATTAATGATTTAACAGATATTACAGAAGAAAAATATTTTATTATGTAATTTGTTCTAACGAAAGCAATCCAGCACAAGTGAGACGTTATAAGTTTGGAGCTAATGTCAATGGCATCACAAGAAACCTGCAATTCTGTATTTTGCATAAGCAATAAAATAAAGACGCAACCAGTAGAGCTTTAATATCCTAATCCAAACAGAGAAATCTATAGATGACTGGAAAAAGATTTCAATCCAAAATTGATGTCAAAAGTACTGCAATGAGTAAATGAAATAACTACAATTTCACATAACCTACCTAACTGTCCTTGACTCTACGAAATAAACCAAGTGAACAAACCATTACATTCAGTGATCAAGACATTTCAGCTCTTCCAAATCATAGGTGTATGCAACACAAAATACTTTCAAAGCTAAATTTAAAAGGCTCAAGATGCACCCACTCACCACATGTCTTCTGGTCCAAGAGGCTCCTCCTTCAAGAAAGCTTCAAGGCACTTATACAGAGAAACAGACTCCTGAGGCTTTTTCGCAAAAAGGCTAGACTTGAAAACCTCTGCCAATGAGCTAAGAAGGCGAGTATCATACTCTGCAATGTACTTTTTTGGCCAACATACAAGCACATTTAATTGCTTGGACTCTTCTTTCTCTACTATCTCATTCATTACTATCTTTCTATCCTTGGAAGTTCCCTTTTCATCTGTTATGTAAAACTGAAAACCAAAATCCAAAGGTGAGTCAGCCCCATTTCCATAGCAGGGGTTCACACCCCCACCAAAAACAGGAGGTATTCCACTGACTTCTTCAAGAGTGGTGCTCTCTGAACTATCAAGACATTCTTGGGAATCGTTTCTAGGTGTTTGAAATGGCTTAAGTAATTTCAAGTACAAATTGCAGATATCTGATCCATTAGCAGAATTACCAAGTCTTGATACAAGAGGAATTCCAAAGCTTGATGTCATTTTTCCATGCATGTACTGCCTGACAATATAGAACAAATAAGAGGGTTAAGAGTGGGCATGTACTGCCTGTCAGAATCAGCAAATTGTACACAGGACCCAGTATGTCAATGAAGAACTAACTTATCAGAGAGCATATTCCTTAGTCTTGAAAATTACGACTACTAGGAGATCAAAATGCTAGGTGTAAATTATAAAAAGGGAGATTCACTATTATACCCAATATAGGAGCCTAAATTATAAAAAAAACCCTATATGAAATGGACTTTAGAAACATACCCAAAGCCCATTTACAACATAACAAAAAGACTTTTAACTTCTTTTAAATTACAAAACTGCCATTGATTTCTTAAAACAAACCCAACCCCAAAACCTCATAAAAAAAAGCCCAAAACACTCAATAGGACATCAAAGTAATTTAATAATCACAATTAAATTCAATAGGGCCAACTGTCATTTTTTGGGTTTTTTTTGGGTTTGTTTATAGAAATTAAATGGTGTAGGGTTTATCTATAATATTAGTGCTAAGAATGGGTACATGACTAAATATCTCTTATAAAAAATACCCATATTGCATTTTCTTAAAGACAAAAGTCTGTTTTTTCTGACCGGGAAAAAGAATTCATATAAGAATTACAATCAACCAGTCACTATATTCTCTGCTATTCCCAGATTGGACACTCTTTTATGGACATTCAGCTTCAACATACACATGGCCACACGTTTAAATGCATCTCCAAAAGTACAAGAAACTATCATTTTTAGTTAATAATGAACTTTCACTTTCAGTTAATGAAAAAAGGTTGTATATAATAAACACCTTCACACGGAAAAAATAAAAAATTAAGGAAAACATTATAGTATTTAGTGACTTATTTCAACAAGATCAAAGTAAAATTAGTTTTGTTGGTGGAAACTAGCTGGTAGGGCTGTTCAGCTGAGGAAACTGCAACCTTATCTGATCCAATGTTTTTCCTGGGTTTCCTTTGATTCAATCTTGAGGAACCAGATGAGGTTGCTTCAGCCTTGGGTTTGGATTTTCATAACCACTAGAAACGAATCCAAACAACTAAACATATTTTACGTAATATTGATATACCAGGAGGCTACAGTCTTTTGGCTGTTGTTTTCAACTATCAAAAGCCTGTAACATTTTACCAAAAGGACAAAGCTAATCAAGCTCTAATCTCTCCAGCAGCCTCTTTTGAATATCCTCTCCAACTTATCTGCCACCTCAATTCTATTCCAATGCCATTTTCAAGAACCAAAGTGGCATCACCCACTCTCATGGTCACAGACTCCCAACCCCCTCTCAATTTAACCTCTATTATCCTTCCTCTTTCATCTCCACTAAGCCCCCAACTCACAAGTACTCTTTCTGATCTGTTCTAAACTACTGCTACCATACAGATCTCAGAATGGGTGAGTTCAGTTTTCATGTGTGCATGGCATTGGGCCACAGACCTTGTAACCTAAGGAGCTCAATCCATTAGAATCTGAGCATCCAACCCAAAACCAAATGGCAATGGGTGGAGAGGCCGAAGATCATTTAACCCACTAAGGCAAGGCTTCTATTTCTAATGTGGGACAATACTCTCAAAACGCCCCCTCACATGTCACTCCCATAAGTGTGACAGGGGACCACAAGTTAGGCCCAACGTAGATAACCTGGCTCTGATACCATATTAGAATGCATGCATCCAATCCAAAACCAATTAGCAATGGGTGGAGATTGGAGAGGCACAAGATCATTTCAACCACTAGGGCAGGGCTTCTACTTCCAATATAGGATAATACTCTCAACACAGTTTGAGTTGTACAACAAAACAAAACCAACCCATGAACAACCGTACTGGCTACATCCAAACAAAACCCAAATTCAGGTCTCCTAAGTCAACAAAAATATGAGATCACAAGAAAAGACTGAACCAGCTTCAGATTGTCATAGCACACCAGTAGATGTCAATCTCATTGCATATATCAAGAAAACTCTGTTGTTTTGATAACCTTACCTGATATTACATTTGTTTTCGTATCCAAAAGAAAATCTTAAAAGTTGAATCACCTTGTGAGACCAATAATTCTAGCCTCATTGGCATAAAGTAAACCGCCACATACACATCTCAACAAAAGTCTTTCATAGAACTAAACTGTTTTCAGTAACACCCTTTTCTTTCACAATAAAAGTAAGGAGCACCCACTACAGTAAAAACCATTCACATCCATGCAATGAATGTAGTGTGGTTGACAAATACCTTGAAGTTGCTTTAACATAACAAATATTGTGATTCTAAAAGAAATCATGTGTGTTACGTGTGCACGCATGAGCTTAATAGGCAACTAAGATTCACTTACTTTTTGGTCTGAACTAATTTTCACTTCATAACTATTCAGAATATAAAACATTGCTACTGAGATTTTCAATTTAAATTTATTTACAAAGGTTACACCCATTTCCATTGAGCTAATGTATTCTACATATAAAAAAATAAAAAAGAATACAACTCCTACATAGTGTCCCTTCTTACACCCTAACTATGTGCAACTTGCATACACAAATTACAATCAAATAAGAATAGAAATTGCCCACTATCAATAGATTGGAAAAAGAAGATAATACTTACTCCTCCATCAGCTGATGCATGAACACGACCAAAGGGACTTGCTCAACATCTTTTATAAACCGATAAGCAACTAGCTGGTCTTGATCTCTAATTAAAGATAATGAATCAGATGGTTCCTCAAGATAACGTAAAATGCAATTGTTGTATATCTGCACAGAACTATATATCTTCAGAGATCAACCAGATAGGAACACAAAGACACACATGTATATATGTGTGTGTATGTGTGTGTATGTGTGTGTGTGTGTGTAATACACATATCATCCAATAGCACTGGCATGCAAGGAACTCATATCAGATACTCTAGCACTGAAAAATACCTCAGCCACCAAAAAGGTTTCATTAACCCCCAATGAACATGCAACACTTAAACCCTGGATGAGATCTTCAAATTTTCCATGCTTGGGCACAGTAATGGTATATTGAGATGGCTGAGAATTTCCATCAGTATTGACAACTGTTAACGTCATTGTCCGCATCATTGTTGAAGGTAAAGGTAGCGAGAGGTACATAAATGGATCAAATGTAACAGACACCTTTTTGCAAACAGGACAAACTAATGTTGATTTATATTGACCCTGCAATGTATAAAAATAAAAAGGGTTGATGCATTTGGTCAATAGGGCTGATAAACTTATCTTTTAAAATAAGAAAAATTCACCTTATATTAAACTCTCAAAAAGGAAGAAAAAAACGGAGTGGGGATCCAATTCGATGAGCTATTTTCTGATCTGGGTAATATTTTGGTAATAAAACCTTGATTAAGCACTCTAGACCCTGTAGGTTCATCAAGTGCATCTCAAAAGTAATTAATGCACATTGCTTTCCATATTTTAGTACAGCAAGTAAAGTATCGAACCAATAGGCAAATCTAAGGAAGATGCTCACTTGGCACACATCAACAATGATAGAGTCATTGCGGGCTAAATGATTTCGCCAATACTCATCAGCTACCTCCCTATCTGATCGACCATCACCATCCTTAACTTCTACATAAGGCTTGCATTTAACACGATTAAGATCTTCATGAAGTCCATCCAACAAAAAAGCCAGGAGCTCCTATGACAATAATATAGTATGATACATGAACATCCCAACCCTTAAAAACCTTGAACCCAAAAGAGAGAAATTCCAGAAAGAAGTTCACTAACTTGGGAATCATGTTGATTAAAGCCATTAAACTGCGGAGCAAATCGAGAAAGTTTTGACTTAAACGTCCGGGGAGCCACTGGAGTTGCTCCAGGAGCCCATAACTTCCTTAACAGATCTCCAAATGCTAAAGCAATCTCCCCCTGACAGAGAAGGGCATAAAATTAAATAAATTAACAGACTGTAAACAGATGATAGACTCAGTAATATGTTCTTCATTCATACCAAGTAATGTATTAAGAAATAAGTTTATGAACAGTGCAAAAAAGGATGACATACATCCATGCCCAACGGATTGTCCGGATTTATTTCTCTACCATAATCTCCAAGAAAGTAGTCAACAAGCTTTGGGGTGTGGGCTAAGCACTGGATGGAACTATTCATGAAACAAGTATTTCCAAGGTTCTGTAATCCAGTCAATCCTAAGGAACCAGCTTCATAAGAGCTTCCCCAAAATGAACGAATGAAATTAGAATTTGTGATTCCACCAGAACCATTCATCATAACTGAGGCACCACAACAGGAATTTGCGATGGTAGAATGTTGTGCAGCCCTCTCATCTTTTTTCCCTTCCCTGCACTTAAAGGAATCTGACAACCCATATACTTGCAACTCCAGTGGGATCTGCACAAAATCATACAAAAACTTACAACTATTAGAGCTTGTGAATCAAAATGACATAAATCACAAAAATGGCAGCCAATAATTCAGAATTCAAGCCCAATAATTTACTTTCCATATAAGACCAATATGAATACATCCAGCGGACAATTTAGCAACTTGAAATTGGCATTAACTCTAAACAAGATACAGCGGTGCCACTAACATCCCTAATAGAAAGAAAGCATCAATTATATACGGCCAACCTAACAAGTCAGTATATGTGTTCCATAAGACTAAATTGAAGCCCAGGAAAAATGTGCAAGAACTTGGCAATAGCATTAGACTTTTTCTGACCCGAAATACCATGGCTTTTGACTCATACAATTTTGAAGAGTTACGACATTAAGGCAGTTGAAGAGAACAGTCTACCAAACCACTGGTACAAATATCAGGTCAATAAATCGACAAGATGAAAGATATATTTATATATATACACACATATATGCATACTCGTAAGAAAGAAAAGTCATATGCCACCTAGTGGACAGGAACAACACTAAGACTTGCCACAGAGAAGCTCTAATTAGTATCGTTTTAAAACCAATATACCCATTCAAGCTGGCATTTAAGGGCATTTATCAACGCATCCCACATAAACATAAGGGAATTAAACATATTTAGGCTGTCCCATTCCAGAAATGAAGCACAATGGACATGCCTCAAACACATGAACTGTGTATGAACCCAACCATTTGTGAGAAACTCAAAACTGGACTCAACAATTTGTGCTTCACTGTAAGGATTTAGTTCAGTCACTTTTCATGCAGATAAAGGGTTTATTGATTTTTGAAAGTATTTTATGCTAAGTTTTGGACATTATTTTGGTGCAATTTGTAGGACCCAAAGGGAAATTATAGGGAGAGATAGAGAGAGAAAAAGGGAGGCGAGAAGAAGACCAAGAGAGAGGCCAAATCATGGTGATCTCTCAATTTATTCATGGGCCTAGTAGTGGAAAGAGGTTCGAATATAGAAGGAAACTAAAATCAAATCAAATGATGACATAATTAAAATTCCTAAAATAATGGCAACCAAATCAAATATTAGGCCCATGAATAAATTGAGAGATCACCATGATTTGGCCTCCCTCTTGGTCTTCTTCTCGCCTCCCTTTTTTTCTCTCTATCTCTCCCTATAATTTCCCTTCGGGTCCTACATCAAAGACTCTAACAAGCTCCAAATTCCATACAAGAAGATGTTGAGGCATTAAAGTTCAATTTAACTTATTACCATTAAAACCATATATAAGCAAGAAAAAAAAAACATTTCATTTGTTTAATCAAACCTAGCTGGAGCTGATCTTGAGCACATATAGATTTTTCAACCCAATCTAAAGCATGATTTTTTAGCTCATCATACAAGAGTTTACCAAGCTATCAAGCCAAAGTTCAACTTCAACCAGTTCGTTTACAGCTGCAATGTTTAATTTTGTACAAGCCTAATAGTCAACTTTAAATTGGACAAATATGAGGTACTTATAAAATGGCATTTAGACAGAACTGAAACACATTGAAGGCGTAAATCAGACCATTCAGTACCCTTCTACCATCCCTAACCATGAAAAGGCTTGCCTGACCTCATTTAATACAAGAACCAAAATAGTTAGGAGGCTTTAAATCAACCAGAAAATAAATAAAGCTAAGGGGGAAAAAAGAAACACACAGCAACTAAGGGTATTATGAGATACAGCAGTGGGTAGATCATGAGTATAGCTTACTTAATATCAGATGGAGGATAGCAAGAATAATAATCCAACTGAGAACACGAAACAAATTCTGGAGTCTGCAGAGTAGCAGAATAGTTGATGACAATGAATTAACAAGTGTCCATATCAACCTATCACTTACCCCATCTGACTGCCGTTGATAACTTGGAAACTTACTTTTCTCATTTGTAAAAAATAAGTTTGTCTGCCCAGAAAAGTCCCAGATGCGCAACTGGTGCAATAACAGAAGTTAAAAATCCAACCATTTTCTCCTAATAAAATAACATACTCAAGTAAAGAGCTTAATTACCATCTCAGACTCCACACTGAAGATTTTGCAGGCTCTCTTGAAGAACTCGACTGCATTATCCTAACAGAGAAATACAAAAATGAGAAAATAGAACATCATATTGACATAGGGAAGACAAAGAAATCCCGCAACAAGCAGAATCACCAGAACCAATTGACTATGGGTGGAGTGGCCAAGGACATTATATACTACTATGCAAGGCTTTGCATTCCCAATGTGGGATTCTCTCAACACGCCCCCTCACATGTGCTGTGACTTAGGCCAAGCACATGGGCAACTTCTATTGGGTGACGTGAGGAGCACAAGCAGCCATTGGGCCTGACATGTACATAGCATGCTCTGATTCCACAAAAGAAATAAAGCATCCAACTCAAAAACAATTGGCAATGGGTGGAGAGGCTCATGACATTATATACTACTATGCACAGCTTTAAGCGATTCTGATAAGGTGTAGGTTTTTCATCAAAAGAGCAAAAAGAAAAAGTGCACTCTGACGAACATGTCAATAAAACAAATAGTAACTGATCCATCCTTAACTTTTTAGTTCCATTTTAAGACTTAAGTATATTACTGGTGAATAACTGACCGGAACACATTGTTGGACAAATGTTTAAAAACATATGTCTGATCATAAGTTCAGCAATAAATCACTTACTAAATGTGTGATCATGAGCTCAGTCTCATTAAGCAAGTTCCACTAGGAATCTTGCAAAATTCAAACTGTATCTTTTAAATCAGCTTTTCCCTTTCTCTTATATTATCTTAATACCTCCATGGCACATTGTTTCCATCAATGATATGCAGAAATTAAGTTTCAAAATAAAACCCCTACCCCAAGTCACTGAAATGGAATTTAAGGGATTAAAAAAGAAAAAGGGCAAAAAGGGAAGTGCTATTGCCACCCACCAATTTAATCACCAATCTACCAACTTTTCTCACCCTCATTAAAAATATGAAAAACTACTACGCAGGATGCGTAGGACCTAAATTGATTAGTTTCCTAATTTATTTGTTAGTTTCCTAGGTTCTCTAGTTTTCCAAAATCTAGTAGGATTTCTTTTCCAGATTTATAAGATTTCTAAGTTTCCTATTTTATTTGGGTTAGGATTTCTGTTTTAGCAAGGGATTTTTATCCTATTATCTCTAGGTTTTAGTTCGCTATAAATACTCAATGTAGTTGTTTAAAATTCAGATTTGAATGTTGAGTAAACCTTTTCCTCGAACTCTACTGTTTCTGCCTTTTCTTTCGTCTTTATGATCTATAATTTCTTCATCTCTTATAATCTACTCTGTTCTATTGTTTAAGCGCTTAATCTAATACCGGCAGGCTGTACTACATTACTCAACCACCACTGCCGAATCCAGCCATTACCTTATATATAGGTAACCAAGTGCCAAAGAGAATTATAAAAACCTCCGATTACTGCCTTAGAAGGGCCCTATTTAAAGAAATCAAATTTCCAACCCCCAAACCCCATTTGACAGGAGGATGAGACACTACCTCCCATCTCACTAGATGATCTTTCTTCCCCTCACCATGATCACGCATGAGCTTCTTAATCCTTTTTGCAACCTCACTAAGTAAATCAAACAATTAGAAAATAGATAGTACTAAACAAAATGCACCAAGGTAAGTATCCTGCTCCTAGACAAAAGACAACTTTCCAACTTCTTTCAACCTTGTCAGCCATGGAGACCGTAGGATTGCTCTATGTTTCCCTCCCTAGAGAAAGCCCCCACACTTCATTGACCAACTACCACCAAGGTCTACTTATAAAGGCAATCCAAGAATAATCAAATGCCAAAAATAATCAGAATTCTACAATGGCAATCCCTAAATTCGGAATATAAGCAACTAAATAATTATTTAATCCGTAAGAAAGCGATAATATATCAAACCAGAGTTAACAAGTTCAAATATTCTGAACCTGTCTAAATAATTAAAAACTTACTTTGTCCAATACTTAATATACGTAAATTATGGGGCCAAATGCCCATATTTAGTGTATTTAGCCTCTCTTCTATCAGACCCGACAAGCCCAAACTTTGTGTGATTTTGTTAAATGAAAGAGCCCAAAGTGCAAAAGGGGATTGAGATAATAGTTGTCTGGAAAAGGTATGAAGCCAGGACCTCATCGTTAATGAACGGTAGTCATTTAATCAGTAAACTGAGTAGCATTTCAACAAAAATGAACACCAGTGGAGTTGTAAAGTTGTTCTCATTCGTCATATCAAAAAATAACACTTTTCACTAAAATGTTGAAAGGAAATAATAGGGAAAGAAAAAAAAGAGAGAGACAGAGGTACAAAGAGAAAGTGACGATCCCTCCAAAGTGGAAGGAAAAATTGATGATGATTCAAAATATTATCAAAGCTTGCACCATTAAGTATATACTTTTTTTAGTGACAACCATTAAATTTATGCTTCTTAAAATGTTTGCATCGGAATGCAATATAAATCCATTGCTTGAAATTTCAAATCTTAGCCTTCTGAACATTAAGAACGCAAGGCCAGAAGAGAACTAAAAATAAAAAAAACAGGAACAAGACATAAGCTACATATACTGACCTTTTTAGTAATCCTTACTCCCAATGAATATGTTTCTCGCGGAGCAGAAAGTCTGAGTTGTAGAGGATAGACATCGGTCATGTCATCTTCCGCAGCTGAAAAACATTTACCATCCTTCACTGCAGCCTTAGCATCACTATGCCTACATGTATACAACAATCATACCATGGATAAGAAACTTGGGAAACTATGAGTAACAAGTAAATAAGTTAAAAGTATTCCATGAGTTGCAATGGGAGGAAAATGCATCATCTTCAGCAAAGTGTCTAATTGAACATATTAATTACAAGAAATACTTTTAAACTATTATGACTGCCTGCACGTCTGAAAACATTAAGGGATTTTTTTTTCCTTTGAAATATGCAAAAGCCCATTATACATACCTCAGGTGGGCTCAAAAGGTTGCTCTTCTGAGTGTTAATGCAAGAACAAGCTTTAATTGTTCTCAAATTATTAACAGACGGGGCAGTATTCTCAAACTGCAGAATTTCAATGACGATATTGTTAAATGAATGAAATCACCGCAGTCTTGTCAAAGAATTATGAATCACTTGAATTTTCTTCTCTCTTAGAGGCTTAAGATCTGCAAA
>NW_018922515.1:99031-109033 GCF_002207925.1 Prunus avium
TTAAGATCTGCAAAGGTTCTAGCATTGTTCAGGGAGTAGGACACAATCAAGCAACCCCGAGAAGGCAAATCCGAAATGGCTTAAGCACATCAAATTTTAGTGACTTGTGCAAGGTGAAATTTATACTATATAATGTTCCTAATTTAAAGGCTTTGAGAGGAATTACTTTACCCCAATCTTAATGTGAAAAATAAACTAGTGGCTCAGGCTCGATTTGCTCACAGGCTGCAGGTTTAAAGTAGAGATGGTGGAGCTCCCCAAAATTCATTGTAACTTAGTTTTTTCGACAGGAAAAATAAAATCAATGTGCCCTAGTTGTATATAATAAATGCTACTGTGTTAGACCAATTCAAAGCTCAACTAAAAGGAAAATGTAGGGAGCCAAAGTAATTACAAGTAATTGCTTGCGTAGTCAGTCCATTTTCACAACTTAAAAAGAATAAAACTATTAGTTGTACAATGCAACAAATATACATAGATATTAACTGACAGGCATCAGAGGCATGCACTCTGCCCTGGAATGTATCTAACTTCCCAAAATCATGACCATATGTATCAAAGAAGTCATAGAGACCCATGCAGATCATTGAGACTTTTAGAGCACAAGTGGAATCAAACGCACAATATCTCACATCAACACACCAATTAAAATCCAAAGAAGCAAAATATCTCACATCAAGGCACCAATTAAAATCCAAAGAAGCACAACATCTGATTCTAATCAATCAAATATTAGCAAGAAGCTTGGAATCCATCAGTCATTTAATCAAATAGTGGAAATGTAACTGCCCAATCTAGAAAGTAATGATGCAAAGGTGAATAACAAAACAGTTAGAAGCCTGCAAAAGGGTTGCATTCCTTGCAATATTCATGGACATAGAAACAACTCACTTCAATCCACTTCCATATAAAACAACAAAGCGTCATTTAAACGTGAGATACCATTACGGCCCTACAAAAGCATGTCAAACATAACGTATAATGTACAACAAAATTTCAAGTTCTAAAACAGTAGAAGGACCTAGAGCCAGCTATTCACATCATTAAACACCATATAAACCGCAAGTGGCAGCATCAAGCACTGATCACTCTTGGCACAAATTATATCAAATCCGAATTGTTTTTCAGTAGCACCTTTCTCTTTTTTCATTGAAAACACATTCAAAAGACCCCATATCATAAAAAATGGCCCAAATCGAATCAAAACCACTCACCATCTGAGTGCCTGAACCCACATTTCTGCGGGGACCAATGCATAGTCTCGGCCTGAGACACCCACTTCGCCATTTTCACCACTGTGCACAGTATCCTCCTCCCGCTTGAGATTAAATACAAGATCTGAGTTGAAAATGTTGTTGATAATCTTCATAGGTCCAGCATACGAGGAAGCTTGCGAGGTCACATACAAAATTCCTCTCTTCCCATCCGAATCGCCCAAAACTGAGTCTTGTGCATCTCTCCACCAACTGAAAACACAATTTACATATGAATATGCGATACATGAATTCAATCAAAACCCTATGATTCAGACACTCCCAAATCTAATACTTTGAAAAATAACAATACAAGAAGAAAGACTAAGAACCTTATTTCTAATTATATAGTTAAGAAGCCCACGTGACACTTCTCTCTAATTTCCTTTGCTCATTTCTAATTCCGGAAAATTCACAGAAACCAAAATGCATAGAAAATTTGATGAAGAAACTTCATTGTGGATTGGTGAAAGTTGTGCAGCTGTGGAAACTGAGAAAAATGAACCAAATCGAGAAGTGAATGAGTTAGACCTGTAGGGAATGAAGTAAATTTGCTGGCCGCTGTCTGAGTCGGAACGCTGACTGGAATCGGACAGATCTTCAGAGAGAGCAACAGCCTCCATTCTCTTCTTCGATTGTGTGTATATTATATATAAAGAATGAGAGAAAGAGCGGGTGAAGAAAGAGTGAGAAAATGGGTTCGGAAAATGCAGATCATCAGAGAGAGATTGAGAGTGAGTGAGATGGAGATGGCGAATTTGCAGAGAAACAAATGGAGCTTTTTCTGTGAAGAGGATTCAATAAGGAGGGAAAATATATATATTAATACGAGTTTTTAATATTTATTGGTGTTCTTACGTGGAAAATGAATATTGGAGTTTGAGCAGCTAAGAAACATATGCGGAGAGCGAAGCTCATGTAAGAATTAGAAGATCACAAGAGGACTGAATCTCCAATCCGAATATCCGATTATCAAAACGGGTCGAATGACACGACTCATGTAAGTCGTCTATTAATCTGAGTGGATTGAATTTTACTTTAGCTTAATTTATTGGCTAAATTATTGAAATGTCCCCTGTAACTCAATTTCAATCTTAGTTTTCCCCCTGAAACTCTAAGTGTCTCACTTTCCCCCCTGAAACTCCATATATTGTCTCACTTTGCCTATATTCCATCCAACCCTAACAGAAGTCGTCAAATCTTACCCCCCAAAAACAACATTTCCTTACAAATTCAGATACTCTTTGAATCTGCAACTACACTCAGACTCATTTGCAAAACCAAACCCCTCTCCAAACTCCAAGAAACGAAGAACAACCTCTAACAATGGCGGCAACCCAACTCCTTCTCTCTCTCATCGTCCTCTCAATTCTCTCTCTCTCTCTCTCCTCCGCCCTCCCCACCCAAACCCTCGTCAACGCCGCCGAAATCCTCTCAAATTTCGGCTACACCTCCATGGCTCTGACCCTCGACCTCGCCTCTCAAACCCTCCTCCTCTCCCAGCCTCCTTCCCACCCAAACCCTCGTCAACGCCGCCGAAATCCTCTCAAATTTCGGCTACACCTCCATGGCTCTGACCCTCGACCTCGCCTCTCAAACCCTCCTCCTCTCCCAGTCTCCTTCTCTCACCATCTTCGCCCCCACCGACGCCGCCTTCTCTCACTCCGGTCAACCACCGCTGAACCCCCTACAGTTCCACATCATCCCCCTTTATTTCTCTCTCCGATCCCTCAAGTCCCTGCCTTTCAACGCTAAGATCACAACTTTACTCTCTGACCGCTCTCTCTCCGTCACCACTTTGGCCTATGACCCCAGAGTCTCACTCAACAACGTCCCCATCACTGTTTCCCCATCATTGTTTCCCCAATTTTTGACTTCTGCTAGGGCTGGATGGAATATAGGCAAAGTGAGACAATATATGGAGTTTCAGGGGGAAAAGTGAGACACTTAGAGTTTCAAGGGGGAAACTGAGATTGAAATTGAGAGTTTCAAGGGGGAAACTGAGATTGAAATTGAGTTACAGGGGGCATTTCAATAATTTAGCCTAATTTATTTAAAAATTATGTTCTACATTTCAAGGGTGTATTCAATTGAGATTTTAAAAGATTATTTTGGGATAAATAAGTTTTGTGGTATTCAATTATGACGTTTAAATAATCTAAACAAGTCTTGTGGTATTCCATTAAGACTATTAGAATTTTTTAAAGAGGGTGTCAAAATCTTGTGGTATTCAATCAAGACTTTAAACAAGTAATAAAAAGTCTTATGGTATTCAAAAACTTGCTAATTTCGAATGATTTTTTTAAATGCGAAATTGTGTGAGACCCTTTAGTGGGATGTATAAATACCAAACCCTATCTCACAAATCCCACCCCAGCCCATGAGACTTTTTTCACGTGAGATTCTTTTTTGTGCTCATCCACTTCGCCTTCTCTCAAGGCCAACTTCAACCCCCAAAGCTTCACCACCATAAGCCATCTTTGCAACTCTACCTGCAAACCCACTTCACCTTCTCTGCTATGCCTCGGTCAAATTTATGGTGACACCACGAGACCCAATAGGTCCAAAGTCCCAAACTCAAATGGGTTCTTCTCTGTTAAAGCTTACATGGATAATCCAAACTCCATCTCCAGCTTTGCTAGCAAGGTCATTGGCTCTATGTCCTCACTTGTAAGAAAATTCAAATGAAGGACCTCCAATTCCTTCAACAAAATAGAGAGGCTTGATAGTAGAAGTTCTTGCCCTCACTTGTAAGAAAATTCATGACTGAGAATTTCATAGGAGAACTGAACAAACCAGAAAACTGTACCAAGAACTTGTGCTGTACATGCATCTAGCAGGCTTGATTGGTACTTTGGTGGTAATAGATTATGCTATTGAGATAGAACAAAGAGTTCTCTTTTTTATCAATTCTCCCTTGCTCGAGGATTTACCGATTTTGTTCAAATTTTGAACCATAGTGTATGAATTTTGCCAATCAACTGAACTAGAGAACCTTCCTCTTAGGCCCTCTACTTTCCTTTGATTCCCAGCCGGGAAAAGAAATGGCATATAGCTTCCAACTTATTAATTGATGATTAACTCCAAACAATACCATACTTTGAAAAAGAATGTGGTAGGGGATAGAAGAGAAAATACTACCACAAAAAAAAACTAGGGCAGAAACTCCACTTGCATATAACAATATGATATCTCACAACAGTAACAGTTCATAGGGTAACACAAATTTTAAAAAACCAAGCAAGTTCCTTTTACACTATTTGACTGGAGTTACCAGCTGTGCAGCAGGCCAGCGTTAAGATGGTAAAACCAGCAGCCTCCCCTGTTAGGTTCACTATATCTGTCGGACTAGGTATTTAAAAAAGTTTCAAATTTTGGTCTGGCCTATGGACATATTTAGTCAGACCCAGATATAAATCCTATGATATAAATCCATGTGGTCCTTTCAAATCTTATAAAATCTTATGATATAATATTTAAAATCCAAAAGTTAAAAATCCTGATTATACAAATCCATCAAGAGAGTTACATAAAAGCACAATACAAAAGTCTTCATGTATCAGTATCAGTCAATCAGTTTTTGTTTTCTTCAAACAAATGAACATGTCACTACTCTAGAGAGTTACATAAAAGCACAATACAAAAGTCAGAAAATAAAAAAGCAACGGCAAAACCAAACAAAATAAATGCTCAATCCAAAATACAAATAATTCAGGCCCAAAACACAAAAACCCTAGAATTAAACCCTAGAAACAACAAGCAATCGCCGCCGCCTAATCTACAACCGCATACGTAGCCAGAAGAAGAAGAAGGTTCAGGAAAACCAACAAAGGGGATCTGTAGAGCGTGGGATTGGAGAAGCAAGCCACCAACATGCATCATGCTCAAGCAATCTAAGTATTGGTCAAAATTGACCATTAAACTACAAAGCCCACACCTCCATATCAAGATCTTAGTCAGAGGATGGGTTGTAAGGGAGAAAAATCAACAGCAAATGATCGTAGACAACCAAGAAAATTCTAGGGAAAGAGGAGGATTTTAGGGTTTTAGTTTTTGTGGGAGAAGGAGAGAAATGGACTGATAGGGGATGAGTGTATGAGAGGAAAAGAGGGTGATAGTGGTGTAATGGCTGAAGAGTAGTGGGGGAGGAGATGTGGAGGATATCTGGGCCAACATCTAGAAAATCAAGAGAGAAAGGCCAAACCAAAACAAACAGAAAAAGAGAGAAAGAAAGCCACACCAGAGGGTGGCAGAGAAGCTGTACCATAGGTGGTAGAGGTGCCGCCTAGAAGGGTGGCTGGACAACCACCAACTGCTCGGAAGAGGCCGATGGGGAAGGAGAGAAGTTCTAGAGTTAAGGGGGAGCCCCTCTCTCTAAAGCTCTCTAGGGTTGAACCTTTCAAATTTTACTTTGCAGTCAATCAATTTTTTGGATGTCTAGATTTGAGTTTTTAAATCAAATGGTTATGATTGAGAGATCTCAAAGCTTGTTTCCTTTTCTTTATGGGCATCACGTGAAACGCACGTGAGGAATAGAAAAATATTTTAAACAAAGGCAAGGCCTTCTCCTACGCGTGAACTGGACCACCTATTTTGCGTAAACCATGTCTAGCTCTAGACATTGTTGCCTCTATGTGTCTCATTCTCACTGGCGTGAGCATGACCTGGTTTGAGGAGGCATGGAGTAGCCTTCAACTATCTTCGCTCTTGTTCCTTAAGCATTTTCCCCAGCTATTTGAGACGGGAGTGAGTGTGTCCCATTTTGTCAGTGGGTGCTTATGTAATATATAATAGCAGTTTCTGTTGAAAATATGCCATAAATGCTAATCATATGATGTAATCTTCTATAGATATTCATATGTTAAACTTATATCACTACTACAAAATTGGGCAAAAACCATGATCCAAAGGCGACAAAAAAAATGGTCATGTCCTTTTGAATCACATTGGACACATATATGTAGTATTTGTGTCATATGCAAATAAGACAAAATAATTTTGTGTCCAACTTGAACAGAAGAAGGAAATAATTGTGCTTAAGTAATTTTGACACAACTTTCATGGCCTAAAGAGAGCACGAATAGACAGCTTTTGTGGTTATATACTATATGTGTGTGTGTGTGTGTGTGTGTGTGTGTGTGTGTGTGTATTTCTTCTCGTGACTTATATAAAGCATGGATACTAAAATTGTGTGCCTTTGTACTGCACACATTCCAAAGTATGGTGGCCTATAGAGCACGAATACTGCAATTGTGTCTCTTGAGGTTGCCTATAGAGCATGAATACGGAAAATTTTGTTTATTAATTATGCTTCACATATCATGTCCCATAAATAGAGAAGCTGAATATATAGGGCAAGTTTCTAAATATGCCAAATAACGTTTTTTTTTTAATCAATATGTGAAATTACTTTAGGACATTCTCATAACGATTTGTGCTCAAGATTATATTTAAAAATAATAATTATATAAAAAATTTAGATAATAAGGCATGAAAAACTTAAAACTGTGCCTAAAGCTCTCCCTGTTTCAATTTTATTTTCTTCTCTCTCTCTCTCTCTCTCTCTCTCTCTCTCTCAGATCCTCCACTCTCTCGGATCTCATTGCATCTGGGCCTTCATCAAAGGTATGAAAATCTCAACTTGGACTGTTAGGGTGTTTCTGAAGTTTAATGTTTTTTTAAAAAAACAATTTGTGGGTATTTGATATTTGCACTATTTTTTGACTTTCTGTTTATGTGTTTTTGGTTTTCATTTGGTTATATTGTGAATTTATTGTGTTTTGTTTTGGTTATATTGTGTTTTTGGTTATGATTGGGTCATAGTGGAACTTGGAATTTACATATCTTGAAGGGAGAGTAGCTGAAGCTAGGCATCATTGTTCTTGGGTTAGATGTCGACTACTATTTTTGGTTGCATCTTCTGTTTTCTTATCAATTAGGCTAAAGCAGGTGATATATTTTTGTGAGATTGGATGCTAATAGAGCACGAGTTCTCTAAGAAGTGAGGGACAAGATGGGTATTTTGTTGATAAAGTTTTTTTTTTCCTTCTTTTACTTGGTTTTAGATTTGAGAAGGGTTCAATTCATATTGAAAAGCAAGATGGATAAAGGAGACAATTTTATTTCCCAAGTTTCATATTTTAGTTGAATCAATAAAATTTTCATTATATGTATATATATTGCATTTTTTTTAATACAAAATTATTGGGAATGGCTCAATTTTAACAGTCCTTGTGCTTGGTGGGTAAAGGCCCAAGCTTTTTAAGATAAAGATCTAGTTGAATTGAGTTAGTTTTTATGATGATGCATATTATCAAATCATTTAACCAATATGATAATAGCCTTACCCTTTTCAATCAACACAGCTTCACACGCCATACTTTACTCTTCACATATGAGCATTTGAATAATTAATCAGTCATTGATCAATCCTTCATTTCCCTCACAACATATTTCTTGTGCAAATAACTTATATTTTGAATGGCTTGACAGTTTGAGACCCACTCCCTGAGAATCTCGTGGAATCTCCGACAAGGTCTGAGAGTGTTTTATCCAAGGAAGTCAAAAATCAAAATGAGTCCTTGGTGTCTATTGTATGCAAGGTTTGATAGCTGGGTTGTGGAGATGGGCCTCACCCAGCTCTTCAATGAGCTTTGCTCTACTTTGCCATGGAACAAACTCCTAGTTTGCAATCTCTCTTTCTCTCTTTGTAAATCTTTTCAGGAAGTAGATTTATAGAAAACAGTTCAAATTTTTATTTGATAATTTTATCATCTGGTTGGTTCCTTATATAATTGGTGAAATTTGTGAACAAAAACTATATTTTGAACACTTAGTATAATTGTTCTGTTTTGTCACATAATAAAAACAAGTGAAAAGATTAAGAATTTCTATGCAAATCATTGAGTATAGTGACTTTTGAGTTTTTAAACTTTATATTATTATTGAGAGATCCTTGCATTCGTGGGTTTTTTTTTACTTTGGCCATGGACTTGTTGTTTGTTCATGTTAATTGGCAACACACACAACTTTTAATTATGTAACGAAAACCAATTAAGATGCCGAATGACGTAGCCATGTTAAACCTTGTAGGACAAAACGATGAAAGAGCTGCATTTGCAAGGAAAAAATTCTACGGATATTAAAGAGTGGCTTTGTTTCCCTCTTTTCAGCCGAGGCGATTGACGAAAAGAACTTCTAGTCCTTCTTCTTTTGAGTGCGAGGCGTGCCACCACCAATTCACGAATTTGGGCTTGAATGGAATGTGAGTAAATGGATATGTAGCGCTTCTGACTTCTGATCAAGAGATTGATCTGCCAAGTAAGGAACTTCCTCTTGGCCTAAGTTCTTTCACTTCCTCGGGATCGAGGATGGTTAGGCTTCGTATGGATGTTTTTGTGATTTTTAAGTTTTTAAGTGAAAATTGTGCAATTAAATTAAATAAGCATTTAAACGTAAAGACAAAAAGTAAAGTGCAATAAAATAAATCAAAGCGATAAATAAAGAAAGAATGAAATAAAAGCAATAAGAACGATAAGAACGATAAACTAAATTAAACTTAATGAAAATGTGATAACAATGAAAAGTAAAGCAATTGAAATAAACTTGAATTTAAAAGACAAGAAAATGTAAATTGAACAAGAATTTAAACTTACACTAGGAAAAAGAAGAACTTGCTACACTAGGTGCTTGAAAAGTAAAATCCTAAATCTAGGAAAAGAAAAGTGCAACATGAAAAATAGGTTTGTGTGTCTTCTGCCTTTGTTTGGTGAAGTTTATATAGGGCACCCGTTGGCCCATAGGCTGGCCAAATGTCAACTCGTTTAAAATTCTTTCCTTTCAAGGCCCCCTAAATCTGTGGGACTACATTGGTGGAGATATTCTGAATACTTGATTCTCTCTTGTTTTGGAATATTCTAAACTATCATCAATCTCCTTGATTTCTTTCCTTATGAGGCCACCGCCACGCGCATACACTCTTCGGAAAATATTGGGCACGAATCCATGGCTTGAGCTTCGCCCTCTAGGCTCCTTGGAATTATATGGGGCTGAGTCTCTCTAGCCCGACCACGATACTTCTCTAGCCTGGTCACTAGCCCGGCTACCAAACTTCTCTAGCTCGGCCACTACTCAAGCGCTACCGCAACTCCTCAAGCCCGGCTGCTACCATCAAAACATTCCAGCCGCTACTCCTTAAACCCTACCGCAACTCCTCAAGCTCAGCCACAACTCCTCAAGCCCTGCCGCCATTCTTCACAAGCCCCGTCGCCATTCTTCACGCCCAGAGTCAATTCTCGCACCCAGCCATCTTCTCGAACCTGACTGCCATTCCTCACGCCCAGAGCTTGTATTTTCAAAAGGTGCCCGGGTTAGGTGCTAGAGCTTGCTGCTTGTGTAGGTGGTTATGGTTGAGTTTGTTGTTTGAGAGATCGATTTGTAACCCCCAATATGGCCGTGATTTACCCAGTTTCGGCCACTTTTCAAGGATCAAGAATCAAACATTCGGATATTCTGAATCCTCAATTATAGGGTTTTAACCGTTGATCGCCACCCGATCGTGTGGTCATTGACGATCTGACTGGCAGATCGTAACCAAACTGTTGGGGGATAACTGGTGGACTGTTGTGGACCTATAGGAACTTTTGGATTGGAGATTAGAGGTTGTGGGCTGTTGTGTAGATACAACTGCACCAAAATGGATTCAGCTGCATCCTCAACTTGTGATACTCGCAAGTGCACGAGCCGTTCG
>NW_018922515.1:116207-126234 GCF_002207925.1 Prunus avium
TATGGCTAATGCATACAACCCTTGTTTTATAAAATCTGAAATGGTTGATGCCCTTGTATTAGAAAATCTAAATTGGGTGATGCACTTGTATTATAAAATCTTGAATTGGTTGATGCACTTGTATTAGAAAATCTTGAATTGGTTGATGCATTTCACCAATAGATCCCACCAGCAGCCCTAGCTCATCTTCATGTCACCATGACCAAGCTTCCAACCAGCAATAATAGCTCATCCTGAGGTCAGCATGACCAGCAACTTCAAGGGCTTACAACTTGGGCTTCTCTTAATCAAATTAGGACTTTAAGCACTCGAAATTGAAGTTCGGAATGTCTTCTTTCCAGCCATATGTTATTTGGGCCAATCCAAGGTCGGAGAAAGAAGTTAAGGCCGAAACAAATTGCTAACTCATTTTCCGCGCTGATAAGATCCATCCTGAGCATGGTTCTGTGTTTGCTAGGTAACAGACTCCATATTTATCCAATGGGGCTGAATTTTGGATATGTTATAGTACACACCCATTGGAACAACTTTCATGAAGAATGCTGCCTCATCCGAGCTGTGTAGGTTGCTGAAACAAAGCTTGCAATATGACCTACGAAACTGGGCTGGCAGGGGACTGTAGCCAAAATTGAGTTTGTCTTTAAGCTCTTCATCCATTCATCCAAATTAGGCCCTAACATGCTTGAATTGCATGAATTATGCTCTCTAAAGCCATCATTATTACCTAAAGCTCAATGAACTGAAAGATAAACACAAAAAGGATTAAAAGCACAAGTTTAACTCAAAAACATAACCAAATCATAAGCTAGAAGGGTACAAAATGATATACAATTATGAACCGATCATGGGCCCTACGGGCCTAATTGACCAAGATGGTGGGCCTCGCCGGCCCGATCGGGACCAATTGGTTAGGAGGTGTTTGTGATTTGGTTGTTTGGTTTAAAATGGTATTATGCTATGAGAGTTTTATTAACTGTTTATGAATTATTAATCTATCACTTTTACTTTCCAAGCATGATATATTTGTGTTTTATTGTGCCAATTTGGGTTAAGTTGATTTTAAATGTTTGTTTATATGTTTATTTTCATATATGTTGAAAAGTGTGAGGAAGAAAAGGTTATGGAGACGAAATATTTTGTTGCCTTCGAAAAAAGAAATGTTTCCTACGGACATGTGGTTGCCTTCGGAAGGGACATAAAGTTGCCTTCAGAATGTCTTCGAACCTACAATTGCCTTTGGAATGTCTTCGGATATATGGTTGCCTTCGAAATATCTTCGGACATATAGTTGCCTTTGGAA
Source organism: Prunus avium (assembly GCF_002207925.1). The sequence goes on from NW_018922515.1 coordinate 117,508, forward strand.
TGTCTTCGGACATACAGTTGCCTTTAGAATATCTTCGAACATATGGTTGCCTTCGGATTGTCTTCGAACACCCTAGTTGCCTTCAGATTTATCTACGAGCGTATGACATTGCCCCATGAGTATTGAGGACGCGGGAACTGTGTGGTGCTAGGATTTGTGTTCTCAGGTTGAGTATATCTCCCTAAGTTATGCTAGGATTGCGTTCTCAGGTTGACCATTTGTCCATGAGTTCTGCTAAGATGTGCCACACATGTGGAGTGGACCATTTCACATATGTAATACTTGGAATTGACGGATTATGTTTGGGTATACCTATGTGGAGAACAGTGCAGTACTGATATGTTTTGTATAGTTAACATGATTTTCTTCACCACACTGCTCATGTTATCTATATAGGGTTGGCCAGGATCCCCAGCCACCTGCCTGACTTGTCCACACAGGTGGTTGGCCAATTTCCCCCTTCCCTGGTTGCCTTTGGATTTAATGATATTTCTCATATACCCTTTGGTGGGTGATAATAGGATATATGCACTATGCAGATGGTTGCAGGTATGGTTTTCAAGTAAAAGGTTTGATTACACATGTGTTTGGATGTACAATGATAAACTCATTGAACAGTTAGGTACATAATTTCAAGACATGACATTCAGTTTATAGCTTGTTGAAATTAAGTAAAGAAAGATTATATTAGAATTTTATTGTTGGTTTCACCTTGAACATTTCTATATTATCTTAATTGTGACTTATGATAGAAAGAGCTACGTGTGGCATGATTACTTAGTTAGGGTACATAGGCAACCTAGGCTAACCTAGGTACAGCCACAAGTTTAGGATTTGTTTGTTATGTTCAATTATGTCATGAGGATTTTGCTAACTTATTTATGTTGGTAAAAGGGGCCTAAAGCTCATTGAAACTTTTGCTAATTGGTGTGTGGTTTATATGTTGTGCTTGCTGAACGCTTGGGAAATAAACTGTATTTGCTATGCATGTAGATTTTTAGGTTTAGAGCCATTTTCAAGGGAGGCTCTGCCGATTTTCCAGTAAAAGTCAAACCCTAAAGTTGTTTTGGAATTAGGGCAAGAAGGGTATTTTTGTAATTTGAGCCGACACATGCCTGGTGTCGGATAGGGAGAGGGTTCGTCACAGATTTCAAGGGGGAATTCTGGGCGGGTCCTTTCAGAGCACGATTTTGAAACTATGCTCACCTCACACCTGTCAAATCAGTCTATATAACATTTCAGTCACTTGTCAAAATAAAAGCACAAATGCTTCATTCGTACTCTAAATACCTGCCACAAAGCAACACATTTGTGCTCTATAATCAATGGAAACTCCTATAGAGTACACCGACTACTTTAAAGTGGCTGCACCGTGGCCATCTTCACAGAGCACGATTATCCGTGTTGTTTGACATAACGAGCACAAATGGAATTTGTGCTTTTAGCGCAGTTTTTTAGTAGTGTATTTAGTTAAAGGGCAAGTTTATTGTTCAATATCAATTGTCTCATTAATTTTTATGTGCATAAACAATAGTCTAAAGAATATGAGATGAAAAGAAAGTAATCTAAAAAGTTTGATTCAGGAGACCTTCCTCTATAACCGTCATATGCTTAATTATTCATACTCATAACATTGTCAATTATAAGGATATTAAATGTAATAGGGTCGAGTTTGGGCTGCTTATGGGAATATAACCACAACTAAGGCCCTACCTTTTGTACAACATGCTAGGCTAAGCCCCCCACAGTATCGAGCATAGCACCAAAAAACAGGGTTGGGTACAAGCCATTCTTATGGGCTTATAAGAAACTAAAACAAAAGGCATACATCAAAGGAATCAAATTTTTTTTCTTCTTTGTGGCCTAATCGAAAATATGATTTTTATTGTGCATGGTAGAGTGGATAGCATTAGAGAGGATGTCATTATCGTTTCCTTCTGCGAAGGGGATGTGTGAGGTGAGGAACTTCTCACATAGTGTCTAGAGTACCCTTAAGTAAATAATGACATTAAATTGTTCATTGGTTGCTTGTTTAAATTATTCCAATTTATTAAGTAAACAAAATACTTATTCAACGTGGTATTGGTTTGCATATTAGGAAGAAAAAAAAAGTTAGGATTCCTTGTCGGAAATGGATGTGCAACAAATGGTGAGGTGATAATATAAAAGTATTTGCACCCTGAGCTGCAGACCTGGAAGAATTCACAGGTCGTTTAGCAAGATTCTTGTAGAACGCATGCGTGCAAGGAGCCATAAGGTTACTTATTATCTCAACCAACATAACTATTTTGCTCTTGTTTATCTTTTGTGGCCAATCAAAACTCCTAATGTGAAATATTCATCGCTCGTCGTGTTTTCTATTTTGCAATGAGGACAAATGTAGCATACTATTATGATATATTCCTGCTATCTTCATTAGAAGTAACATTTTAATAAATCACAGTTTGACACATATAAAAAAGTAGTTCATCAAAAACTCAACAAAAAAAAAAACATTTATGCACACTTTAGCTGCGATTAGAAAGAAAGTAAAAGTTCCTACTTCTAAGAAGAAGAAAAAAAAACATGCATTTTTATAAGCATAATTTTCTCTACCTAATTTCTTAGTTAGATTGCACTAGCCTCCCTTCATACTTTAATCGTGCGCGTGTGATATATCGTGCGCGTGTGATATATCGTCGTCTTAAAAGTTTTCCTTTATTGCCCGTATTTTTCTAGAAGCCCATCTTAGCAGTTTCTTTTTTTTCTTTTATAGCTTGTAAATTGCTAAGATGGACTTATAGAAAAATACGGGCGATAAAGGTAAACTTTTAAGACGACAATATATCACATGCGCGTGATTAAAATATGAAACTATTGAAACGGACATTTATATAAATACAATTGCGCAAAAAATATTTACGAAACTTTGTATGTCGCGCGTAGCGCCCATGATTTAAAAAAAGCCTCTCGCACGTGCAGAAGCGCGTGCAGGGAGGCTAGCCTATCTTTTTGTCTAGAGGCGGGCGGGCAAGCCTATCTTTTTGTCGAGGTTAATGCCCATTAACAGGCATGGAAGCGCTTATGCACTGATTGCAGTGGATCAACATGCTTTGTTAATGGGCATGAGGTTAACATTTGTTCTGTACAAATAGATAGGCTTATCCTAGTGGTGTTTTACTATTTCACCCTCTTTTAATTAAAATTGTATGCTTTTAATTTTTTGTTTAACAAAGGGCATATTCGGGGTTTTTGAATGTTTCACCATTCTCTGCCTTTTGCTTTATATATATAGATAACTAGTAGAACCCTCTTTGCTACGTTTCTTTTTAATAAGAACTGCATCTCTCGACCAAATCAATGTCATTACCAACTGCCGTTAATCTCATTGTTGTTATGATGAACTCAAAATGATCAAAGTTTGACCCCATTATTTACGTCTAGTCGATGATCACAGAAAATGCGGTTCCAAGTAGATTTCAACACATAAGATTGTTTGGCATGTACCACAACCTCAAGGTTATCTCTTCTTTCTCAAGCTCTTGGCCAATCAATGGAACCCTATGGATCCCATTACCTTTGACCATGGCCTTCTTATTGGAGTTTAGGAAGATCTTTGTTTTGGTTTGATGTCGAGGCAGCAACAACCTGCCTCGTTCTCTCTTTATGTCACTCTCAGACAAACTCTTATGCACCAAAATTTGTAGCTTCATCCCGTTCATCCCTCAAGAATCAAACTCTTAAATTCTTCAGGCACGTCGTTTTCGAATTTGATCTTCTTGTTCTTCACCACTATAACCACCCTCTTCTTCTTCTCTCTGTCTTTCTTCAAGTTCAAGTTCAAGCCCAAGTACAAGATGTTGTTGGAAAACCTGGCTCTCTTCTTCTTAGCAAAGCTTAGCTTTTGGCCGAATATGGTGATACTTTTGCATGTCGACCTTGGTTTCTTAGGGAACTTTTGTATTATACAACATTCCTCAAGTCAACTGTGGCAAAAAATAAAATAAGTATGTCATTAATTAATACCTAATGAGAATTAATTAAAGTATGAGTTTTCATATTCACACAATCGTTTTTTAGCAAAGAGCGAATGTGATTAACTGTGATCATAGTTCCCATTTGGTGATCAAAGAAACTACTATTCCCATTGTCAATTGCTGATATTTAGTTCATAATTCTACAAATTGTACGTATAGCATATGGATACATTAACTCATCAATTACACATAAAGCTAGCTAGCTAATTCCTCAATTACATTGCAAATACCAAACCTATCTAGCTCTAGCTACAAAAAGCTCATCCTAACAAACATTTACAAAAATTTATTATATAAAATAGTACTGAATAAAAGTCCCTTGGTCTTTTTCACCAACTTTGGGGCTGCAGCTATCAATTTTTTCTAGGTTGCTACTCTCAAACTTTTTAGGGATGCAGCCCCTACTGCTGCTACCACCTACAACTTCTCGTTCTTTATTGCTTCTACTACTACTTCCTTTGTTGCCTTCTTCCTTAAGAATAAGATCACCTCTCCAAATCAAAACAAGAGCCAAGTGAAGCTGACCATAATCATCATTAAGATCATCATCAGCATTGTCAACATATTGATCATCATTGCGATTATTATCGAGATCACCATTGAGATCATTATCAAGATTGTCATGGTTAAAATTAGGGTTAATAGCATGAAATGACCAAACTTGAACTAAATCATCTTCATTTAGATGATGCTTATGAACAATGTGATTCCAGGTAGTTGTCAACATAAAGGAGTGGTGTGACTTGTTTGACAGCGTATCTATTCTTGCTCTAGCACAGGATCTATCAATGGAACCTCTATTTTACATTTCTCGAGCTTGTCCTTCTCCTTACACTTGATGAATTTCTTGTGTTTTTTGGATGAGATTTGCTCTTCAGGCAGCAACAACCTGCCTTAATCTAACTTTACGCTAATGCGGAATAAACTCATCTATGCCAACAATTGGAGCCTTGTCCCATTCATTTTTTCCAAGATCACTTGCTTGAATTCTTCAAGAAACTCATAAGTAGGTTCAGGCACACCCTTGCCCTTACTTGAATTCTTATTCACCGAAAACTTGACCTTCTTCTTCTTCTTATTTGGAGCAGCAACCCAATCTTTGTCCTCATCATTAATATATGTTCTTTTCAAAGAAGTATTCTTAGTAGTTATTGTCTGCTCTTGATGAAGTTAATCATATTCAATATTACTGGCACAGTTACTAGCAAGGTTAGTCGTGGTCATTGTTATCTTTTGTCGAAATAGAATGATGTTATTAGTATTATTAGGTTATGAGACCTCCGTTTCTTAGGGTGTGGACAAAACTAAATTGCAACACAATTTACAACATTAAAATTAGTTAATTAACCCATAAGAAAATGTTAAGTGTCAAAAAAACACAATAAGCTTAAAATATGTGATTTAGTTCGCTGACAAAAAAAGTCAAACCATATTTTATTGTGCATGATTTGGTTCGACTCTTTTTAAGATTATATGTTATAAAAATATATTGAACCGTTCAAATTGGTCTTGTTGACCGACTTCAACTATTAAAACGGGCTTTGGCCTAACCCTAAAGTATATGTAGTGAGAAATTAAACTGTGCAACAAATTAACTAATTGGTGCGCTCAATTCAAAAAGTAGTTTATTCACTTGGCTTGAGTATTCAGTTGCTAAGAATAAGGCATTTTGTTTTCTTTGCTTCCTTTTTGACATGAATCAGTCACACCCAACCTTTATTGTTGATGGGTATAAAAAATGGAAGAGAATTGGTGAGAATCAATGTGCATTTCAACATCATGTAGGCAAGCTAAATTCACCACATCATCTTGCTATGCAAAAGTGGATTAGCTTAAAAAAAAAAACCCATATCTTCATATTGAAAAAGTGGTAGATGAGCAATCAAAGCAACAAGTGATGGACAATCGGTTGCGACTTACGACCACAATAGAGAGCATTAGGTATCTAGCAAATCAAGCATTGGCTTTTCGAGGCCACGATGAATCCGTTGACTCATCTAATCGGCACAATTTCATTGAAATAGTAAAGTCTTTTGCAAGAATGAATATAGAAGTTGAGAAAGTTGTCCTAGATAAGGCTCCTCAAAATGCTCAGTACATTTCCAATGACATACAAAACAAATCTTGCATATTTTTGCTACCAAGGTGAGGAAGACAATTTGTAGAGAATTTGGAAAGAACAAATTTTGTATTCTTGTTGATGAATCACTTGATGAATCTGGTAAAGAACAAATTACTATTATTATAAGATTTGTTGATTGTGATAGATTTATTCATGAGCTCTGTTTTGATATTCTGAGTGTTGAAGACACTAATGCCTTGACTCTTCAAAATGAGATATGCAAAGTGCTTGGTAATAACGACATTCTAGTGGAGAATATGCATGGTCAAGGGTATGCCAGTGCTAGTAATATGCGTAGTTCATGGAATGGTTAACAAGCATTATTTCTTCAAGATTGTCCATATGCATATTATGTGCATTGATTTGCTCATCACTTACAATTAGCATTAAATGGCGATGTGAAAGTTATATGGAGATTTTTTTTAATGTTGACTAACATTGTGAATTTTGTTAGTGCTTTTGCTTAGTGCAGTAATGAGTTAAACTTCATTCAAAAAGCTGAACTCAAAGAGTTGTTGGATTCTGGGGAACTTGAGACAAGTAGAGGACTTCATCAAGCTTGTACTTTGAAACGAGCTAGAGTCACTCATTAAGGCTCTCATTTTTACTCTATTACAAGTTTGATGAGCTTATTTAAAGAGACTAAATTACGTCTTCTGGAAATCAGTGATCATGGACCTAACCAACAGTTTTGTGGCGATGCAGAGAGTAACTATATTGTTATGATGTCTTTTTAGTTCGTGTTTGCATTGGTTTTGATGGATAAAATTATGGGATTGACCAATTTTCTTTGTCAAGCATTTCAGACTAAAACTCAAGACATTGTAAGTGCTTTAAATTTTGTTGAAAACACAAAAATGCAACTTCAAGATAGGAGGGAACATGGTTGGGATGATTTATTCATGAGTGTGGTATCATTTTGTGAACTACATTGTGTTGATGTTTCTGATATGGGTGCTTGTTATATGACGGGTACATGTCGTTCTTGTCAACAAAAAGATGTTATTACAATTGAGCATGCCTATCACGTTGATGTATTTAATGATGTTATAGATTGCATGTTGAGGGAGTTAAATGATAGATTTCTGGAGCAAACAGTTGAACTTCTTACCCTTAGCTCGTCATTGGATCCTCGTAATTCCTTCAAGTCATTCAATAATGAGCATATATGTAAACTTGTCGAGAAATTCTATCCTGCTGATTTCCTTCCACATGAGTTGAAAGCTTTAGAAACAGAGCTCGGGTATTTTCAAAATAATATACATCGCCTTCCTTGCTTTAAGGAAACCACTACTCTTCCTCAGTTATGTCAACAATTAGTGGAAACAACTTTGGCAGAAAACTACATTTTCATTAATAAGTTGATTCAGTTGGTGTTGACTCTTTCTATTTCTATAACAACAATTGAATGAGCTTTCTCATGTATGAGAATTATTAAGAATCAACTTCGAAGCACCATAGCTGATGAATTTCTTGCTGATTGTATGATCCTCCACATTGAAAGAGAGTTTGCTAATAATATCGATAATGCATCTATAATTGAGGAATTTATGAGTTCTAAGCCTCGCAGGGTTAAATTTTAGATTTAAATAGTGTTGTTTTGTATTGCATTGCATTTACTTTTGGTTTTAGTTTTAGCTTTTGTATTTGTTGTACTTTTATTTATGGATAGAGATGCATTTGAGGATAAGGCTCATTACTTGACTAGATGTATTTTTTTTGTGTTTATTAATGAAATTCACTCATACCGTCGAGTTTAGTATGTAAGTTTTGCCCAGCCAGCTTTTGAATCTTGGAACCGCCACTGCTCCTAGTACTCTCCAATATCTGGTCATCATCATCATGACTCATAGTACTGTCCAATATCACTTCTTTTTCTCTCATGATCATCGCTAGCACATTTTCTTCTTTCTATGACAAATTAATTAAACAAATTCAAAGTAGAAAATAAGTACATATGCTTTAGAAATACTTATTAAAGGGAAGAAAGAAAGTATTGATTATATGAAAATTAATTGGAGAAATTAATACTTAAGGAGTAGTAATGGTATTACTAGGGCTAGGCATATCATTCAAGAAATTGAACTTGGAAATACTGAAGAATTCTCCCGTTCCTCTTGCTATAGCTTGAATATACTACAAATCGCCTTCGACAAAATCTCAAGAGGAGACAAGCCATCACCAAAACCTTGCTTACTCATCAAACCCTTCTTCTCTTCTCCAATCTTGCTCATCAATATTATTGACGAACCCATTAACAAATTAAGTAACACAAGTGAGAAGGGAGTGTGATTTGGAAATAGTAAAGTTTGGGCTTCAAGTGAATGCCAACCCTAAATAATTGAATGAACTCTCTATAACCAAAGAAAATCATATGTACATATCATGTTTAGGAAAGTATGAGTGAAAATGTAACACGAAGAGAGAGAAAAACTTAATTGGTACTCAAGTAATCTACACAATAAAAATCGGTGACTAAGTCCAATAATTTCAGGGTTATTTTGAGTTGCCCATTTTAGAATATCTTTTACATTTACCTTTTTTTTTTTTTTTTTTGGGGTGTGGGGGGGGAGGGGGGGGGGGGGGGGG
>NW_018922515.1:126424-145539 GCF_002207925.1 Prunus avium
GGGGGGGGGGGGGTAAGTTACAAGTCGGGTTTGATATTGTTGTTTCCTTTCTCATTCCTGTAGGCCCCTTTTTGTTTTTAAGCTAAACCCATTTTCTTTGACAAATTGAAGTACTAAGTTTTTTTTTTCTTTTTAATTGATCAATAACTGAAATCTACAAAAACATAAACACGGACCCCAATATTTGTTTCCCCCACCCATCCCCTTCTTAACTTTGGCCCAAAAAAAGAAGGTTAATGGTTATCCATACTAAAAATTAATTAAACCGACAATCAAATAGATATTTAATTATAATTGAGTAAATAAACGAATATATAATAAATAAATTTAAAAATATTATGATGATACTCAAATAACTAATCAATTTTAAAATAACAAAATATTGAATCGTGCAAAAGGAGTAGTAACATATAGGACAATTTAATTACCCACAAATATATATAGCATATAAAATTTCTTTTGTAAATTTGAATACATTCACAATTAGAAGACATGATGGGGCTTACAACAAATTAAAAAGAATACGTGCAACCAAAGAAACTAATATATAAAGTCTTTGGGTTTAGCTCAAGTGGTGAGAGACGATGGAATAGTGGGTTAGGATTAGGAAAAGTAAATGATTTGATTCCGTCTAATGTTTAAAAAAGAAAACAAAGATATAATGTAAGTTAATTATGATAATAAATCTAAGGATTAAATACTTGTTTGGTCACTGGGTTTCACACAAATTTTAATTTGGTCACTGAGAAAATAATTTAGCTAAACTAATCACCGTATTATCCTAAATTTACAATTTATAAACAATGAGTCGGGTCTATTTTTTTAGGCCTACTTGCACCCAAGTTCAAATCCATCTCCCCATAAATTAGATTAATTGAGTAATTTAGACTCTTTTTTTTTTGGTAAGTAGGGGCTGAAAGCCGAAACCAAACAAACTACAAAACAGAAGAACGTGGCCTCACAGCTCCCCTAGCATCCGCAACAAAATATCTTCAAGAAAGTCAGGAACCTCATCATAGACATGAAGACCAGGGCCAAGATTATAACTTCTGGTAGCCAAAGCATCAGAATCTACATTTTGTTCACGGTAGATATGCTAAATTGCACAACACCAGGATTCATGAATCTTAATTTTACAGCAGGAAATGATGCTGTAGAGAGGGTGAGTTGGAACAATAGGAGAAGATAAGAGAGTTACACCAAAGCACACTGCATAATTTATCATTAAAACACGAATGACAGTAATATGTTTACTATAATAAGCTGCCTAACCGACATAAACCTGGTGAAGAAAAACAAGGGCAAGGTTAACAAACAATGCTAACTTAGTAATAGCGCGAGCCGGTATCATAAACTCGGCCTCCAGGATATGGACCTCTAGGCTCAAACCCATGATCACGAGAACCTCCAAGAAATCGAGCCCGCTCTCTGTAGGACTCATATTGATCAGTATTATAGGCTCGGTGCCCTTCACCACCAGCAGCTGAGGCTGCAACTCCACCGTACCCACGAAGTTCAGAGGGGCCCATGCTGCTGTTAGGGTAACGATCCATTACTGATTGCTGGTACTGATGCTGTCGGGCATTTGATTCCCTACGAAGCAATTCGTCTCTACGACTTGCATGCCGCTCCCGAAGTGCTACTAGTTGTTCTTCATACTGAGCATTTATCGCACCAATTTTCTGACAAACAGATGAATCACTAATGCGTAAGGTGGAAGACAAATGAATATCTTAAATTATGTAGAAACTGATTTTCCCTTATATTATTTATAAGATCATTATACAATATATATCAAGTTTGTAGAGAATAATCTACAGTTACAACAAGCCATTATCATAAACATAAATATGGAGTTATGGCCTAATAACAACATAACTGACAACTGACCATTTCCTATCATTAGTAGGATTAACTATTGTAACTGAAATACTATTGTAACTCCCTAATACTCCCCCGCAAATCGAGCACACACAGCATAGCAAGATTTGAATGAAGAAACTACATAGTAATGGAGATGACGGCAGCAGTCGGTTGTAGTAGTCCAGTAAGGGGAACCAAAAAGAAGAACTCCAATCTCCAGAGTTGCAACAACAGCATGAGAGAAACAAAGTAAACATAACGCCCATTGAAAGGCAGGAAGTGAAGGAGCGCACAGGCTCATTGAAGAAAGGAATAAAATGATGGGCTGACATACAAGTCAAATGGACCTAGGAAACAACTTTAGGCACCTACGAAACATAACTCTACCTAGGAATCACCCTTTAGGTAGGATAAAGAGCATGCGGTAAGCGAGAAAAGAAGTAGCCATGTAGAAAAGAAAAAAAAGTTACACCCATAGGAAGAGAGGAAGTGGAAACAAAAGAAAATTTATCACATGGTAAGTAGAAAGGGATGTGTGCAACGAAAGCAGAAGGAATATTTGAAGGGAATAATGGGGTTAAGAGAGGGTGGCACAACAATAGGGGATAGGAGGTGAAACCAACTTGGGACACAAAGAAAAGAAAAAAGAGCATGGGCAAGTTTGAATTTCAAAGCAACATAGAAACAATAAAATAAGGTATGGGGAAGAAAACCACGTGGGAACAGAGAAGTGATAAAGAAAGGATCATCACAAGAGCATAGGGGCCCATAGAGATTAAAATAAAAAGAGATTATTGACCCAAAAAACAATAATAAGAAATAAAGAAAGAAACCAAGTGAGACAGAAATGAAAAGATAGTATGGGCAAAACACATAAAGAGAAAATCCTTTCAAAATAAAGATGGAAAAAGGAGAGAAAAAGAGGAGAAAATTGAACACTCATCAAAAGGAGAAAGTAGTCAAGAGAGGGAGAGAGAACACAAGATGCGAAGGAGCGCATGGGCTCATAGAAGGAAGGAAACTCAAGATGCCAGAAACAACCCATGACGAGGAGAGAGAAAACACAATTGAAAAGAAGAGAAGAAAACATCCCAATAATATAAAAGAATTATAAAGATACGAAGACAATACCAGTAACAGAGAATAAGAAAGGCAGCGCAAAAGAACAGCGAAAGACAGAGACCAGTAGTAAAATCAAAGAAAGAGATTGGGTTTAAGAGGGGAGGAGAACACCGGTTGAGCAGAGATAGAGCGTGAGAGGCCGATACCAAAGCAACAACATAGAGATACCAAGTCGGCAACACAGTGATAGGGCTTGAGTGGTCGATACCAAGTCGGCAACACAGAGGAAGAAACAAGGGCTGTGCAAAGGGAATAGCGGCAGTGTAGCACAGCAAAGAAGGCTCGGCAAGCGTTGACGAGGCCCGCAAAGGAAAGAGAGACAGCTAGGTGAACGATATGGAAACCACGATAGAGAAACCATCAGAAAAACATGGGAGAGGGAAACCACAATCGTAGACTAGGATAAAATCCGGCAAGCGTTGACAAGGCTTGCAGATGGAAGAGAGGCGGCGCGACGGAGACAAAGAAGTGGAGAGAGATTTCAAGAGAAAGAGGGAAACAAGGATAGAGAGGTGTGTTCTCTGAGGGAGAACAGAGATCTGACCATCATGGTAAGAGACGGACATGGATGAGGAGTGGGACTAGGTATCTGAGGAGTGGAAGAGGTACTAAGCAGTGGAGGAGAGGGAAAAAAAAAAACAACAATATTCATCTTTGAGAAGAGGAGAGGAAAAATGATTGTACAGAAACGAACACTCTTACGGGTGAGGAGCGCCAACGACTCTCAATGTTGGCAACTAGAGGATCGCTAATCGGCGTTAGCCATTAGCTCTGATACCATGTAGAAACTGATTTTCCCTTATATTATTTATAAGATCATTATACAATATATATCAAGTTTGTAGAGAATAATCTACAGTTACAACAAGCCATTATCATAAACATAAATATGGAGTTATGGCCTAATAACAACATAACTGACAACTGACCATTTCCTATCATTAGTAGGATTAACTATTGTAACTGAAATACTATTGTAACTCCCTAATAATTTACAAAAAAAACAAGCATGAAACAAATCCTCATCCCCAATTATAGATGGGATGTCAGAAAAATAGAACAGAACGCAAGAGAAAAAGAATATGTGAAACAGGGAACCTTTTAGTTAATTTAAGCAAACTAAAGAAAATGAAACCTAAATTTAGAGCTCATTTGGGAGTGATTATGGGAGGGCCAAAATCACTTCCAAAGGGATAGAACCACTCTTGTTTAAGAAATGAAGTGTTTGGCAAAAAAAGTGCTTTAAATGTGTATTAAAATCACTTCAAGTGATTTAATGGAGAAGCACATGGGAGGTGCTTCTCCTTAAAAGTGATTTTTTTGTAAAACACGGGAATCACTTGGAAACTTTTAAAATTCCAATATTATCCTTATTATTTTTACTAAATGCCCAAATAGCCTATGCTCCCAGAAACACAAACCGAGCAGCAGAGGGCTGAAAATCAACAGAAGCCGTGAGCTTACAACCAGTAGTGTCACTGATGCCATGAAACTGAACCCCATCAAGCATACAAGTGACCCTTTGACTGCCAAGCCACTCAGGGCTGCCAATAGCACCATGGCGCCTGAGGCCTGTTGTCCTCTATTGTGTTTTGCAGAGTTCTCTCTTTTCTGCAATCTCTTTGGCTATGTAGTAGAGGAAGTTAGTGCTATAAACTAACCTCTTTGTGTCTAGCATTTTCTGCATCCTCAGCATCGTTCTGTTCCTTGGTTAGTTTCCTAATGTCATCAAGGAATTTCTGCTCAAGTTCTTCAAAAGTCTGCGAGGAAGGCTTGTCCTCATACCCAAGGTCCATATCTTCATTATGAGATTGAGATCGGGAATCATTGTTGTTTTGTTTCTCCATAGCAAGTTTTGGATCAGGCCTTTGACCCTGGAAATAGGATCTTGATGTATCACCCCCTTGACCTGCAAAACAAGCATGTGACCCTAAGCATACACATTTCAAAATTTCAACAAGAAAAGAACTTAAGGCATGTCATAACCTAGAGGCCCTCACCTGAGCGACTAATCCAACACAGCCGTTGGATTCCAATGGCCCGCTCAGGTGAGCACTTCTATATCAAAACCTTTGCTAGTGACAATAAAATCATAGGAATGTTATAACAAAAATATGACATTGCCAAAAAAAAAGTAACAAAAGATGGGGATCACACTGAAGGACTACAGCAAGCTAAAATGTTTTGTTAGTAGCAATAACGGTTTTGTCCGCATGAAAATTACAAAATGTCTTGGAAAGATGACAAAGGTTTCTAATTCAACCATGTCCCACCAATAAAACTCAACTTCTTTTGTTTGTTGAACATATGGAGGTACCCTAATGGGACCCTCCATCACTTTCTCCCTTGTTACCCTCATGAATACAAATAGAGGGCCTGGTATCTGTTAATATTTAGGGATTTACCTCAACCACCATTGACAATGAATAAATAATTTTTCTATAGTCATATGCCTCTCAAGCTTGTAGAATAACATAAAAATGTAAACCATAACAAGTACACCGCCAATCCGAATATAACATCAAACATTTTCACATCTACATAGTAATGTAAATAAAAAGAGATCAACATAACATGCACTCTATGCTCCTACCGTGACAACATTTAGCTCTTATGTATATTATTACAGATAAACTTTATTGGCAAAACAGCCAATACCAGATCATGCTTGGTTGAAGATTTGGCTAAGGAAAACACAGCAGATCTTAAAAGACAAATGATGCAGCCCAGGAATTAAACAAAAAATGGCTATGTTTCAATCTTGCTGAACGCGTGGATGGGGGTGTAAATGTTGGAATGTAAAATTAAGCCTGGACAAAGCAAACATGTGGACAATTTCTGCTGGCACGAACAGTAAAAATTAGGCAAAGTAACGTGGCAATAGCAGCTATTGGAGGCCACCTGGAAAAGGAGTTTATTTGGCCCCAACCAATCACCCTACCCCAGGAGCATCATGTGAGAACAAATTGCTCTGGGCAAGATTGGAGAAGCAAAAGGAGCCCATTGAAAGGGGGGCGAGCTACAGGGAAGAGCAAAACCTAAGAAGAGAATGGAATAACATTTGAGAGGATACAAAGGTATACTTAGCTTATCGTCGAGGCCTCACATTCATCTCCGGCATCTCCATCTCCGTCTCCCCTTCGATTTGAGAATAAACATCTATGCAGGATGCCTAAAGCATCAACCAATCATCTCTCACTAACTACATCCAAATCCAAAAGAGTTTCAACCCCAAACTTCGACATGTTCAATAATCAGTGGGAAAATGGATCCTGTGGAGAATATTTATCACTTCCCAGAATAAAATGGCATTGGAAGGAGAAGAGAACACTCACCAGTGTCATGTATATCCACTCTGTCAGGACCAGCCCTGCTCAAGGTTAAGCATATGCCGCCCGGACCTATCCCTAACTTACAAAGCCATGCAAGTTGTTCATACCTTAGTAAACTGGGAATTCTTGGCAACGAAGCACCTTACTTCCGTATTCACCATGAAGGTGGCAAACGGAGAGATGCTGACTAATTTCTGAACTCATCTAGATCCTTGAATGAACAGTCCTCCTCAAGAAATTAAGACTTATGCCCCGTTGTTACAAGAGTCCACAGCATAAACAGTCAGACTCTGAGATGTTTGGCTATCAGTGCCAACTGTCAGCATACGGAAAGGAGTTGAACTAAATTTTCCCTCTCCCCCAATCAGAAGTAGAGAACAGTAGAACAAGTATAGGGGTGCAAAAGCCGGCCAGTCTAAAGTTGACGAGTGCTACTGGCACGAACACCTAAAAAGAGAAAAATTGACGTAGCAATATCAATAAGATCCTAACCGTATAGGACGCTGGGTAGGCCAACAGAGTTTGTTTTTCCCCAAGTGAACACCCTTGAGACCCAAAACTATCCAGTAAAGGAAAGCCAATAACTATCTCTAATTAGTTCTGGAACTAAGTCCAACAAGGAAACAAGGACCAAAAATAAGAGATTCCTTTCTTTTCTTCATTACAAACTCAGGATTCATGACAATTATGGTGTCGTATGAGTTACACTTCCATGTCCTGATAGGAGAAGGTAAGAAATGTACAAATACGACATGATTTCTTCACAACAGGAATGACTGAATTCCTTTATTAAAACCCTGCTACGATGCTTCTACTTTCCTAGCTTGAGCCTTAGAGTGCCTTTTACAGGTGTACTACTCCATCAATTTCGTGAGACGTGTGAGAGGAGTAGCTAAAGTTATTAAGATTTGTGCTAGGAAATAAAATCAAATGCGTACAACCAACATATTTTATAGAGTTCTGAAAGTCCTCAACACTCTTGATAATTACATTGGTTTAGGGACTTGAATGACTGACTAATTATTGTAATAATCACTTTGCCCGAATTTTTTAGCCTTTAACAAACTAGAAATAAGAAAATATCTGATTACTAATTCAGAATTTAAGTTTTATTTGACTTATACCATAAACCAAAATTTTAAAAAAAAAAATTAAACAAGAACTTCAGATTTAGCAATTCATATCACAACAAACTCAGACTCATCATATACGTATATGAGAGAGAGTTGACAGCAACACTTGCCTTCATTGTACATATGAGATGCCATTGGATTTGACCCTTTTGATCCATCTCTTTCCCATCTCCATTGGCCCTCTGATTTTGAAGATGCATATGGATTATCCCTCTCTGGAGTGAAGGCTTCCAATCGTCCTTCAAAATGGCTAGATTTGTGCTCCATCCTCTGGCCAGACATATGATGCATCGGAGCAGCAGCAGCATATGTGTTCACTCCTGAATCACCATACTGCCCCTGCCGTCTCATCATAAACTCAACAAAACAGTGTCACCTTCAAACTTCAAACTTCAAAGCTGGACCTAACAAACAGACAACCAATTCAATCTTGTCAGTATATACTTCCTGTAATGTACACTCATTCGGACATTCTATCAAACACATGGCATGCAAGCTCAACTCATACATACGCCTAACCAGTTGAATCAAAAGGCTAACAATTAAATTTGAAAAGGCATATAAAAACTTAAAATTGAAACCAATAGAAGAGAAAGATTGAAAATTGTTAAAAGAAGAACATTCATTAAGAGGAAAAAAACGATTTTTCTTACCAGTCTTGATTTTTCTTGATTTCTTTATCTGCCTCTCCTGGTAGTTGAGGCCGAAAATCGAACCAGACTCCAGAAAACCGTTTGGGTCTTAAATGGGTTTTGTTATGGACCACAGCAACCATCCCCCCTTGGTGGGCTTTGGCTTTGTATTTTAAATTTTTCTGTTTACTAGCAACAGTTGGCCCAGGTTGGTACCATCTCGGTAGGTGTTTGTTTTTTCTTTTAAAAAAAACAGATGAGTAGGAAGACGTAAGTTAGGTAAGTTGGCCAAGACACTACGCCCATCCACTTATATTCAAATTTGAATTCCCCTTAGATTACTTTAGAGTAAATTGTCGTTTGTATTAAAAAAATACAGATGAGTAGAAATAGAAAAGATATTACCTTTTTTTTTTGTCAAAAAAAAAAAATTACTTATGCTTGACATTGATCTCATTTATTGACATTGTTTGATTACCTATGGACCTTTTAAAGCTTAGTTTTTTAAAAAAAAATTAAAAATTAAAAATTAAAAAAAAAAAAAAAAAAACCAATGATAGAATATTTTATTACATTCGAATGGTAGTGCTTACATAAGCTGCAAGCACATTAATGAATCATTCATGACCAACTCCATCCCAATCATGATATCCTCTATGTGTAGAAACAAAAGGCCTGTTTGGCATTTTACTCAAAAAATTGAATTAAAAAAATCATGATTTATTTTTTAAAAATGAGTTTTAAAATACTGAATTTAATATCTAAAAGCTTGTTTGGTATTGAACTCCAAATTATTTTTAAGATCTAAAAAAATTGAAATTAAAATCAGAAACCCTAAATTCCCAAATTAAAATTAACAAAAAAAAAAAGGTGAAAGGAGAGAGGGAGGTAATAAATTGGACCCCCTTATGCAAGTTTATTTAGTCAATGTTCATATTTAGAGACTTAAGGGAATGGAAGTTTATCCCTGGGAATTCAATGTGTTCTTGAGTTTGAGTTCCAAGTGGTTCAGTACTAGGATTCACAATTTCGTTCTAAATTCAAATTGTAATGAGCAGTTTGGTTCAATTTTAAATATATAAAAGTTAAAGGTCCAAAACCAAACCGACTCATGCTAAAAATTCTCATTTTTTTGGAAATTAAAAAACAATACTTATTTAGATGAAATTTAAAGTTCGAATTTGTGGCCTCTAAGCGCTTTGTTTTTTCTAGGTAGAATTTCTAAATGTTTAAGTTAATAAGCCCTGAATAAGAGAATATTCCAAGTTCATTTTTCTATCCATGTATAAACGGTTTGGTTTAGTTTAGTTTTACACTTAAGAGGTGTAATCGTGGACCAATCAAAATCATACTGCAATTTAGGATTCGATAGTCGGTTTGGCCTCTTTGGAAACCGCTAAATCGAACCAACCCGTCCACAATAGGTTTTTTTATTTGACACCTTATATTTTCTGATTAGTTGCTTAATTTGTAGTATAAGTTCAGGCCGTCACATGTTACCGAATATTTGCTTACTTGTTATGAATGGCAACCAACCCAACCAAATTGAACTAAATTGATCACCAA
The DNA here is from genome assembly GCF_002207925.1 of Prunus avium. Next base: position 136,073 of record NW_018922515.1, read on the forward strand.
ATGGATTGATTTAGTTCGGTTATACTACTAGAATGATATGTATACCAAATCAATCCAGATTTTGGTGTTTACTGGTTCGGTGTGCAGAGGCCTCAAATGATTTTTCCTTTTCACACCAAAGCACCTTTAAATTCCTCTAAAATCTGCAACGGAGATTTCAAGGCTCATGAAGTGTTTCCCCTACTAGTTTCTTATCTTCTTTTGCCCTAAACTTGATCTCTCCCAGGTTTAATAAATTGAAGCTTGCAACTTCATTGGCACCCTCGACTCTCCTTCTCTTATAGCTTATTAAGTGACATTCAGACTTTTCAGTTAGAGAAAGTAACACCCTCTGAGTTGAGAAGCTCTGCAGCTTCAAACCCATGCAAGAAATCGGATTTTGCCTTCGTCAGTCAAGCCAAAATATAGAGAGCGTAGTTACAACAGCATCTTGCACATGTAGCATACACGGATCGCATGTACTACCTGAAGGAATTTGTTATGTTCTGCACACAATCTATGGAGTTGAAGCCGTAGCACCGAAGCATCGAGGATGTGGGCGGTAAATAGTATGATGGCTGTGTAAGGTGAGTCCAACAATGACTCATTACTCTCAGTTTTCATTACAAATGTTCCAAGGTTGCTATGCCATATACCAACTAGCACAAAACCTTACCGGTGATGGGGGGACTGCTGTCATTTGCAAGCAGGTAGGATGCCTAGGCAACACAATCTATTCATTTCATTCTCTGGGACCAAATAGCTATCCATCCACCACCTTCTTATGAACAGGCGCTGCATTTGTATTTTATGCATACATTTATATACGGTTTTGTCTAACAAAAGAGCATTCCAATCCTTACACACAAGGCACTTGAAATAGACATTTGATTCTTATATGACTAAGATACCAGGTGCTCAACTAGCAGAGACCAAAGATCCAAAGACAATTTTAAAATTGAAACTGATGCAAGACAACTTCTGGTTGTGATCATCCTTGATTGTCATCTTGAGATTGTAAGAGCCCTGTAAATACGAAACAATGTTATCTATGTGAAACATCCGAATAAAACCCATCACCAAAGAATAGGTTTAAAAGTGCAACTGTTGAGCAGAAATGCTAATAAGAAAAAGAATTTAAATATTGCATCTTGTTAGCCACACATGTGAATAAAATTCGATATCCACATAAAGAGTAAGAGAATGATATTCTTTTCTCTCTCATGCCTCTTGAGCCTTAACCACCTAATTACTGCCACATTGGGAACTCCTGAATGAAAACTGTAAAAACATTTTCAACATAGGAAGCTGCTGTTTCTTAGGTTCTTTTGGGGGTTTTTTCTTACTCTGGATTTTTTTGTGCTTGTTTGTTATTATTTTTTTCTATTTTCTTTTCTTGTCTTGTTTTGCTTCAGTGTATTCTAGGTGGAGTTCTGGTTCCCTGCATTTGTCTTGTTTTCACATGTGCCTTATAAAATTGTTCTTTATCCCTGTTTATTTTAAGAAAAACCTGCGACTAGATGATCATAAGTAAAAGTATTAAAGGAAAATTCAAGACTAAAAGTCAAATTATGATATGAATAATGGTAAGACCAAAACTCTAGGAAATGTTACGCACTCAATATACATACAACAAACACACACACCACAAGAAAGTCATGCGTTTCCAATAAAAGAATAAAACAAAAGGTGGCAATGAGGACTGGAATCTATTAGAAAAGTATTATAGGTAATAATTCGCCAAAAGAAACCAATGACGAGCAATCTGAGGTAAACAACTATCTTCAATCAGGATAAACAAGCCATTGGAAAATTAAATCCAGTGAGGAAGTCGCAAAATAAAACATTGTATCAGAGAATAAAATAACAGAGGAATCATAACATAATGAATCTCTCAAGTCAAGAATTGACATAAATGTGACAAGCCAAGAAAAAAAAACACATAAGCAAAGAAAAAAAAAACATAAGCAATACATAAAAGCTCTATGAACACAAAAAGCTATAAATTATTAATAACAGGCACAAACTAATAATATATCAGAAGCCCTGCTACTTTAAAATGGTTTTGACGAAGTAAGAACAACAAAACATGTAAAGTAGAAAACAGATAAGAATGTATTGAGTTCAACAAATTTAAATTTAAAACATATCGGTTTCAGTTCTGTATAAGCTATACATTTAACCAAGAAATATCGACGCCGCCGAGATACTAGAGACAATTGTAAAAGGTTCATAGTTATCAAATGGTGGGCATGAGGAAATGACTAAAATAATTTCTTGTGATAGTCCTAATGTGATATGAAGCCTAAATAGAAATACTTATCATATTGATGTAGTACAGCTCGTAGGTATTAGATTAAGCACTTAAACAATAGAACATAGAAGAATATAAGAGATCGAGGAGATGAAAATATAGATCGAAAAGACGAAAGAAAGGGCAGAACAGTAGAACAAGAAGAATATCGGAGGTCAAGGAGACGAAAATATAGATCGAAGGGACGAAAGAAAGGACCGAAATCAGAGAATTGAGAAGGAAGGACAGAAATCACATAGTTATAAGAGAAGGTTTACTCAATATCCAAATCTGAATTTTAAAGAACTACACGGGGTTATTTATAGCAAACTAAAACCTAGACATAATAGGATAAAAATCCCTTGCTTAAACAAAAATCCTAACCCAAATAAAATAGGAAACTTAAAACTAGAAATCTGGAAATCTGGAAAAGTAGAAATCCTTCTAGAATTTGGAAAACTAGAGAATCTAGGAAACTAACAAATATATTAGGAAACTAATAAATTTAGGTCCTACGCATCCTGCATCACATATACTGCAACACTGAACATAGGGAGAACTCAAAAGTGGATACAGAAAATCGTGGCACAAGTTTTTGATTGGGAAAAATAAATTAGGTGGTATCGGAATATAAATTTATAGAAAATCAAAAAACTACATGATATTTCCAAATAGTTTTCTGCCCAACCAGGGAAAGCACGAAAAAATCTATGTTAAAAATAAAGAGGTGAAAAATGTAGTTAAGAAGGTGAGAAGTTATATTCCTGAAGTTTATTGAGGCTTAAGAAAGTTAAGTTGCCAATATAAGTTATGTCCTGTTTGTGAACCAAATGGTATAAATCCATCTGGTACATTCCTCCATTTTCATTTTTTCAGGAACCATTGGCAAGTGTCTAAACTTTAATAATTCAGTAAAGACTGCAGGGAAAAATTAAAAATAATAAGGCAAAGACAAAAAACAGAGTAGTTGATAAGTAGATGATACAGGATATTATATAAACATTCTCAAACTGTTGGTATCAATATAATCAATCATGCAAAAATGCAACCACACAAAAGCTCACAAGTGCCCACTAGTATTTGAGAGATTCATTATAAACTGAAGTCAGCAAGTGTGCCTTGAAAGTGAGGTAAGAATCTTAGAATGGTAAACATATGGAAGATGGCAAGTATAATCTTAATAAGTGAAACTTACAGGGGGAGTGATCCCAGGTAGAGCTTGGGTGTGAGAGAGCACAAAGTTGCCTGCTGAAACCGGGCAGGAAAGCTCTTCACAAAGATCATGAGTTTCTGTATGTACGCGCACCCCAAAATAGTAAACCTCAATCACCACTTTCCCACTGGAGATGGCTTGACCTGTATGAAGCACAACAGGCATAATTGTCTATATAAAGCCGAAGGATATGACCGATGGATGCATGCATAAAGGGAAACTCTTAAATACATGATTAATATGTGTATTATTAGAAGAACAAACATTGATAAAGAGGAGGCCAAAAACATTTGTCAATTAGAAATATATTTTGGAAGTACCCAAATTACAACTCAAACAAACGATACATATTTTGAAGTCATCTTTGCAAAATGTTGCTCAAGACTTGAGAAATATTCTTTTGTGGCCCTCATACAAATGAAAGCCAAGACAGATGGCTGCAGGAGAGGAAATTCATGAACCTAGGTCAAAATCAGCTGCGAGTTGGAAACCTATTCTGCATCAGAGATGCATCAATGCGCACTACAGTTGCCAGTTGGAGAAACAGTAGGTTTGTAATTTTGCAAGTCTGGTGGGATGGTTATGGTTGTTATACCTATAATCTCTTGAGATGCCTCAAGAAACAGCAATCCCATCCTCACGAAGAATGAACAATGGTCTATTATAAGCTCTGATGGGAAGCCCTAATCCACCTCTAATGAATGCCCCTCCAGGAGCTCCCTCAATAAAAAAGACAGCCCCTTAGTTAACTTGAAACCAAGCTAATGGGCCTGTAATCACCAAGCTTCAAAGAGTCCAGTTTCTGTGGAATTAGGAATATGAATGCTGCATTGGTTATCACGTTGACCACTCTGTAAAACTTCTCAAACACCTTATCAAATCCTCCAAAATGTCCAAGCAATTCATCCATAGAAAAAACCATCAAGCCTTGGTGATTTATATCCTCAAGGCACTCAAAAATAGCCTTTCTGTTATCCTCCCCCTCAAAGGGTCTCTCTGACCAATTTGCCTAATTACTGAAAGTATTCTGTATAAAGGTGCTTTATGAGGGTGTGGCAAACGAGAATTGTGCTCGTTAGGAAAAAGCAGGTGCTTATTGGTAAGATTCTCTATGTGGTCAGAGCCTGGAAGAGTACCAAGATGTATTTCCCAGTGATCTGCCAGACAGGTTACTAGCTATGAGGGACAAGTGGTACCAAATTGATCTGTTTCTGGGGTATATCTTACCTAATAGACCTCATTACTGCATGAGTCCCAAGGGGCATAAGTAACTGTGTCGACATGATGGGAATTGTTGGCCAAGGACTTTTTTAGAGAATGAGTATTAGTCCACAAGCCCTACTCCCAAAAGGAAGTATTCACAGAGGATATGAGTTGATAATATGGTGGTCAACAAGAATTTTTATGTTTGTTGGATGATTTGTTAGATCACTTACATGTGCTAAAAGAAAATTTTAAAGAAAGGAAGAGAGAAAGTCTGTGTATTGCATCTCAATGGGGTACCGTACAATACAGTGGTTAACATAATCGAGTACCAGTAAATATATGTTCCCTCAAATCTGTCCTAGTACGTATATTTTCCCTCAAACCTGTCCTAATGTTCTGCACTAAATTGCAGTTAATTTGTGTTACAAACAATCATTAGCAGCCTACACTCACGACAACATAGAAAGGTCATCTTTAATAAACTAGATTAAACATCGGATACTGCAAAAACAAAATCTGGATTGGAAAAGAGTGGAGGAGGACTTCAACATGGAAAACCGGATTTGAATGTTTGTCCTTAATTGTTAACAAGAGTAATCTATTTTGATGAGACAAAAGCCGGCCGTTAATGTACTTGGTTTTCTACATAAGCATGGTCCCTGTTATCTAAATGGAATATATAAAACCAAAAGCAAGCTGAGAAAATAAAGTAGGTCATGGCTATTCGTTATCCAGCCAACATTGAGCAGATTCATCAAACAAGGTCTAAGAAGATAAGACAGGCAAACACTGAAAGCTGAAAAGTTATACCTGTTGAGGCCGAGATGTTAAAGGTAGCTGGCTTGCCTCTCACCACTGGGTCAGGCAATATCTCGACTCCCTGGACCTTCACAGCATATTCATCTGTCTGATCTGAAATTTGAGAGAAATAAATTTGATAGAATTGTCATGGAACCAATAAATGACCAACAACAAAATTAGCATCATGAGAAAAAGAAACTATATTTAAGAAAATTTAAATTGAAAAATAAAATACACCCACCCCCAAAAATACAAAAAAACAAAAACCTTTCTGTGAATGAATTATAATGGTAATTGATTAAAATGATATAGACAAATAGCTTCCTCAAGGATTCGTAAAATAAAGATCGAAATTATTAGAAACTTTTATGGTTGATCATATTTCAGGAGCTTAAACCAAATTAAACAACTGGGATACAGTAATCTAGTATCTTCCCATTTACCCACAATTTTTAAGCAACCAATCACAGTCAAATTGGGTTGTTCTCAGATATGTAAAAGAAGAAAAAGGAAAGAGAAAAAATACAAAACACATTTAGGAGCCCATTAAAGTGAAACGGAAACTGACCACAATATTTGACATCCGTAGACTGAGTGAATGGTAGAAGCAGGTACAAGGTGAAGAAGCAAAGCACAATGAAGTTGAGCTTCAAGTGAACAAGCATGGTCATGATTCGCCTCCTCTTGGGTTTTTCCCTTTGTTTTCGTTTTTTTATTTCAGAGAAAAGAAAATGCAAGTGGAGCAGCAAACAAAAATCTTTCGTGGAAACGAAAGAGAGAGTTTGGATTAGGTGTCGAACATAAGAGGAGGAAGAAACGTGGTGAAGTGGAGTTATTTGCGCCAGTGACTTTATATGGAATGGACAAAGCATGGAATGTCAGGGTCCCACTTGTTCTTTACCAATTTTTAGGCATGCACAATTGGAACCTGGAATAGTGAGATTAAAATTCAGCATTATCTAAGTAGTTAAGAATATTTACTCATATTATGAGGTTTTTGGTTTGATTTCTCTATTCTCCAACGCCTTCTCTAACCCATTTAGGGCTACATCTAAGTCTCCCCTACCAAAAAGTAATTATTTGAGTTTTGCCCGACCTCAAATCATTTCTTCTCCTAACTCTTTGGGCTCATATTTTAAGTTAGCAATTTTAATAAATTGTTTAAGAATAGTTTAAGTCTATTTTTTTTTTTATGGATAACTTTTCTTCATTTAATCTTTTTAAATAACTTCATAATTTAATTTTTTGAACAATTTGACCTAAAAAATTAAAATTCCACAAATATTATTTTATTCTAAAAGAAAACACATAACATAAAAGAAACACACAACATAATTTCAAAAGAAAAACACAATACTTCAAATTCACCGTACATGAAACCCAATAGGAAAAAACTAATAACCACCATCGTGGGGGCTTGGATAATAGTCCCCTGAGTTGCCTTCATGATTAACGACAAACTGTTGACCATGTGCATGTTCTTGCATAATTTCATCATTTTTATCCCCCCAATACTTATTCTTTCTTAGCTTAAAGTTGGATACGTCCATGGACATTATTTTTTGTTCTTGGGCTTCCTTATCTTGTTACTTCTTATAGGCATAAGCATCAGCTTGATCTTGGACAAACTTGTCCAATATGTTGAGCCTCCATCTCCTAGCCTCATCGAAAGCAATGCCTTGCTCAACCAATGATTTCAAGTTCATAGCCCACATTTTATATGTAGTGGGCATCACATATATAATGTAGAGCATTAGTTAGAAATTAAAACTCCAAAGCCCAAATCCCATGGCATTTTAATTTCAGTGCAAAAGTCACTTTTGATCCATGTGGTTTCAATTTGATCATTTTTGTCTATGTGGTTTACAATTTAAGCAATTTGATGACAATCTCCAATTTCTGTCAAATTAGATTAACTTCAGTTACTTGTTGAGTGACATTTCGGTCCAAAAACAAAGGATGAAAAGACAAAAAAAGAGAAAAAGAGAGAACAAAAAAAAAAGGGAGAGAGAAGTCCTCAGCCGCACCACCCCAACCAGCCCACAAACGTCATTGGGGCCTAACGTCACCACCGCTCACCGGAGTATTTTCCAGAAATTCATGTGCAGCCTCAAGTTCAGCTTTCCCTTCACCCCCAATACGTCTACAATAGAAAGTAAACACCACATCACTAGTTCCATCCCCAAAAAAGAAAAGTAGACTACCAAATTTGTGCAGTTCAACAGGTTACAATTTACAATTCCAACCAAATGAAATGAAAACCGAAAAACAAAAGTTATTCAACCTTTCATTTTTCCTTCGACCAAAAACAAAAAGCTCTTTCGTTTGTTGTTTTTCTTGTTTGTGGCTTGGGTTTGATTTATTTGGGATTTGGGTGTATTGGATTTATTTTGGGTGATTGATGCTTGTTGCAATTCGAAAAATGATATTCGTCGATTAGTACATAATTTTGAATTGATTTTGATATGGTTTTGCTCCATCCATATCTCTTATCGATCATGCAGTGCATGTGTATGTATGAGTTTTCTTAGGTTTTATCTCATAGTGAAAATAACACTAAATAATGGATGTTAATTTTTGTGAATTTGGGAATATGATAATGGTTGAGATTATGATTGGAGCTTTTTCGAAGAGATGAATTTGCCTTTTGTGAAGCCATTGTTGAGATATGAACATGTTTGGTCATGATACGAATATCTTTTGTGAATCTATTTGTTGTTGTTTTTATGCCTTATACCATGAGAGGAATTAGTTAAAACATAGTTTTAGCTTTAATTGAATTTTTTTGCTTACGAGCATGTGTGAGAGCATAACATTTTGGTGGATTTTAGCTGTTTATTTATTTTTTTCTGAGTGACCAAATTGAAAATTCGTGTAAAATTCAGTGACCAAAAAAGAATTTTCACATAAAACCCTAAGCCACTTAATGGAAGATAACGGAATGTATATAAATTGTAAACTTTGAGAAAAGCATTGACCAATTTGGCTAAAAAAATTTCTCAATGACCAAATTGAATTTTCGTGTAAAATCCAATGACCAAAAAGGTATTTAACCATTTAAAAAAAAAATCAAGGTGAAAACTTCATTAAAACTTTCGCAAAAGAGTCACACAATGAGAGAAAATTGGAAGCAAGAGGTGTATCAAGTGTGCCGTCGTTAAAACCTTACCATGAAAAACCCATAAAATGAGGAAAATCCTTTAAGAAAAAAGAGTACCACACACCACAATACAAAAGCAAACTATTGGACCTCCCTATCAGGCGGTAAGGAAAATTCATATTCATAACAAATATAGAGCAATTATGAATAGTAAATAACACATTTTTTATTTCTATTTTTAAGAATCCCACAAGATGCCTATATTTCGAATTAAACAATTTTTTTATTTTAATAGAAGTAGGGGAATGTTTTTTATTTTTATTTTTCATACAAATTGTAAGAAGAGATATATTGGAAATGGAAAAATTCCAAAACCAATCTCCAACTACAAGTTTGTATCCAGTCCTCCTTACTAAAGATTGATAACACTTTTATGCCGAATTTTGTTGTAAATGATGTAATTCTTAATAACATTTTTCTCTTCGAATGTCTCTTGTGGAATCATAATTTATAAATAAAAAACGAGATTAATGAAATGATTTGGTAGATTTTGGGAGCCACAATAACGATGGGGTTTATGGCATGCAACCCAACTGCGCAGTGAAAGTATTGAAAGTGATGAGGTCCATGATCGGATTGCCCAAGCTTATTGTTAAGCTCATAATTTCATACATATACATGCCCTATTTACTTACTTCTTTTGCTTAGTTTCTTAGATTTCTAAGTTATTTGCCTCCCTTTGTGTGTTTTGTAGGCAAATAGAGCAAGAGAGCATAATTCATGCAATTCAAGCATGTTAAAGCCTAATTTGGATGAATGGATGAAGAGCTTAAAAGACAAACTCATTTTGGCTACAGCCCCCTGCCAGTCCAGTT